>VXBO01011038.1:83946-94842 GCA_013400135.1 Rhinoptilus africanus | reverse complement strand
TTAATTTTATTTATTAAAAATAAACAATATTTATTCTGAAGGTTTCAAGAGTTACAGTTTGTGGAGAAAGTCCTGCTGGGAACAGAATTACTGTGCTCTAACTTCCAGATAAGGAAAGGATATAACCAGCTACAAAATTCATACCTTGGTCCGGTTGATTTTCTTATAAACCTTGGTTTCGGAGTCAAAAAAAATGTATTGACTAAGCTGGTAACATTAGCAGTATTGAATAATTTTCCAGTTTCTATTCTTAGGAACAAAACTACCATTTAAAGAAGTTTTAAAACTATGGGAATTTCTGAAGGGGTGGTGAATTCAGTTTTTTATTGAGTAATGTTATGAAAATATTCTGCTTGCCATTTTATTGAGTTTCTGAGGATGTACTGAACAATTTTACTCCACAAAAATTACTTGGTACAGGCAACAAATGGTTGGCCATCCAACATATGGTAAATGCATCAGTAAAGATTAGAAGAACGGGATGTTTGCAAATTGTTCAAAAACTGTGCAGGTAGGAGTGTTACCTATGTTAGGTCATGACCGTAGGACTCTCAGGATTTGTAAGTAGAGAAACAGGGTATTTTTTCCCCGTTCTTCTAACTGCAGCAAAAGCACTCTTAGCTTTAACCTCACAGAAAACAATTTACAGTGTCTGGTTGGCTGTTCTTACTAGTCATGTAAATCCACTACCTGGTTTGTTTGCTTGTCATTCTACAAGATAGAGGTTGGTTCTATATGGGATTCCCCTTCCATTTACACCTGGCCTGGTTCTTCTCCTGGCACAGGCCACTTTCCTTCATCTAGCCAGCTTCTTCCATCAGACCAAGAACATGCTGACCAGGAAGGGATATAAAGCTCAGGCAGCTGCAAGGAGGTAGTTACCACCAAGAGATATTGTAGGATTAGCCATGGGTGGCCCCTGCTCCAATACAAGCTTGGACTATATTGCAAATTGCATATTCAGAAAATACAAAATACCTACAAAGAGTTGTATATCCTTCACAGTTTCCCCAGCCAGTAACAGTCCAACACATAACTTCTTTTGCTCAGCTTTAAGCAATCTCCAGCCCAATGAAGTAGGAAGAACCATGAAATAGAGTTGGGTAGCAATCAAGAAGAGAGAATGAGAGGGCATTTGTTTCAGTGCCTGAATCTAATTAATTCTTAAACAATTTGTGAAAGTAGCATATACAGCCTAATTCTGTCCTGGTGATGAGCTATAGCCCTTGTTAGGAGCAACGTTAAACCCCTGACTTTACTAAAACAACAGTCTTGGTATGTACCTTTTAAAAATGAAGGGTGTCAAATAGATGCATTAAAACTGACTCTCAGTGAATGGAAGCTAATTAAATTTTTAGATGCAAAGGAGTTAAAATAAAAATGTGATTTATTTTCATGTAGTACATATATAAAATGAATAGTTTTAAAGAGGATTTTTGCACCTTTGTTCAGATATAAACCACACTGCGAAAAGACTATAAAGTGCACTCTTTATACTCTCACCAAATCTAATATTTCCAAGACTAGTTTCTGAGAGACATAACGAAGAGGCCCTTTAAACTTTTCTATGAGCTTAAACCAAAATTTTCCTTGAAGGTGCAATGTTTCAATAATAATGGGGCAAAATTGCGAGGAAAAAAAAAAAGAGGTTGTTTTTTTTAGATTTTTAGCAGCTCTGAACATTACAAATGAATTTGGCTTTACACTTTTCCAACACGGTTTTATAAAGTATGTCGGCACCTGAGCAGCTTTGGTAGACTCTCTCCAGTTTATTAATGCCTTTCTCGTTTTGGAGAGCCCAAAGCTGGACGTGGTGTTGTAGGGCATTGTCTGAGCATTACTGTAAAGTACAAGTGTGCACTGAGTTCTCAGAGGTCCAATCTCTTGGTAGAAAAAATTAAGAATCATGTAGATAGTAAACAAGGGTACACTGTAAGAACATACAAGAGCTTTTGTAAAGTCCAGCACCATGCCATGGACAAACTTCTCCCAATGACATGATGTGGACATAATTTCTACAGTGAGACATTGCAAACAAAATACAGTAAAAGCACTCTAAATATTATTAAATACACAAAATACTCAAATACTCAGAAGAGTAGCACTGAATTTCTTGAAGGAAACAGCTTCCATAACCTAATGATTCGTTTGGAGTTTAACACCAATGGAACACAGTTTGGGTTGACCAAACCAATTACAAACCTCAGAAAACTTTTGCAAAAGTGTCATGATTCTGCAGCAGAAAAGCTATAGTAAAGAAAATAGCTGTTAGCAAGCCTGTATTACAAGGAAAATATTCTTACAGAATTTTTTTTTTAAATCAAATCAGGCCCTATTTTTGTATCTTGGCTACTTTTCCCCTATTAATGTCTGCTTACTGCCACATGGCAATGGTCTAGCAGGAAGAGCAGAGGATCAAGAAAAGAGTTAGCTCAATAGGGGGCATTTTTAATTTAGAAGAGTTGAAACATTTCTCAGGTTCCAGTGCTTTAGAGACACATATACTGGGAAAAGTCTGACCTCTCGAGAGAGACACCTACAACCAAGAGGCAGTTTGGGAAGAAACGGTGCATCAGATGTGTGGGAGATAAAAGCTGGGTACCTGAGCTAGCTAACAAAACCACAGACCTTTTTGTAGGCTTATACCTGAGATATCACCTTCATTGACATAACTTTACATTTCCTCTTTTTAACTCATCTTAGATCTCAGGAAAGGAAAAGTTTGTAAAGTGACAAAATATTTCTTCTCAGAACAACTCATACATTTAGAAAACATAAGGGAACTTTCAGACATGGAAAGCTGGACATGTCAAGCAGACGGATAAAAATGAACATGTTTTTGAAGTCACAAGCCCTTCAGAAATGTTTATTCCAACTTTTATCAGTTGGATGATAAAAATACCACTTCTTCTCACATTTCTCTCGTTTCCTTATATCTAGAACACTATTAAACCTTCAAAGATTTTCCCCATAATTTTAAGAGTCTGTGGAATCCTTTATTGTCCTATTTTATTAATGCTCATTTGCCGGCCTAATGAATTTATAGCAGCGTCTGTTTTTGTATTGGCTATTATCACAGCTAAAGGAGAACAGCCTGCTGCCGGCATATTCCACAAACCAGCAGCAGTGCATATGGAAATAGAATATGTAGGTCTTGCAACTGTAATAAATAGTTTTTGAAAGAAAGAGGTCACTTCAGTTCTTATTGAAGGCAACTGGTTCATGCAGAACATGAAAAAAAAGTGCATCTGCATTGAAACTACACAAATACAACCATGTCATAATTACAGTATATAATATATCAGGATGCTACTAACTTTCCTGTGCTGAAATATACATGAAAAGGGAAATAAAATTAGGTCAGCTTCTGCATAAAGCACTTCTGTCCTCACAAAGACCTGAAAGTTAAGGGGACACCGGCAACTGGAAATACAGTGAATTGAAAAGCATAATTTAAATGTTGTAAAAGAAGTAAGATCTGTCTCTTAAGCTGCCCGCCAACTTCCACTGCTTTATAGACATTTCTTTTTTTTGATAAATGTTTCTGTCTCCAATTATGCCTTGTGGAAGTCCTGCAAAACTAGAAGGTGAATCTGACAAATGAGCTTCCTATTTGCAGGGAAGTGATGAAACGCACACAAAGTGCTTTCAGGTTTTAGAAAAATATAAATGTAAATAGATGCAATTTAATAAGCCTTTTCATTATAATAATCTCAAGAATTTCCTTCAAAAATAAAATATTAAATATTTTAACATACATCTCTTTTTAGACTCAAGTATCCCACCGCATTTCTCTGAGTTTTAAACTGATCGGTAATATGCCACAGCAAAATTTAAACAAAAAAAAGAAAAAAGATTTGCAACCCATAACTCTATTTACATTCAAATTGGATTTACAAAAACTTGTAGAAAAGAAAAAAAAGTGTCCAAAAAAATGCTTATTGTGACAACTTTGTGCTTTTTCTTTCACCAGTACTAGTTTTCGTTGCTCACAATCATACATACNAACAGCCCCTCCCCAGCTTTCCCGGAGCCCCTTGAGGGACTGGAAGGGGCTGGAAGGTCTCCCTGGAGCCTTCTCTTCTCCAGGCTGAACCCCTCCAGCTCTCTCAGCCTCTCCCCACAGCAGAGGGGCTCCGGCCCTCGGATCACCTACAGGAACTGAAATAAAATCAAGCTTTTAAAGTCTTCAAGTGTCAGACTGCTCTTGGGTACACATACTCAGGACTGCCTAGCAAAAAAAAATTAATGCAATAACACTTGCAGAGGTCACAGTGTTTCGTATTTATTAGCTGAACATATATCAACTTTTTTTTTTTTAATTCTAATATCATTTCGGATTACGTAAAATACATCATCTTATTAGAAGGAAATATTTACCCTTAAAAAACTTCAATAAAATCCATACATTTTCACCAAAAAAAAAAGTTTCATTTTCATCCAAAGAGCAGGTGTCACATCCCCAGATTTTCAGTGGTTTCTATCCAGAGCTGCTGGGGCACACCGGCTCAGAAAGGGAGGTGTGTGCGGGAGTCTAACGTGAGCAAATTGATCAGCATCCGCAGGAGACAAAGCTGTCCTCTGACCCAGTTCCTATGTCTAATTTCTGACCAGCAGAGGACATAAGCAGGGGCATCCCACCGCGGTGCCAGTGCAGAAGGATGCTCAGTCCTTCTCCGTGCCTATCGGTATCTTCAGAACTTTGTTGCATCTCATAGGCTATAAATCATCCTTTTTTAACAAGACCCACAGACCACTGTTTATCAGATGATGATACCTTCTCATTGTTCATGATTTAAACTAAATTTGGACGACACAACTTCAGACCCTACATATGCTACAAACTGGAGAAATGTTTTTAGGGAAAATATGGGGGTTTTTATTAAGCCAGCTGACAGAGTGGAAAAAATAAAAGCTTTGATGCACACATACAGACAGGATAGACTTGTCTATTTTATGGCATTAATTTTTATTTGCGGTAATGTTACTGGGATGAAAGCTTGCCCCTCTCTTTGCAGTATGGGGAGATGAATTGGTGAAATGGGTTCCTTGCAGATGCGAAGGGCAAACGAAGGCTGATGGCATTTATGCCTTCTGGAAGAGAGGACCCCCACAACAAACGCAGCTCCTCATGTTATTGTGTTCAAGGACAACCCTAGTTAAGGTTGCAAGCCAGACAAATTTGACACAAGAGGGTGGATAACACTCTGGGTTCAGTCAGCCCTCAACCTATTCAATTTTATCCCTTGTGGCTTAATTTATTTCTTCCTCATAAGTCTCTAATAAAATCTACCTGCCAGCTGTGATCTACTTTGCTTTGAATAGATATTAATGTTGCTTCATGGCACTGCCATCTTGGAAAACATGGTGCACAGGAACCAATTAAAACATATGTTCCTAAGAATATCATTCAGTATGTGATTTTGTTCTTATTACTTACTCAAGAGGGAGATTGTATAGAAACTCCAAGACTAACTGGTTGTTTCAGGAAAAGTTCCATCTATTGTATTTTGCATAAGTAGCACTACTGTTACCATGTGCTGAATGTAAATATGAAGCGCTGCACAACGTAAAAGGTTAAATGAGATTGATAAGCAAACAGCAAATCAGAGTAACCAAACTATATGCTGTGGTTTACTAGCCCAAGTTGACCTTTCAGTTTTCAAAGACTCCTTCTCCTCCCAGAGTATATGAAAAATCCACAGAGGGGGAGGGGAAAAAAGATTTTAAAAAAGAGCAGGTTTAAACACTCAGGAAGTAATATTCATGGCACATATTTTACCGCCTTGAATGATATCGTAACTAAGAATTAAGGTGAGAAAAAATTTAATCTTAGTGTATTCCAAGGTAATTTATTTTTTTGTTGGTGTTTTGGTTTTTAAACAGTATTTGCTAATAAACTGTAAAACTGAGGTTACATTTTGGTGTAGTCATGCTTTATCTGCAAAATAAAATTTAGATGCTGATAGTAAATGATGACCTAAGCAGTATTTGAATATTCAAAATAAGATTGAGTCAGGGTTTTGACAACAAACAGTAACTGATCCACTGCTAAAAATAAAATTAAAAACAAACAAAAACCCACTACCAAAAAGTGGAATTTCAAATGCAAAAACTGTTTTTAAAAACAAAACCTGAGACCTCTGAACTCATTGTTCTGAATGCAAACAAATTCTTGGTTTCATGTTTGCACCTTGTGAGTGGGGGAGAAGTGAAAGTATTAGCTCAACCAATTAATGTTTGTTAGCATCTATAAATTTCAGGAAGTGAATAATTAATTACACTAAAAAAAAAAGGAAGTGGACCTTGTAATCCATATCAAGCTGAGTTGAAAATGGTAAATCTTCCCCAAATAAATACCACTGTGAAATTTTCTTGCTTATTTTCGATTTCACTTCAGTTGCTTTCATTATAATTGAGAGAAGTCCAAGGATTTTCAGGCTATGAAACAAAGAATTACACCATTGACATTTGGGAAAGAATATAAGATCATTAGAAGTCCAGAGCAGGGTGGCCTATAGCTTTACTCGCTATTGCTTTGCCCTTTAGCTAAAGTCCAGTACCTAAATCAATGGGACTCTACTGCTTCTCTTTGAAAACCACTCCAAACTCTAAAACATCTTTGTCAGGAACCTTTTTTTTTTTTTTTAACCATTTTTAAATAGCAATATGGTTTCTTAAGGTCATGTTGCAGTTCCCTTTGTAGCACATATTCTCTGTTCACATCTTTTAAATATTTCAGGCCAGTTATCAAATAATTATTTTTTCTTGCTGAAGTGCATTCTAATCACTGTCATCACCATTAATCTCTGTATTGTTTCGGTATTTTGTAGCTGAATTCCTCTAATAAGGTCACTGCTTTTCTGTTACTGATTGCTTGGAATTAAACGCAGTACTTCTGCAGAAAATTCAGCCCCATCAGGGGCAAAACTGCGTTGCTTAAGTATTTGCTGTCCCAGATCACCAATCCTTTGCTGCTTTTTTCACTTTACTTATTCCTGGGTGATTTTCCATTCACTGTAACACAGGTCACAGACTTATTCTAACTTTATTAACTCTAGAAGGTTGTGTCGAGTTATTGCCCATCGCCCTCCCTCTGTATCCATGGTGTTTGGTGTTTGTCTCTCAAGGCTGTCTATAGAATTTCTGAAGTGATTATCACCTTCTTCCCGTGGTGTTCAACATGTTATACATCCACTTTTCTTAGGCCATCTGTTGTAACAGACATGTTTGAAGGTCTTTCCAACGCTGCCCCTTAGCACAATCTTGCCACTGTATTGCATTTTCAAAAGAAAAACATGGAAACTATTGAACAATATTAATAGCAGTAAGATACCTTAATGGACATAAATGTTTCACAGAGGTGTTGCTTGAAAAGACTATTAAGCAGAAATGTAAATGGATGTGGAGGAAGAGTAATTCTGTTTAATAAGATGTTTCAAGTATTATCTCTCTAATTTGCCAAGGAGCAGATACGGGCTATAGTGTACTTGTAAAGTAATTAGAAATCCTTGGTAATTGTTTTTTTAATTAACAACAAAACTTAGAGAAAAAAATTCTGCTCGTTCCCACTTCTCTTCTGGATTAATTTTGCTTCAGATGAGAATAGTGTCGACGCAGAAGAGATTTTTTCCAGTTCGCGTTTAAGGCAAAGAGCAGAAGAGGACCTTCACTTGCGCTAATCTGAATGAACCTGTAAAAAGAGTCCATTGATTCTTTTCACCTTTCTGTCCCTCTTACGTGAGACAGTAATATGTTTTGCATCCTTATCTTACCCCAGTGACCCAACATTATACCATGTCCTCAATTACTCTGAGCCACTTGCACACAAAGGAACGGGACGGCCATTTCAGCAAGGCATGTCATGGGACTTCTGGCCATCGGCAGAGATGTCACTGCTGCTGGCACAAGAATAATTAGACTGGTTGGTCTCTGCAAAATGATACCTTGTTAGAGTGACAGTCTGGGAGCTGGTGAGTGCAGAGCCAGTGACGATGCGCTCAGGGTGGGAGCAGGAGCACCGGCGTTGGGGAGTCACCATGCTGGTGTGCAAACCACTCTGCATGATCATAGAATCATAGAATCGTCTAGGCTGGAAGGGACCTTTAAGACCATGGAGTCCAATCATTACCCAACACTGCCAAGTCCATCACTAAACCACAGCCCTCAGCACCACGTCTACCCAACTTTTAAATACCTTCAGGAAAGGTCACTCAACCAACGTCCCTGGGCCACCTGTTCCAATATCTGATAACCATTTTGGTGTAGAAATTTTTCCTAATGTCCATCCTAAACCTCCCCTGGCACAACTTGAGGCCATTTCCTCTTGTCCTGTCACCTCTTACTTGGGAGAAGAGACCGACTTCCACCTCCTGCACCCTCCTTTCAGGGAGCTGTAGAAGCAAGAAGGTCTCCCCTCAGCCTCCTTTTCTCCAAGCTGAACGACTCCAGCTCCCTCAGCCGCTCCTCATAAAACTTGTGTTCTAGACCCTTCACTAGCTCTCTTGCCTTTTTCTGGATGCTTTTGATTTCTGGAGCTTTGATCCGTAATTCCTCCTTTTGCTGCTTACACCCTCACCAGCAGAAAGCCAAGGGGCGTGCTTGAAAGATAACTCTGGTGTCTCTACTAAGATCTCTACTTGGGAGATCACCACCAGCACACCAAATTCCCATTAACCACCAAAATCTTGGCTTTGCCAGTTTGGAAAGCAGGAGGACCAAGTCTCCGCATCAACGGTGCCCACTGCAGCAAATGCCTGCGGGTAGGAGCTACCTGGCTGCAAAACCATTCTCCTCCACCAGGCATTTTCACTGAGCAGGCGAAGTGTCCACATCACTGAGTAGAGCACCATCCAGTGCATCTGCAGCATGTAAAGCTGCCTCTGTAGGTTCATATGGAGCAGCTCGATTGTAAACAAGAGAATCTTGCCTGAACTGATCTGAAATTGCTTGAATGTAAACTAAAATACTCCCCTGTCTCAAAGCTTATAGCTTTACACAGGGTATGTTGAAGAAAGGCAACGCCGGGTTCTTCTCTGTGATAGAAAAGTGCAGTTTAGGTCACCTTGAGTGAGCTCAGGCTAGAGCTTCTACCTCCTCTTAATAAAATTGTTTTCTCCGTTTCTCCTAATTTACCCTTAAATCCTTTCTCTCTCTGCTTTTTGTGTTCTGGTGGAGCCAGGGCCCTGCCCCAGAACTTTTACTAATCGTAGGGGTGCGCATCCTTACAAGTCTTGCCTCTCTGGTGGTAATAAAGGATAAGCATGTGAAAACATGTTAGCACAGCAGGCAAAGGGATGTGTGATATGATGGCAGGTCTAAAATGAAATTAGTGGTGTGAAGGGAGGCTATGTGAAAAATCTTGTGGAGAAGCTGATTGAAAATGAAAATTAGTTGTCTTTTTGAGAACATGCATTATAAGTCTGCTGTGTGATCCGTAAAGCAGTTAAAAAAACTAACAGAATTGTTATGCTGTCTGGAATTAAGAGAATATTTTTCCCATAACAACAGAGAAATGTGTTCAAAAGAGGACAAAAGAAAAACTGCAGCATGTGCGTGGTAATACTCCACTTAATCTCTCCATGAGAAGGGAGAGCTGTTCTTTACAAGGTGCAGAGGTGGCTAATTCTCTGGTGTGCCTCCGTTTTGGATGCCAGCTCCCAAGAAAGGCTGGGAAAAAAGTGACAACATGTTAGCCTGAGGTTCTGCACTGCGCTAAGGGGCACTCCATCAACTTCTGCAGGAGTGGGAAGACCCTGTGGGATGGTCCCTCACCATAAATTTATTCCTTTAATCCAAAGTCTCTCTGTCTCCGTTGTTCCTGCCGACATAAAATGGTGACAACATGTCTGGATATGACCTGCCTTATTATCAGGATTTTAAAAAAGGTATAGCCTCATGACAGCCATAGTCCAACATTCTTTCAGCAGGGGGATAAGAAAAGTACAGTAGTCAAATTTTTATTTAAATCTTCATCAGAATAACTTGCGGCACAAAGAAGACTATTCAGTAAATTGGACCGTAAGACTCAAGTATTTTGGTAAGAGTCAGATGGTGTTCACAGGGCACAAAGCAGGTCGTTCTAACGACAGGTAGGTTCTTTTTGTAGAGGATGGGTCATGGCAGAGAACATGCAAAACCCAAAGTCTGACTGTTTCTAGAAACTTTCTGCATTAAGCCACAGCTTTCCAGATGAACTAACACAGTTCAAAGCTATGTTTTCTTATGGGGCAAATCTTGAGTGAAATAAAAGAAGATTTTTATCTTAAAAAAAAAAAAATAATAATGACAAAAATTTTGTACGTAAATGTATTTCTGTTACCCACTTAAAAATGATTTTGCTGAAGTCTGTCTAGTCTACCAGCAAGCCCTATCTTCTAATACAATCAGATCTTTCTATACCTTTCCAGCAGATGAAAATAAAAATCAGAGCTTAATCATCTGTTGCACATGTTTCTGTCACCTGCAGAGGCATAAAAAAGGTACAGGAGAAAGTAATGAAAATTTGGGGTCCCTTACAGCTTTCTGGAGGCAAATCTGGCAATCACTTTCCCAACAAGATGTGAAATTTTCTGCCCAATAGCACAGATTGGATTGGACAAGCTGCCCAGGACACAGCAACGGAGAGAGGGATCTTGAAAGAGAGTGCTAAATTCCACTGACTAAATACTGTGTTTTAGTCACATTGGAAAAGCTTAGTCATGCCTGAATAGTGGTTACGGGCTAAAGTTAGAGACTTGCCGGTACCTGACGTGGCCGAGCAAGAAGCCAGGGAAAGTCTGATAAAGAGAATTCTTGGAGAGTTTCTAACAGCTAAAAGGAGCTGGAATATTTCCTGGGTTATTTGGTTTCCTGTTCTGCTACCTGTTCAGTTGATCCATTTAGAGCTTCAGCGAG
>VXBO01011038.1:71374-83879 GCA_013400135.1 Rhinoptilus africanus | reverse complement strand
GGAATTCCGGTTTTAATCGACTCCTTGGGTTTGATGCTGCCTGCTTCCCGTTTTCACACGTAGGCGCGCTTCCATTAGCCCCGCTGCTATTCTCTGGAAGTGGCTGCGCTTTCCCTCCAGCTGGCAAGGTGCAAAGGGCTCTGTAGAAGTGGTCTAGGAAGCAACCCGCACCCTCCCCAGAGACCAATTACTTTTGAAATGTGCCTGATCGTTCGCTGCTGCCGTCTCCCCCTTCCCCAACCTGCCCCCACCTTCCCCCCGTCGCTCATTGTGCTGTTGTCACTGAGACACCTGATCAGCCCTAATTCTTGCTTTTATTTGAATTAGGGTGCCACCAATCTTGGATCCATGTCAGGGCCCATGTAATGCCTTTGGGCAACACTGGGGATTAGATTAGCATTTTGGTGTTGTTCTAAAGCCACATGGTCAGCATTATAAGGATCCCATTAGAGATAAAGGGACCGGTTACACAAAGCCTAAGAAATATAAGGGCCAGAGGAGGTTGATGTAATTGGCTGATATTAGAAAGTGCTTTAATTAATGAAAGCATACTGTGGTTACTACCCCTTTTTTATAGTTTAACATGCCTCTTAATTACATTCTCAGTTGTTCGTTTACACTGAGCATGTCTTTCAGGACTGCCAAACTCTTCAGGGAAAATGAAGCAAGTATGTTGTACTAGGTTGGCCAGCCTCACAATTCAAACCCCCGTTATTGGCTGATAGAAGTAGTCTAGCCAGGGAAAAAAAAAAGGGGGGGGAGGGGAAAAAAAAAAAAAGGAATGTTTGCCTAATCAAACCATCCCAGAAATGACAGGATGTGGAAAAATGAATAATTAGCAATTTAGGGGCGCATGAATGAGACAGACTGCCTGTGCTTAAAAGCTTTGTTAGAAATACAAATATATATATTTCCGATGCCAGGGAAATGCATCTTCCAGCAGTTTTGCAAGCGAGGGCTGCCTCAGCTCACAAGGGCGGATCTTGGCAATGCTGCTTCCACTTTGCAGTACAATGATTGCACAAATTTGTGTTCCTGACCCATTCTGTCCACCTGCGACATTCCCCCGAGTTTGCTATGCATTTCGTTGTACCTACACTATTATTTAATTGTTGGGCTTTCTTAACATGTGAGAACCTGATGCCAAAGTAATCTTTCATTTCCAGGGCACGCTCCAAGTCGTACTTTTCTTACTTTTTTTCTGTCAACTCTCATAGTCTCAGGAAAAGAAGGGTTTACGCTTAATGAAATAAAGCCAAAACTTTTTACGGAGCCCTAAGCATTAACATTCACATGATGATTATTTTTAAACAAAGATCCTCATCTCTGGTTTACTAATTTAGGTGTCTGTCAACAGTGTCTTTTTGATCAACCGTTTGTAGTCCAGTGGGAAATAACAGACAAGCTGTAAATAAATGCAGGTTAGCATTTAATCAGGAATAAGATATCCATAAAGTTTGTAAGTATAGACTTACAGTGGAAACTACTGGTGTCATATTAAGATGAATCCTGCTGCTGCTGTTCTTTTATGTTTTTTCGTATTATGTATATTTCAAAGCTGTTCCTGTAGCTCTCTTAAATGTCTTTTTAAGTAAATAGGTACAAAGATATGTCTTCATGTGTTAAATTATTTCAATAGACAGAAAGTAAACGTTTCTTCAATCTTAAGACCACAATGTTCATTACTATTAGTATGCAGGGCTCAAGCTGTTGGCTCATTTAGGGCTTTCATAGTAGGGCACAGCTAAACAAAGCAGTCTTTTCCCACCATTGGAGATGATCAAAATACTGAATTTCAGGTTACAGATAGGCAACTACAGAAAAAAAACCCAAAGGATGGGTGGACACACTTCAAGGCCAGAATGTTCTGTTGCTTTAAAATTGTCTGTGAAGAGGTATTTATAAGATGTAACATCATATGTTTGCAAAATTGCTCATAGAGAATTATGATTTCTGGTCACATCCATGAAGCAGTATCTCTGCTTGATATTCAGTAAACCCACCAACAAAGCACCATAGAAAGTAACTAAAATTTACTAGGTTAACTTAGTCACCAATCTGAATATTGATTTCATAAAACATATGGAGAGAACAGAAAACAAAGATATCTCCTTTGTAAAGTGCTTTCAAATCAAGTTCTGTCTTTCTGGGTAGGATAGAACCTGAAGAAACAGGAATTTCTATGTATTTTATAGGCTGATAATACCCCATCAAAGCAGCAGCAATGGCATTCTGCAGATGAGTTCTCAGAAGAAATTTAGTAACTGTGCTCTTCTGCTAGATAAACAGAGAAATTCACCCGTTCATGAGCTTAATATGCATCTTAAGTCCCTTCTGGCTTTAATCATCAGTTTCATTTTGAATTCCCAATATCTGAATTAATTGCAGGTGTCTGCTTCCAACAAGAGTATAGTCTTTAAATTATACATGTCAGTGCATCACTTACACCATGTCACTTCCCGTTAAATTTCTTCTCACTGTAAGTCTGCGTAACACAATGTGACATGATAGAAGCGTGCTGGCATGGTGCAGTACCTCAAAAATAAATACAAAGTTTTAGGATGTTATATTCCACTGATCTTTTGAGTTGTCTTTGGATGATTAAAATGAGGAGATAACAGTTCACCGGGAAAGATCGCCACCAGTAGCTGAGGGTGAAAAGGAGTCAGATGAAGCTGGCACAATGCTGCTGTGAAGCGAAAACACCAAGAAAAATATACTCTTTAACAATGGTCAGAATACCTGCTCACCCACACGATATACATTATAATAAATTGGAAGGGTTGTGGCACTTGATAGAGAAATATACAAAGGGAAAGGACTCAAATGAGTTTGCTCCCATCAGAGTTAAGCTGTGGAGTCGATCCCTGTCTTAAACAACCTCATATCCCAGGTCGCGTCTCCCCCAGCAGCTTGTATTGAGCAAGAACCAAATGCTCAGCTACATTACCATGCAACAGCGGTTAAGCGAGAGCCTCATAAAGATGCTGTAATTGCAATCGGTTCTCCGGGATGCAGGGAATCTAAATCCTGCCTTGACTGAACCATGCAGCTTTGGTAGCGCGGCAAAACTTGAGAGGAAACGTTACATAAAAGGTAATCCTCAGTCACTTAGGAATTGTGGTGTTATGAAAGACTTAATTTCTACTGTGCCTAATACAGGAAATAACTACTAATTACTTCAACCTTTATACTTAATTTTGGAAATATGGGAATTACGAGACTAATTGGGCACCAGTTTGTGAGGGCTTTGCCTCTGCAGAATCCTCAGCTGGAAAACTTTTCAACATTTAACAGGGGAAAACATTAAATCTACCACTCTAGCTACAGTGTTGCTGCGGTAGTTAATAGGGAACGTGTATGTATATTTAGTGGTAAAAGAGAAAATTATCTGTGGTTATTCCGTTCATCTACCCTATAGACACAATTTTCCTGGAAAAACTCCATGTCTGCTCCTCATTGAAAAATTAATAAAAGAGAGAAGGAGCTAAGCTGGACTGGACTCAAGACTGCACTAGCCTTTGGCAGGCCTTTCGAGGTAGAGGCACTACCAGTCTACTCTTTATCATCTCTTCTGTAGGTCTCACGCAGACCTGTAGGTCTTCACGCAGTCGGCGTGAAGAGTGAATGCCTTCCCACTTTGGCAATGGATCTGCTCAGCTATCCATGAACAGTCCCATCTCTAACATCTCATCCAGCAAATCGACCCTCTGCCTTTAGCCAGGTGCTCAAATGAGCTGTTACTACATTTTTCCAAGAAAATTACCCTGTTTTCTCGGCAAACTGATACTCAACCACTCTTCTCCCCTCGCTCTCCACAATCTTCAAAAAATAGCCAGCCTGGTTCTCGTGCTTAGCAGACCACAAAATGCAGCCAGCCCAAGTTCTCACAGGGGTTATGGTCCATTCAGGAAGAGGCAGAACATTTACTGATACAGAAATGACCTGATGAGGGTATTTTGATAGACTGGGACTAAAAATCACCCTTACCTTGATGAGCGAGAGGTTCCTGGATCTCTCATCCTGAGGGAAACAGGAATATCCCAGATTTTGGATTAAATGGGAAAAGTTTTGTGCTCTCATGAATCAGAGGTGTCCAGTGACGAAAATGGAGAACTATGAAAAGAGACTGAAAGTAGAGTAATGCCTATTCTGCAGATTTAAGACCTCTTGAAATCGAGACACCTTGAGTACCAGCACCAGCAAGTTTGTGGACGGATCTAGAGCAAAAGGTCTCATGATGCTGCGTATTTTGGATGCATTCATTTTGTCTATGCCTGACCACCCCTCCTCTTCGTTGAAGTAACTCAGGACGATGCCATATAAGCCAAGGGCAACATGTGCTCGTCTTGTGATCCTTGAATCCACAGAGCAGGTCTCGCACTTTCTCACTGAGGATAAGGATGTGGTGGCTGTAATTATCTGTGGGGTTGGGACTGAGTCTGTTCAGAAGACAAGCACTCGGTTTCAGTACTGTAACTAATCTCAGACCTCATCCTTCGTTTCCCATTTACGCCAGAAAACCGTTAGCATATCATGTTTTCAATTCCTACAGTGTTTTATCATTCAAATCCAAAGCCTTCTTCTCTGATGTTCACCACTGCATGTCTCTGGAATGAAAAGAGCTGTCCTGCTCAATACACAGATATTATTTGTAATCCCTTTACAAGATATTAAGGATCTCCACTTTTATCCCAGTTTATTCATCCCCCATTCTCCAAGAATTGGGAGGTAACCATCGAGCAGGTAGTTCAACAACAGCAACAGCACCCAAACAGCCTGTCAGGAGGGCACAGTTCTTCGTATGGATAATTGTCACTGAAAGGGTTGACTTCTCCGGGAAAGGCAGGAAAGAGAAGTAAAATAACAAAATGGTGGTAAAGGCCACAGGAGTGGGAGTCCTAGAAGCAGTCTGAACCCAGGACCTAACACAAGACGCTTTTGATGTATCTCCAAGACAGCATTTGCAAAACATCGACCACAGATGTTGCCCTACAGTCAGGGAGTCAGAGGTTCATATTACAAATGAGAAAAATATTTGGTTGAGCCGGCTTACAGGTGTCTCTCTGTGTTTCTCTTTTAGTTACTAAGGGAGAATTTTAATGAGAATTTGACTCAAAATGCTTCATAGTTAAGTATAAAGTGATAGATGCCTTATAAATGCATAAAGCACAGAGATAAAATAGAAGTGAAAAAAATGAACTGCAGTTTATTTAGTCGTTTTAGAAACTGTCTACATCTCTTCAGCAAATTAGAGTTGCACACTTTATGAGTCCTCTCACCCTTTAGTGAACTCACCTTTGAAGTTTCGGTATTAAAAGTAGCTCAGAATCATGCAAATAATTTTTTTGCTTGTTCTTGGATCTGCTGCTGTTCTCAGAAATGCTGTAGGCAGTCCACTATGTGCTAGAAAGACTAATTTACTGAAGAAGTTACCAAGTCCACACACTCGCAAACTATGAAATAATTCAAGTACAACAGTGGTGCACTCCTATATATGTATTTTTCATTTCAACATTCTTTGTAACTATTTCATTTATTAGATAGGGATGAGCTACCATCATGTTCCCTTTCACATGCCTAAATCTAAGTTCTTTCACATCAGGTTTACACTGTCCTTCATTTCAGCCAAGTCAAATTTATGTTAGTAAGTGGGCATTCAGAGGTCTTGTATTAATGGTTGCTTAGATATAAATGGATGAGGCCTACAGATGAGTTCTGAGTTTTGGGAAAAAACATGTTCCGTAGTCCGCATATCACACCTAATTTTTAGCTGTTTTAACTGACACGTCACAGGCTTGGAGGAATATAACACTTCACTGTGACCCTAGATAATTATGTTGAAACTAGCTTAGACAAAAACAATTCGCATCCCTCTACTTAAAAACTTTATTCACATATATGTGTATATATTTATATTTACACTACATCAAGATGTGATGGAATGTTTTCTGAAGATGCCAAATTAGCATTTGGGGGAAGTTCAATAAGGATGTTTAGGGGCCTCTTCATTTAAGTTTATCAAGCTTAATTCAAGCAGAATTTCAGTCATTTCATCAAAATCATTTAATGCTTATCTGCTGACAGCTTGTTGGTGGTCTCGTCGTACCAAAATAAGGCTGTCATTCATGTGCATCATTATGTCCATCTCCTCAAAGACGGTAGTCTGGGGTTTTTTTCACTGCAGTTACACCTCTAAATAAGGCTGTCTAGGCTGAGCAGTTTCTGCTTTTGCTCTGTCTTGAGTGGTTGGAGGATTATTTCATGTTGTCAGTACAGAATATTTTGTAATTTTGAGCCTTATACCACTCAAAAGTGCTGAAAGCTTTGAATGTTCTCCTCCGCATTAGTTGGACCACTTCATTTAAAGGGTTTTATTTGTGATTTACTGTCAACTGATACAAAGCAGAAGAACCCTCTGATAGATTGTTTTCATGAGTCTCTTCACCTTAAAAATCTGCACCTCGTAGCCAGCATCCCGAGGTTTTCTGGGGCTCCTGCAGGCATCGCAGCCCAGCAGTTGGGAGATCCTGCGTGCCCTCTGTGCAAACACATCACGCCAAATTAAATTAACAGAGTTGGACTTTCTAACCCAGAGTTGGGGTACTTTAGGCAAAAGTGGACAGGGAGCAGAAAAACTTATGACCGGTCACCTTCTTCATGTAAACTTACCCTAAATTAGCCAAGCTAGCCAACGGGATACCTAAACAGGACAAGAAGAAGCAGGGATGACAGGATGGCATCTGAAATCCTCTATTAGGTTTTAGGGCTCTGAAAAACAGAGCAGCTATCACACTTCTCTATTCAGAAAAGTAGGAAGTCATGCTAACTTTATTTTCTTTTGGTGTTTTTTTTTCTTTTCTTTTTCTTTTCTTTTTTCATTGTGGGGTTTGTTTGTTTTTTGGTTTTGTAGCTAATATTATCACCAGGAGGGATCAGATATGGACAATATGCCCTTTTCAGCCTTAAAAGGCTCCTGGGAGCGGAGAACAGGGTCCTGTGTTTAAAGTATCATGAACGCACCAGGATGAACGCTGAGAAACATGACCATCGAAAAAAATAACAAAATGGGCTGCTGTAGAAATCAGGAAAAGTGTTGAAAACGACACTTTCTGTGGCTTTCTGTGCCTACACCTGCCCTAGTCTCTCTCCTCAGACCCTCCTCTGGATGTGTCCCCAGCTGCTGGAGCAGCAGGACAAGAATAAATTGGGGAACAAAGATACGAAAAGGCAAGAAGTAAGGCAAGGTTTGAATCATTCCCTTTCCTCTTCAAGGGAAACAATGCTCGTCGTGTAATGAATCAACTTCACTGACAACAAACTTTCAAAGGGAGGAAATGCTAAGCTTTCTCAGAAATAATCTTTCTTTTCGGTAAGATTTTGCTAGGTTAAATACAGCTTTGTACCAATGCACACCAGTACTTTGTATTCCTCCCAGTATTTTCATTTAAAAGGGAGTTGCTGTGCAAAATAATGTCCTTGTCTGTCCCTTCCTCATACAAACCTCCAATCAAATTTAATAAAGCTAGTTTGATACAATGCCAGCCTACACTTGGTTTACCCTTGGTCGACTTTAATAGGGTCAAAAATATTTTCGCATTGGCAGTGTACGCATTAATCATTTTTCCAGAGGATTTAGAAAATTGGAAGAGACAAGGCCAAGCAAAATTTTAAATTAATTGGGCCTACCCCAGCATTCAGGGGGTCACCTTGTGTCAGTTGTCCCACATTTTCCAGGTCACGAAGTTCCAGTGTATCCTACAGCTGCCATGAGGAGAGACCCGTGCTGTGGGCACACAAAGGTGAAAGAATTTCTCCCAGAAAGTGCGAATTTTCCTACGGGCAACCACAACAATTGCAGCTTCCAGATTGTCGCCAGACACCAACCACTTAAATAATGCATGCTCGGCTGACGCCTGTACTTGGTGCATTTTCTAATCGAGTAGTCAGGAAAATTTGCAAACACTCTGTCATTTACCATAAATCCGCTGCCTGCTTACAACTACAGAGTAATTAATTTTAGTGCTGCTCAGAATTATTAATTTCAGCTGGAAAATCTGTCTTCACAATCGTTGCTGTTTTCACCCTCCCTTCCCTTTTTTCTTTTTTTCTTTTCTTTTTTTTTGGTTTTTTTTTTTTTTGTTTCCTAATATTCTTGCTAGGGGTTGGAACATCAAAGCGCTATTCTTACAAGGGAAAGACTGTTTGTGGCAATGTTAATATGCTATTCCAGTGTGACACCAATAACTGCTTCAACATTTCTGATTGTAATCTGCAATAATGCCCTCTCAGCATCTGGCTGGCTGGCCAGATGTAGTTGGCAACGCTATGGGAGGGAAGCAAGCGAAAGACTTTCTTTGGAGATGTAATTAATTTATTAGGCTCTAAAAGGGCTTACTGTGTGATAAGGAATGTGTATACCTTTTAGTTCACGGTTTTATTCAGAGGAGCAGAGTGTCACAGCCGAAGTGCTGAAAATAACTGGAGGCAAGAAAGTTAACGTTAAATGGTTTATCATCTGTTTAAACATTCTTAGCATTTAACCCATAGGATTAATAAGCTTTTTGGCACGAGAAAAAAATGATATCTTGCAGATTTATTCACGAGCATTGAAGTTATGAGAACACCAGGAAGGAAATGTCTGTAATTACTGCTGAGTATTTACAATCCTGCAGACACAAGGAATATTGCTTGTTGAAGTGGTTTACCCTCCTTCGCAAGGTGGACTTGAAGTTACATCAGCAAGTATTCAGGAAAGTGTTCATTCCCGGGCCAGTCTGCGTCACATCCACGGTGACCGGAGAAGTTCTGCAGCTGGCAGTTTTTCGTAAAACTACTCATTCCCATCAGAGTTTTGAAATAAGCACGCTGGCTGTCTTGTAACCTAATATGACGCGTAAACTTTTTTATTTCCGCTCTGCGATTGTATTAAAAAATAATGTTCAACGGGAAGATTTAAAAAAAAAGAAAGAAAGAAAGAAAGAAATTGACATTAAATTAAAAAATAATGTAAACATGAGTCACTAAGAGATTAGACATGGTTAAGTATTTCAGGATGTTTGTGGTTATCTTCATCTAAACAATACTGATAGTTTTCTGGGGATGATTCTGCCTCCAACTGTTCCCAAGTCTCTGTAGGACTGCACAAAATGAAGTTGATACTTGTTTTGTAAGAGCTGTAACCCTTTGATACCAAGCTGACTGTTTTCCTGTCATATGAATCAGTTTAAATGTTAATGAAATTAAGTCCTGGAGAGCGGCACAGTGCCATCATTAATTATTTAAAAAACAACAAAAAAAAAAATCCCACAAACCAGAAATCTGACACAGTTTTTTTTTTCCACATTTGCTATATGCACTTGCAAAAAAAAAAAAAAAAAAAAAAAAAAAAAAAAAGAGAGAGATTACGGACTCTTAGTGAGCAACAGCTTAGAAAAAATGTATTAGAAAAATGTTAAAAGGAGGACTCTACACCTGAGGGGAGCGTTCCACAGACACACAGCATAAAAACAGCACCTCTGCTTCCTCATCAGTTTCAAGTGTGAATTAAGTGACCCGTTTAGCCCTGAAACAAAAATTAGCACTGAATTCCTCTGCGACTACATTGAAATTTGGATCTGGTGCATCTGTGGTTGATCAGTGTGGTGTCCAGATCTTTTTTTTCAAACCTCTATATTAGACCCTAAAACTGACATTACAGATTTTTAAGAAACAGCCAGAAATATATGCCCATTGACATCAAGAACCTACTCGATAGGATCTATGTGGGACATTTGAAAACAGAAATTGGCAGAAAGCTCTAAGCATATCTGTTTGGTAGACTATTAAAACAACACGCTGATGAAAACTGTCATGCAGCTGGGATCTTCTCTTTAATACAGCAATTAATTCTTTTAACAAAACAGAGGCTGAGTATTTAAAAGGGCAGGATTTGGTTGCAAGAAATAATGCAAACATTATGACACTAAGCCAGGAACAAAATAACGTTCAAGCCTGTTAATTAATCGTTACAAAATACCGAATTGCAGCATTAGATGAGCAATGTTTCTGGTGGCATAAAATATTATGGGATTATGTCTCATGAAGAGATGAGGTACTGTGCTTTAAATGTACATATGTAATATATATGCATAAATATCTCAACGTAATTGTTTCCAAATGATGCTATTAGTGATGTATGACATTACTCATGTTACCTCTTTTATTAATCAAAAACATTTTAATTTAATTCAGGATATTTTGCTTAAGAGCAGCACTTTGCTGCTCGTCATTGTATTTTGACAGCAAACTGAATTCTTGTTCACAAGTATAGGATTTGTTTAGCTCCAGGCATCTGTGTTTGGATTACGAGGATGCTGATTGGTTCACTGCCAGGGGCACAAAAAGGTCAAGCTGNTGCCTAAGAGTTTGGCTCATTAATCAGAGTTAAAAGAAAGGGGAAAAGGCAGTGACTTGAAATCATTTGATTCTTTTTTTCAAGGGGTATTTTAAAAAGCAGAACTCAATGTTAGTGTTAGAGGTTGAGTAGATGTTTGTATGGATCATACTGACATACTTCTGACAGGTGACCTGAAACCTTTCAAACTGACATCTGTCACAGAGACAGACAGAGGTTTTTTAGCCTCAGAGCCTGTTTTCATGACATTTCATTTTTCATCAGATTTTGAGAGAAGGGAAAAAAAGAAGATGAACTTGAAAAAATCTTGCCAGGGGCAGAAAATGAGATCAGGTTTTCTGCAGCTGTCTAACTCACCTTTAAAGGTTAGAGGTCCAGGCAAAGTGAAGAAAAAGGTCTCATTTTGATGTTATTAGCTAAAAGGACAGATTACTTCTTTAAGTGTATTTCTACAGTTGCGTAGCAAGTATAGGACATTATAGAGGTGTAGGTAGTTAAGGATGGCTTGGGTTAGCCATTACAAATCCTGATTTCCAGCATTTACTTGCTCTTTGCACTGAACTGAAACTTAGGGCACAAGTTTAACTCCTATACGGTTTGAGCTGAAAACTGCAAATCTCCATCATATGGATAGTATTATATGATAAAATATGAATCCATATTTAGCTTCTGGTTTCATTTTATTCAAATGCGTGTTAGGAAACCGTGACCTCTATTTCAAACTAAAATGGATGCAGACATAGACACATGAAACGCAAGGCTAAATTTCGAAGTTTAACTTTACTGAAGGCACCCCTGAGACAAATCAAACTATCCAGAAAGTTTTTTTCCCATGGCTTTCCTGACGGTCACCATGGTCCTGCTGGATTGGAAAAAGAAGGTCACCCCAACAGAAATGCCTGCTTTTTCCAAACCTACCACATAAGGACTCCAGACCAAAGTCACCACCTGGACCAGCTTCCATCTATCACTCTAGGATGGGAGAGGAGACAAAGGTCTAGAGCAGCATCCACCATGTGCCAACATGCCTGAGGTTGAATGCCAGCTATCTTCCATAAAGGCATTGACTCAGACCCGTTTAGGCCATCATAATAGTGAAATCCTGAAACACTCCTAGAAAAGAGATGAGAAAACCCACACATCAGTCTACAAGTGGGCAGCCAAAGGTGCTCCTGCTCCACCAGAGGTGTACCAGCGGGGTCTCTGGGGTGAAGCAGGAAGCCTACAAAACCTGTGGGTTTGTAGGTAGTCGTAACTACCAGTAAATACAAGCTGAACTTTCTCCAACAAGTCTATTACACCATGCTGGTAGCAACAGGCAGGACAGATCAAGAAGTCAGGTTGTTGTCCCTGGAAGGACAACAGGACCAACACTAATTGTACCTCAACTGGCGTGGGAAGACGTCTTCAGTACTTTACTACAGTCAGCCATCAATTCTTGCTGAAGCTGGGCGGACTTCATTGACAAAGTCTTGCCCAAAACTCAATGGGGTTTTGCTGCTGACTTGAGATTTCAGGATGTGTTTGTAAAATGATTTATTAATTTAAACCTAAGCCAAAAGAGAGATTAATTATTTTTTTCTCACACATCCAATCCTGCTGAAGTTAAGAAACTACCTGAACAGAATCAGTCATTGCTTGGTGCTCAGGATGTAGGAGTTAAAATTAAATCCGGTCTTTTCATGCACTGCTATATCACAGAAGGCACAGGTTTGCACCTCTACAGAAATTGCTGGTGTCTCCATTATTTTGAACTGTCGAGAAAATTTGAGAACAGCTCAAGAGTTATACTATAATCAAGTATATAACATCAACAAAATCATAAAATGAACAGAGCATCCCAAGAAAACGAGTGGCTTTTGGTTTGTGCATACTCTGTCACCCTGACTTCAGTCCTTTTATCTCCTAAACCTTGCATATGGTGCTTCCTGTGCTGCTGTTTATTGGNNAGACACCTACTGTCATAGCTTCAGCATAACATTCTCCACCTGGGATATATCCAACCCTGTACAAAGATGATTAATGTAATGTTAGTGTTCTGCCTCACTTTTGCTTTCTTTTTTTCTTTTTTTTTTTTTTTTAGTGGTTTTTCCTCGTCTGATCAAATTT
>VXBO01011038.1:33098-62295 GCA_013400135.1 Rhinoptilus africanus | reverse complement strand
TGACAGTAAAGTGTTTGCTATGTGAAGAGACATCTGAGATGTAGCTATCACAGATGAAGAAAAGCTGTTTGCACAGAGGAAGAACAAAAAAAGCAAAGCAGGTCATGAGCATCTGACTGCTGGAAAACAGGTTTCTATCCATCCAAATATGGCCCTTCCAATTCCAACAGCAGGAGCAAAGAAGCAGTCGCAATAAGAATCTTCATGATCTTATGCAAAGGGACTCAATTAAATGAACCAGCCTCCATCACAAAGTGTTATATCATTTTCTCACAGGTAGTATTCTGTGTCAGTAACAGATTCATACCTTTTTTTAAAGCTTTTTTTAAACCCTACTGTTTATCTTCATTTTCTCTTTCTGCTCCATAGGTATTTAAACTGACCCTATAATCATAATAGAAAACATCTCATTAGAAATTAGAAATGGACTAAACCTTCATGCCTTTCTGTCTTCTTCTTTCCAGCCCAGGAAAAAATAATGTGCACAATGAGAGCATCAAGTTTTGTGTGGGTAAATGAGAAATAAGGTGGGCCAGAGATACACCATGTGCAAGTTTCCTAAAATTTCTGAACATATATGCAAGTTTAATTTATCATTTATTTTAACTATGACTTCTCATCCAAATATAATTTGAACAGGCATTTGAGATGAGATTGGTAGCTTACAATTCCAATAATGATTTGGATCTTTTAAAACAGCAAGACTGGTGTAAGTAATCAGTATGAGCCCTGGGAATAAAGATAAAAATAAAAATTACTGCACTGGACATGAAGAAAAGCTTGAAAATGAAAGCTCTAGAAATTTGCCAACAAGTGTCCACTGTGTAAGAGCATCTATTTATTTGAAATACTGACAAATATACTCCTGTGCAATGAAACAGTTCTTGTGGCAAGCTATAGTTGCTGATAGAGTTGAGCCACAATCCAGCAGGAGGCCGGTATGGTGGAAGTTCTCCCTATGCGTTTGTTTGTTTATTTATATTTCAGGAGAATTGGTCTACAAGATTTATTCAGGAGGAATAAAAGACTCCCAGTAAATTCATTCTTGTAGGGATTTGACGGCATAGTTTGCTTATCTTGTTACATTCAGCCCTTCTGTTGCAGAACTTTACATGGTTATTAACTGAGAAGGTAAAACGCTTATCACTAATTTCAAAAATGTTTTGAGTAGTTATAAAAAGGTATTGGGGTAATTTGTGACCATGAGCTTCCTGCACCCTAAGAATCACTATCGTTTTACCAAGCTAGGGGCATTTTCCATTCGTTGGTCCTTTTGATCAAGATATATTTATCCAAATTAGGACCATGCCTGCCCAAACTGGAACAGACAATGACCCTGTATATCCAATTATTCTCAAGCAAGTCTTAAAATAAAACAGCTGTATAATCTATACAGAGAAAGAATGAAGCCTATGCATGATTCCAAAACCCTTTGTATACCAAATGAGGGATGTGGTTTTATTCACTGTATTTCAGACAAGGCAGGGTGATATTTGAACTCAGTGTGAATTTTTATGAAATTAATCAGAAAGAGTTCTAACTTGTGATGGGTTGAGATAGCAATAGAAAGGCATTGGCGGGTCTAGGAGGGCTAAAATAAGATGTAAAACAATGTACTTTGGTATTCCCAGCTCTTACTAATCACTCGTGCCTCAATGCCACACATAATGACATCACATTAAAGAAAAAAAAATACTACCTCTTGTGATCCTAATGTAAGGATCAAGGCTCAAAGCAGGCTTAAACTCACAATTCCTCGACCACCTTGAAATCCGTTGTTAATTTTGTGCTGCACAAACTACAAAAACTT
The DNA here is from genome assembly GCA_013400135.1 of Rhinoptilus africanus. Lineage (NCBI taxonomy): Eukaryota > Metazoa > Chordata > Aves > Charadriiformes > Glareolidae > Rhinoptilus > Rhinoptilus africanus. The sequence continues at coordinate 60,485 of VXBO01011038.1, read as the reverse complement.
GCTGAAAAACCTTTAATTTCCATACTGGAGGCTCTTGAGGCAGCTTCTTCAACAGCTTCGCAGTAGGCAACCTGTTCTGCACTGTTGTTGAAAAAAAAAAAAAACAAAAAGACCTGACTTTATGCTGTCTTCACCTTTATGGAGGTACTTTACAGCCATGCACAGCGAGCTCATGCCTTATGTGGTAAAGGCTCAAGGAAAGACCTCAAACCATGTGCCCCGTTCTCTTCAAATGCTCATCCCACACAAAATTAAGGCAAAATTAAGTCCCTGCCTGACTGTGCTAATTGCTGCCTACTTTAACAGTTTCCAAAACAAAACCAACGCAATTTGCACAAGTTAGTTCACGGGGTCATAGATGATTTGTCACAGCTTTTTCTAAGCAGTGCTCCAACCATCGCCTTCACTGCGGCTGCTTTTGAGCTGCACAGTGACTCCTGTAAATGAGTTTTTCAAGGCATTGAATAGATCTTTTTAGGCTCTGCCACTTCTGCTCTTTCACTTGGGCTTCAGCGTAGAGCAAAAAGTACCACTCCGCATCCTCACAGATGTCCCTGCTCAGAGATGGGAGTCACAGACCTCTAACCAGGGCTTCAGCGAAGGGTGATAGAAACTTTAGTCAAATATAAGTAAGATTTCTCAACATGCCAGCAGATTTTCTTCATCAGCAAGTATGACACTCCAGCAGTTTAATAACAGCACTTTCGCTGACTCAGTGTCGTTACGTCTCAAATTGAAATGTGAATGCCTGGCTCATTTCTCTCTTTTTCTCACATCCATTACTGAAATTTGTTAGATAAGCCATTGGCTGGAAAATGTAAGTTAAGACTGAATTTTGTTTTGTTTTGTGGACCATGTTCTGGCCTAGATTATACCACGAAGCCCTGCTAGCTTCAAAGAGCTGCGCTACTGCACGGGCAGGGTATCTGCTCTGTTGCTTCTAGGCCGTATGGCACATCCTTACCTCCAATTTTTGTGCTTTAGGTAAACTCCATGTGTGTAATCAAGAGCCCACGGATGACAGGTTTCAAAACTTGTGCGTTACGTGAGTGATTTGTTATTAACACAGAACAAAATCATTATCTCACCGGGGTGGATTTGATTGTTCATTCTCAAAACTGCAGGTAGATAGTTTATCACTTGGGTAATGTTTTGGGTTTTTTTTGCTCTGTTCACAAGGCAGACAAGGGAACGCCTCAGGTAGGACTCCCACCTGGGGCTTCAGCTTGAACCAAAGCTTCAAGAATCTGTGAAAAAATATATCTGTGAGCTTTACGTATGGTCCAAACATAGGTGTGTGTACACTTGGAAGTCTTTAGTGATATGGGGTAAGTCATTTGCGTGTCAAATGATACTCTAGAGGCTTTTTCAGATTTGGAGCATACAAAGGAATGGTATGTGCAAGCTGCAGTAAAAAGAGGGTTTTAAATTAATTCATCTGCTGCAAAACCATATAATATTCTAAAGTAGTACTTATGGAAATGTATGTCATCTGGCAACTGACCATCATTACAGCAGCAGATACCAAAACATGTGCAAGCCTTTTTTAGGGAATTTGAGATAAAGAGTTGAGTTGTTGAAGTGGTCAGCTCAGGCAATAATCCTGCACCTAGATTAGCAGTCCTTTGGTTTTCATACACAGAAATCAAGTTCTTCTCCTGCACTCCTCTCTTTCTTGCACATAATCTTTGCGTGAACGTTCTCAGACTTCAGTACAAATTTCAGGTAGTGTGGCCTCAAAAAGTCTTTTATTCATATAGAACTAAAATGTTTCACAATGTAAGTCCTCAGTAGAGGAAGTTAGGGATTTTTGCAATGTCTTATGTTTCCACTCATTTTTGAAGTTCAGAACAGAAAATCTGGATCAGTTCTTAAGCTTCTATGTGTGCGTTGAGTGAACAGTCTAAAGCAAGACTGTATAATATATTGCACAAGTTACTTTTTAAATACAATTTACTATGCATCATAAATACACTAAAACTCCCACTATATAAATTTATACCTCAAGATTATATAAGAAACCAGCTGGATAAATCACTATATCTTCAAATAGTATGCATGAAAGCTATGCATAATAACGAAGAGGTTATATATTGTTTCAACAGAAGGCAAAATTATTTAACTGTTTCACTCCTGTGGTACCAACACAAAGAAAATCTCAATAAAAGGCATTTGTTATTTCAGAAACTTGGTATATTTCTAAGGCTTATGTGTCACCCATCCACTGCTTCTACAGAAAATAGAAAGACAAGTTTTAAATCCTTGTTCCTGGCATGCAATTTTTTGCAAAAATGTGCATACACATTCCCACTTAATATGCCGTCTTATATGTAGTGTATGCAAGTATTCTCCTTCAGAGATCTGAAACAGGCAGACCACAATCATCATCTGATCCATCGAGAACTGGCAGTGGTGAGAAGCATAGCTGTAGAAATTGGGGTTCTATTTTCCTTTGGCTCCTGCACTACCTAGTGATAAAAAAGCATAGATTCAGGGGTCATCAATTACTTCTGGGGAGGAAAAAAAACCCCACATTTTGAGGAACCATTATCAGACAAGGAAAAGGGCAAAAACTGTCAGTGGTACTAAAAATAATTAGCTGTTTTGTTTAAAATAATAATCATCATAAATTTTAATATAATAAATACTAATGTATTATTATTATTGGTTTNATTACAAGTTATTCTTATTGAACTGGAGGGTCAAAACTGGTAACATCTGAAATGACAGAGGTGTTTGTAATTGTTATGAAGCCGGTGTCATCTCCTTGAGCTGGATATCACACAAAGGACATCTGTCATAGCACATATTCTATAATAAATCTCTCACGGTCATCACAGAATGAAAACAGCTATGACATAAGGACATCTATGTTTTGGGGTCAGTGATAACAATATTCTTAATCCATAGATCTCAAAAAAGAAGAAAGCATCCCAGAATCCGAGACAAAAGAGAATTCTTGTATCTGGCTTTTTGAGTTTGAACCAAAACAAAGAAGGTCAGCTGGCAGCTGGTCAAATCGCAGGTCCAACAGTTATAAAAATCAATCCCATCTATATACTTAGCTCGAGGCTCATCAGCCCCAAGGATGGTATAAGCCTCAGCACACAGAGAGAGGTACCACAGCTGCGCAATTAAAGGCTTTGCAATGGTTTTTCATCCCCTGACCATGAGCAGTAAGGTTGAGAGCCCTTCCTAGACAAGTCTGAAAGCGTGGGCTGTCATGGCTTTTGAACTTTCCTCTGAAAAAATCAGAGTCATCAACAACTGCAAATTTTGAGGTCTAAGAGGCTTTTAAGACAAACGACACCCTGTGCAGGATCTTTTCCCTTGCACAGGGCTATACAAAAAGGGGTGGTATGCTAAATATGCAGCAGTGTTAACGGGACCTCAACTGCTCCAGCAAAGAAACCAGGGGTGAGCTAAACCAAAATTACACTTTTTAAAAACAAATTCATAGTTCTCATTAGGCTGAGCGGGCAGATAGGAGGTTTCGGTTGCACTTTTGTTGAAAAACAGCTCAAACACAGACCTGTTAAGCTCAACAGGTATCAAAGTGATAAATGGAAGTGTCGCAGATGGCCTGCATATGTGCAGCTAAGCGGAGGCATGTGCAGCAAGTTCGACGTGGGACAGGAGAAACCCATGGCCCACAAACAGCAAGGGACACCTCAAGTTTTTATTGTGGAATTACAGCTATTCTGTGCGTGTACAGCAATATTTTATCCAATATATCCAGGTTATCCAAATTATCTTAGTTAAATGGCTGTAACACTGTCCAGTGCAGCAACATTACGAACGGTCAAGGGCTCATCCATGAAAAGGGGGCTACCAATAATTTTTAGGTGGAGTTGCCCACAGATAACACACATACTTAAATAAGGGCTACACAGGTAAGTCAATTCCTTCTGGGGCCACTAAAATACGCTGAACACGTGGTGCAACTTTTAAAATTAAAAAAAAAACCAAACAACACCCACACAAAAAAAAAACCCCACCAAAATTCTTCCAAAACTAGCTGACTATAAAAAAAAGTGGCCTTTTCAGATTAAGTGTTGTGAATATTAATTTATAATGAAGAATTTCAGTGGTAAAGTTAACCGGCCATCATGTTCCCTGTTCTATTCTGGCTTTCTTACAAAATACATCCAGAACAGGTTTGTCCTTTATTTCTGAGACCAAGGTTTTTTAAAACAGGTTTAGAATTTATGATGGATTAGTCATCTCCATAACAAATCTTGGTGTGTACCTCTGGGTACAGTTTTACTCCAAATCATCGATTCTGTCAGGCTGAAGGCTCATGGAGAGCTTATTTTCAAAATGACATCTTTTCCTGCCACATTATTCTGCCGTTTTTATGACTGTCCCTAAAATACTGGGAAAAATTCAAAAATCTGGAATACCAACTAATGAAAATGAACTACAAAAAATTGCCAAGCATGCTGCCTTTCCTCGGAGCACCTAACCTGGAAATACTGGCTTGTGGATGCTCAGGATGATTATATTGAATTTATAACTGTTAATGTTTTGCATTCGTTGCTAGTAAGCCAAGGTAGAGCACGCTGACTGTCTCCAGTCTAGTGAAGAACTGCAACCCAAAGCCTGATTGGCCTTGGAAGGAATGGAGAGAGTTCAAAATGAAAAACCCAGAAGGCTCCCTTACATTGTACAACAGCAATGTGTTTTCTGTCTCAATTGAACTTGGACTAAATTGTGATTTATTCTGAGGAACAGGCTACAGATAAGTGAAAAAGTCATCTGGAAACCTTCCTCCCCACATGGTGACTTTCTGGAAGGTCCTTCGTTTAGAAGTAATTTCTGGAAAATTTCTTGATTAATAAGAGCCTGCGAATAAACTTTTAAAATGATGGCTTTGTTATTGCTTTGGCACAATATGTTAACAACACGGCGAGCTCTGCCAAACTGCGAGCACTCTTTCAGGCGGATTATGTCCTTGTTTACATATCCAGCTGCACTGGGGCCGTGTCCGTGGTGGTGCTCGAACAATGTCCCCAGTGGGGGTGCCCATTAGGGGAGGGTATACTAACTGCCGTTTACTTTGTCTAAATTGAGTGAGAATGCACAGCGGTCCTCTGATCTTGGGGGGAAAGTGTTGGAATCCTGCACTTTCTGAATCCTGTTTGGGTTTGTTTAATGGGGATGTTTGGACTGCTGGAAAAAAAATTGCAGCCCGCAAGATTGCTCCGCAAAAACGGGGGTCTGTGTGGAAGTGAGCATAAAGCATAAATACTCCGCTAAGTGTCATGCTATAAAGCCATTTACACTGCACTCCTAAATAAGGATTATGTAGGTGAGTAAAAGTTTATAGCATACTCTTCTCTACTAGGCAGGGGCCTTCTCTTTGTTTTGTTTCTGCTTGCGTTTGGAAGGAGGTGGGTTTAACGCACATGTTTGTGCATGTGTCCGCCCGGACCTTTCCAGTGCCTTCGTGAGAATGTGGATGGAGAATATCTAAGTGAAACATATGTGGGTAGGGTTTTTTTTCTACATGCATGTAATTTATATTTAAGGAAAGCAGATAAGTGGTTAAAAGAAGGGCAATCAAATCAGTAACTCTACTGCAGAAATATGATAATTTTACAGTACTGTGCCTATAAACTGTTACTGCTTTCATTTTTCAGTTCCTTACAGTTTTCTACTCTTGAATATGAAATTTGTAACGGCGAACTTCATTATGTAGCAGGCTGAAAATTACTAAGCCAAGGTTACGGTTCAAAAACAGTGCAGCTGAAGTGAAGAATTCCCTAGGAAAAAAACCAGGGAATTTGTATCCTCCGGTAGGTGTTCAAAACTGTTTAGATTGTTTTTCCTTTTCAAATGTCTGGGTCTGCTTCTTGCCAGTACACATGAAAAGCTTAGATGATTAAGTTGTTTAGGTGATGTAGTGAATTACTCCTGAGGCACAGACACATTCAGCTCCCAACTAAACAATGACGAAAGACTGTAATGTTTTTTAGATGTTCATGAACATTTTTGTCAGCAGCAGAGTTGGGATGAAATTCTGGCATCGGTGAAGCGAGCTGCAGATCTCCCACTGACTTCAGCACATTCTCCTTTCCCCCCTTCTCCCCTCTGCAATCATTTAACAGCTTATCATTAAGACTTGGCTCGAAAACACCTCCTCACCCCCACCACTCTGTCAAACCACTCGTAGCTCCAAGGATTATAAAGGTTTCTTCCTTTCTGGTCTATATGGATCTCATAAAAACGAAAAGGAAAGACGACTAGGGTTTTTTTCATTGTCCCTGAGAACTGTGCTTCTTTCTTATAAAAGTACTGGATATTTGCCAAGATCTTTCCGTCCTAGCAAAGTATTTACATGGAGCTTGGGTCTGGACTGTTCAACAGTCCTCCATCACAGGGCAGATAACCTTATAACAGAGGATTGCCAGGCTTCAAATACCAGGTCTTCGTGAAGACCAACAACATCTCTTTCGTGGAATTAGGAAATGATGAGAATCTGTGGCACCACAGAAGCGCAGGATAGTGACCAAACCGTGGGGAGTCGGAAGGTGAGAACCACACAGGCTCGTGTCTGCAGAGACTGTTTGCATGTCAAGAAGTTCATCTCAAGAAGACTGAAATGCCATTCACCGTCCTTTCCAAGCAACGCCAGAATTCCCCACAAACATCAAGTTTGCTGATTACAGACCTCTTACCCTCCACATGACTTTCTTGATGTGTCCTGTACAACGCTGCACATTTTGCTGAATTGCTGATGCCCAGAGAATCAAATCCTTTTCCAGCCTTATGATCTTCCCTGACAATTTTTTGTGAAAATTAGGGCTAGATTCTACTCTTGCAGTCTGTACAAGAGGCTTGGGCTACAGTCTGCAGAATGTTATGATATCCCTTCCTAGTGAAGTTACAACTACTTTATTGTTTCTCCCAGTATAAATAATTAGTACCTTCTGTTCTGCATGCTAGAATATCCTAACTCCAGTTTTAAGATTAGGTATAAAAGCATTTTCCTTCATTTTGGCATTAGGTTTCAATTTTCCTAGCAGCGTACAAACAAATGATGTGCTCACTAAAATTTCTTAGAACCAGTTTGAATTGGGAAAGCAGTCATCCATTCAGTATAAGAAAGACAGACCCAAAAATCTTGATTTTGAATTGAAGATATGAATCGGCTGGTAGTGATGATAAGGTAATGACGATGTTGTCCAATACCAACGTGGCAGAAGGTAACGGAAGAGTGGCTGAAAGGTGGATAAGCCGACTCAGGCTGAAACAGTGACCAAACTGTTGGTCTTATCACAGAGCTAACATGATCACTGACTTAAGAAAAGTGGAAAGTAACGACCTCATCATCCAGGGATTGGGGGCCATGATTTCCACCTTTTTCACAGCGATATGTCCCTCAGGATTGTTCTCCTTGTCTACATCTGCATCCTGTCCACCCATCCTTTCCCCTCCACTCTGGGGTTTCCTCCAGCTCTTCTTCAGCCCCACCAAAGCTGATGGTCGATCTGCTGAGCCCAGCTGGGCCTGGGTGGCTCTGACCAGGACTTTGGGCATGTTTTAGCCCTTTGCTGCTTAGAGCTTGGGTTTCAGCAGAGGTTATTTGTGTGACGTGCCCATAGGAACCTCTTGCTTTGCCAATTCATCGGCTGTGTAAGAGCTGTTGTAGGATTATTCCCTCAGGTTGTAGTTACCGCTCATTTGTCAGTCCAAATTTAAATACCGATAGTATAAAAGATCTTTCAGTATTTATGCTGTGCCATGTTGAAGGGCAAGCCATTGGTTAATCTGTATTGAAGGATGGACCTTTATGAAACCCTGCTACTGGAGGACAGCTGTCTCAGTGAATGGGTGTTAAGACCATAATCTCACTCACTTGGGTGGACGAAAAGCGATTAATCGTGTGTCTCCTACAGCATCTGAGAGGAGCTGGGCTTCTCCTGCCCCTGGGCAAGCTGACAAACAGAGGTCTGAGCAGGACGCCTGAGGGCTGGTGTTTCAGGGTGACATCAACAACCCTTTGAACTTTGCAGGCGGTCCAAAATGGCCAGGAGTAAGGATGGCTGATACGCCTGACTGCAGTAGTGTAAGGTACGTTTAATATTGACAGGCTTGTTTCAGAATAGAAGTTTTCTTGGAAATCCCTTAGGATTCTGCTGATGTTTTATGAGCTCAAGTCCTTGCAGGCAGGGAAAAAAAAAAAAAACAAAGAAAAAAAAAAGGTAGAAAACAAGGTAATTTAGAGATTAATTGCTAATAGTGTGATATTTGACAGTAGCAAATAAATAGTTTGCTTTATATCTCCCTGCTTGCCTCACTAACTACACAAATACAAGGAAACCTTCTAATAATGTGTAATATCTGGGGAGATGGCATTTTACTGGGATTGCACAGCTCAGCTAAACCCAGGCTTACCCTTCAATACTCAACGTCTCTGCTGTCTCCCCTCATGGCAAAGGGTAAACTCATTTAAGCAAGAATCCACCCACCAAGTGTCTTACATTTTATGGCCTCGTGCAGTAGTGCCTGTACCACGTACCACGTCCTGCGATGCTCTGAGCCAGCCAACCGAACTCACCCTCCAGGGAGGATGTTCCTTTTGCAATTTCAGCCTGCAGGGTGGATGCTAGAAAATACCGTGATCTCCTCTCCAAGTGTGGGCCAAGATGCCGCAAACAGATGTGTGTATGGAGACAAAAGTGTGTACAAAAAAAATAAATAAATTGCTCTCTGCCCAGAATGTGAACCCGAGTGATTTTCATAGATTTAAGCTTTCTGCTGATTGTGGCCTCAGGACCCTTTTTGCAGTGCTCAGGTTCACTTATTCTCCGTCCTTAAAAAAAGGCAATAGAGACTATTCATCCAGCACTGACTCACAAGCACAAAGTACTATAATTCACTGAAAACTCTACCAACCAGTGGTATTTAAACAAAAATAAATAGAGTCCGACTGAAAGAAAAAAGTGGAGTAATGAGCTTCCTTCTTCTACTTGCGTAGGTGCACAGGTCTTTAGAGAGAGTTTTAAATACAAACATTGCAGCGATGGGAGGTTTTAATGGAAGAAAGCTTTGATTCTGCTTTATTTGGACTGTACTTTTGCCACTAGTACTTCGAGGTACTCCTCAAAGTGACGCAAGATGTATGAGATGTGAGTGTGTGGTGGGTTTCCAGGAGGGAGCTGGTGCCCCTATGGCTCGCAAAGGCAGTGCACCCGTACTAACCACAAACGTGCTCGCCCAGCTGGAAAAAAAGGTGTTAAGCAGCAGCTGTCAAGTTACAAAGGGGAGGGTGGTGCTTAGACTGGGAGAAATAAAAATTGTTAATACGACCCCACCGCAAAAAAAAGAAAATGCAACTCTTGCAGCATCCCTGACTCACTTCCTCGAAACTCTTTCGGCATTTTTGGCTTTATCAGATTGAGGTCAGTTTGTTATTCATCCACTGCCTATGTGAGCTGAACCAAAAAAAAAAAAAAAGAAAAAAGAAAAAAAGTTAATTCATTTCTCCTAGCAATGCCAGGAATCCTTCTGGCCAGGCTGAACAGGGGGCAGATGCAGCGGCGTCCCCGATGCCGAGGGGGAGGGAAGGCTGAGCCGTTTGTGTGGTGTTAAATGAAGTGGGGCAGCCCCCCCCGTGCACCCCCGGTGAATCACCTGATGTCCGCGGAGAGGCTGCGAGCCCCTGCGTTTTGCCCATCGAGGCCCAGGTTTTGGCAGGTACCCTCCATTGCAAATATTAGTAGTTAAGCATCTAACTCCTCAATTGCATGTATAATTCAGGCAGGTGCATGTATAATTCAGGGAGTTCGCTATCCAAAAGACTTTCTAATTTTTGCTCCCTGTGGTGTTCATGAGCACAAAATTATGGACACTTTTTTTTACTATTATTATTATTTTTGGTGGTGAAAAATGTGCTGCAAGGAAATGACGCTGGGATGAAGCCCATCTGAAAATCTGTTCCCCGGTGTTTCGGTATACAAATGTAGATGTTAACGTAGTGCTCTGTTTTCAGACCTTGGAGCCTGATTCACTCCTGCGTTACACCAATATGAAATCAATCACGTTGTGCTGATACACAACTGGGTTAACCCAGAGGTGAATGAAGCTTATTGTCTGCAAGTGCCACTTGCCAAAGCAAAAACTATCTATTAAGAAAAAAATATCCTTACCCCCTATATGGAGATTTGGAATTTTTAATGGCTAAAATGTGAGTCAAAAAGTTAGACTGCATTTCTGTATCCCTTTGTTTTTACAGCATAAAATTTCCAGAATACGACGAAGAATATATACAAGTCCTAGCCAGGTCATAATTTAGCATAAAATAAAACAAGACATTTAATCCTGGGGAAAAAAAATGAGAATGGTAGAACTATCAAACTATGTGTGCAATTTCCTTGTGCTCAAATTGCATTTTCTCCCTTCAGTGTTATACGGAACAGGGTCTTGCCCTCTAGATTAGAGACTTTTGCATTAGAGGAAACTAGGTTATGTCTTCCACTGTCAGAGATAGAAATTATGAGCTGGAGTGCATTTTAGCCAGTCACTCTGAAAAATGTTAGCCCAAGGGGGTAATAATTAGAACTGTTTTTGTCAGGTGACTGCATTTTAAGCAGTGATGTGTCTGAGAATCTAGCTGAGGGGTTTAATATAAATATAAATATTTTTTTTCAGTCAGCACTGTTGCCAGGATTTTTTTCTTTCAGGTTTTTTTTTTTATTTATTTCAAAAGTAAGCACTTTTCAGAAATTATCTACTAAAATGTAATACTGCTTAGCATTATGGTGACCTGATAATATTATTTCCTTCAGAAACCAATAATTCAGTGCAGTCTGTGAAGTTCATACGTATAGTGATAAACTAGCCCATTATTTCTTATATTCTCAAGCACATATGCATAGAAAATGCATGCAAATAAACAATATCTTACTATTTTTTCCACTAGTAAAATGTAAAATACATGCAATTTAATACAACGGTTTTAATTCACACTAAGAAAATAAGCGCTGATCAAGAGAAGATGTCAGAATTAGTGTCTTAGTGATAAATAGTTCTGCTTTTATTTTGGAAACTATGTTCTTCACCCCTAGATGAAGGGAGAAGCGGGAACAAATTTGGGGGGTGGGTGGTTGTTCTGGTGCCAAGCTTGAATTTGAAGCGATGAACTAGCGCTGAAGTCCGATGCTGTGATTCCTGAGGTGGCTCCTCTTTGGGCAGGGGTGTCCACCCACGTGGAGCAACGCTTAGGGATGAAGGCTCAGCATACTCACCGTGAAATCCCCCATGCATCACAGGAAGGACTAGAAACAGCTTCCTTTCTTGTGTTAAGCATTTACATAAAGGCAGAATTGTGTTAATTGATGGCAAGAGCTTTGTTCTTGTTTTAATAAAACCTCTCAGTCTTTGATTACCAAACTTACTCCTGAATAATTCATTTACTTTCCCTTTTTTTCCATCTTATGGGTATTTAAGAAGTTGTGCTGACGTGAAGACAGCTCCTAGGCTGGAGTTGCTCTCTGCTAGAGCTAACAGAGAGGATTTAATGATATCGCTGGCTCCATGCCACACTCTAAATATTGCACATCAGTTCTAAAAGTGGGATCAACTCTGAGCCCGGACCGGCAGAAAACAAATCTGAAACCATGGCCCCATCGGTTTTTATCACTTGACAAATTCCAGTCCCACGGGCCTGGCCCAGGCAAACTTTACAGCTTCACTTCACAGATGGGATGGTCAGGTTCCCGAGATCAGTGTAAAAAGACTCATTACTCTTTTTTTAAAAAAAAAAAAAAAAACCAAAACCCTAAATAATAAATAATCATTTCAAAATTCTTGGAGGAGATGTGAAGTATAGACCTGGTCTATATATTTCAGAGTACATATTTGCCTCTCCTGCCAGCACAGGCAGGATTCAGGTCATTCCTAAATAATGTGCATGGACAAAATCCTTTTTGCATTGCTCCTGGGAACAGTCCCACCAGTTTCAATGGTTTCTTGTTTGCTTAGAATGAACAGGAGTTGCCTTCATGTCATTTCTATAGACAGTTAAAGGTTTTCTGTATTACATTTGATACAGTTCAATTAATTATGTTCTCACTGTACACAAAAAAACATGTCTTCAATATTCATTGTTTATTTAGAGTCAGTTATGAATTGTTAATTTCTGAATCATTAGTAAATTACCCAAAAAAACTAAATCTGTACCTAAATATGCACATACTATATGTGTGTATATATATATATGTATTATTAAAAATGAGCCAGAAGTCCAGTTCTGGAATTTCTGCAAACTCCTATTTAGTTTCATATTTTTTAAAAAAAATATTTTCAAACACATTAACAGCATCCTACTTCTAAATCTTCATTCCATCAGGTTTATAAATTTGCTTCTTGTTATGAAGACATAGAGACAATTTAAATATGAATGCCTTTCCTTCCTTTCTTCTTTTTTTTTAAATAAGTGCTATAATAGACCCACCAAGGTTAATATTTGTCCTTGCACCTTCAATGAATCCATGGTAAGAATGTTTTTTATTGCTCTGCCATAGCTAAAATTGCTTAGTCCATGCTATCTATAAGACACATCATTTTTCAAACGAAAACTTCCAAGTTTCATCAGAAAAGTGCATATCACTCCCGATGCAAAGTGAATGAGTATTAAAATACAGGGAACATATGCCAAACCACCTTTAGAGAAATAACCTCACAGTTTATAAAAGACTATAAATCCTTTGTTTAGGAAAATATAAAAAATGCCAGCCTAGTTCTCATGAAATCTTAAGTGTTTTGTTCTGTTAACACCAAGCAATTTTAATTACTTTAATAAATTTACTTACACTATTATAGCTGTTGAAATAGTCATTATTTTGGCTAAGGAATTTTAAAGGAAGATGTTCATTTTGTGTAACGGTTGAATGTTTGTTTTTAGGAAAGGAACGAGGTGGGGTACACTGGGTTGTAACAGGAGATATCAACTACAAAAAAAAGGGGGAATCATTCCTTTTAGAGTTTCCAACCTTTATCTCAGTCCATTCTTTGGCACTGGGGTACAACCTAAAACTAGCAAAGTGGTGTGCTGGAGAATCACACCAGCCTTGCCTCATTTATATGTTCCATAGCAAGTTAATTATAGAAAGAAATTAGTTTTGTGTCTGAAATATTTAGAGGAATTTCTAGCCTATTGGTAAGGGTGGAAGCCAAGGAAAGGTTTTACTGAAAGAGCTACAGGTTTGTTTTGAAGGTTTTTCCATCCCAGGACTTTTGCTGTCTTTTACAGACCATATTCCTGTCCCAGGATTGTCTGCTCTGGTCCAGATATGCCTAATATGAACAAGTTTACAAAATTTCTACAGGATACATGAGGTGACGTGTTTCATGGTTTTCATAAGTCAAGGCATGGACGGATGTTTGTGTAGCTAGAGATGTGACTCCACTCACATGGTTGTTGTTGGCTGGGAACTAGAAGCAGTTCTCTCTATATGTTAGCCAGAAGTTTAGGATAGATGAACTATTCTTTATCCGCTACAACAGACCCCTGGTTAACTCAACTTTGAGAGGAGTTTGAGCTGACCACACTGACTCCATGCTGAAGCAAATGAGGAGCATTCACACCTCTCTGTACCCTAGGGAATGTCATCTTCCAGCAAAGGACTACTGACAGGTAGGTTGGGAATCTCCAACCACTCTACCTGCTTTTTAAAGGGAATGCACTTAAACTATCACTATCAACATTCACAAGGCAACACAGATGTCTTCTTTGTCTCACAGCTCTTTCCTTATATTGCAAGTCAATGATTATGAGCTGTTCTTACCACCGGTCTTACCAAGAACTCATTCCTACTTCTTCATACCCAACATTGTGACAGATACCACTGTGTTTGTAATCCACTGATTCTTCCTGGATGACTCCAGTCTAGAGTGGAGTCTAGAGTGAATACAAATACGAAATACAACTAGATGGGGTACATGTGTGTCTCATTTGCTGATCACAGCTCAGAAACCAGGGGCTTTCACTGGGCTCCTCTTGCTGGTGTACAACTTCTGTCCCACAGACCTACCCTATGGCACTTGGGGGAGTATAGAAGCTTTAAGGGACAACACTCCTCAACAATGAAAAAACTAATTTCAGACACAGTTTTAGCAACATTTCAACCTTCAGGTTCAGGAGGTTGTCCTTCCCTTTCATAAAAATAGCATTAACTACAATAGTACTTTTTTCCCCCCTTCTTTTCACAAGCACATGGAATTAAGGGAGGGTTCACATTCTTATTGGTCCAGTTATCATACGAACCTACTCTTTTCTGATGTACACAACTTCCACAAATTTAAAGAGGCACTGTTGAAATGTAATCCCCCTTTAAGGGTTCTTAGGCTTTTATAAATTCAAGGTACGTGCCAAGTCTTTATGTGAATTTTCTCATAGTACTTCAGTACTCTTCCTGTTAGGGGAAAAAAAAAAAAAAAACAGTAAATAAATAAATGCCCAGGTGCTCACAATTAATCCTACCCTAACAACCAGTGTGTGCCCAATTAAAGACATTAGCTAAAGAACAAAGTTGCCTTGTCAAGGTTGTTACGAGAGTGAGTTAAAACCCCATGCTACTATTATGAGAAATGCAGTCATTTGTACATCAGGGGGTGTTAAGCTGGCAAGTGCTTTAGGATCTACTGGGATGAGAGGTGCTGTAATTGAGAAAACACTGAAAAATGAGGCAAATGTGGGATTTGCAAGGAAAAGGGAAGTGATTTACTTGCCAATGAAAAAAGAATGTCATGAATTGTGCCTACTAACATAAACAGAAGGTGAAGCAAGAACAAAATCAGTATTCATATGCAAAAGCATCCTTCTAGTGACCGCAGTGAACTTTGTCATCACTTATAACACAGAAAATAAAAGAGAATGTTACCTAGACAAAAAAAATTAGAATTTGGCCATCCGAGAAAATAGGTTATTGCAGAAAAAAATTCAAATATGATTCTTTGCAGATTGGACCTCTCTGAGCCGGTCCCAGGTTTCTAACTTCACAGGGATGCCCCTGGCAAAAAAAAAAAAAAATAAAAAAAAAATAAAAAATCTATTTTCTTACCTGAAGTCATGATTCAACAACCAGAAGAAAGTCTGCATCTTGAACAATTTTATGAAAAGTAAGTGGAAGTAATACATCCTTGTGGTCTTCTGGGTCTTCTCAAAGTGGCGTGCCTCAGCAGTTGGCTTTGTGGGTTCGGTTTCAGGCTTCAACAGAAAGCTACAAAGAATCTCAGATTGTGAACTGGTGCTTTTATTACACAGAACAGCTTGATTTCATGATCATTTGTGGTAGCATGGTTTGGTCTTTTCAGGAGAAAATTATGACCCTGCTTGAACTTGCTTTATTCCTGGAGGTGGTTTGACATGTGGGTCTTTCTAAGTCCTGGTCTTCCCTAACAGACTTTTTTGAACTGGTTTACGTGGAACAGAGGTCCAAAAAAAATGAAAAGGACAAACAGGAAAACATACAAATACAGCAAAGAAAATGTCATTAAGTGTTCACTCTAGTTGGGATGGTGCCGCCTTCACTTCAAACACCTTACGTTTACTGGTCCTGATTTATGAGCAAAAGTCTGCACATAATACACTAAATAAATCAAGATTTACCCCTTTCACATAATTTGTGGCTCCTTTACACCTGTTGTTTTTGAACTCCAACCACCATGGTCTCCAAGATCACCATTAATTAAAAAGTGATTGAATGTTACTAAAAGGCCGTATCCAGAATCTTTTACTCTTATTTTGCACTTGGGATCTGGTCCTTTTTAGTTTTATGCATGGGACCAATCAACAACAATCTGCTAGGTTATTCTTATATGCATTGCTAACATTTAAAAAAAGTCATGCTCTTAATCCTATACGTGTAAAACTGATTTATAGCGCTATGAGAAGGATCCCTGCCTTGCAATATGGGAAAAAAAGGAAAAAAAAATTTCAAAAATGTTGAGGTTACAAATATTCATATTTCCCTCCCTGTGCTGGCCTTTTATATGAGGAAAGATTACATTTAAATGAACGAGGAGTGCTTGACTGGAGATGTGCATTATTGCTCGCACTTGTGGAATTCAAGCATCACTTTGTGCAAGGGACGTTTTGCAGAACTGGGACCGCAGGATCCGGGTTTCTGTCTCCTCGCTCAGCCACTTCCACATTTAAACCTTCATGCAGTGCTTTGCTCTAGTAGATATTTTTGCAGGTCTCGGAAAGAATAAAGGTCTGGTCAAAACATTTCACAGAGAGTGAGGTCATGGATTTGGTGTGATCGACTAAGTAAGCAGGAGGGAATGTCACTCTACTTTCCTTACGGCATTTACACTTCTTTAACGTTAGAGAAGTCTGCTCTAACCCTGCCACAGCACTCACGGAGAAAGAAAATTTGTCAGAGAATCTCCCTGTCCCTCCCCTATATTTCATATTTGCTTTTGGGGTTTTTTTTGTTTTTTTTTTTTTAATGAAAAAAGAGTCATTTAGGTAGAGAAGTGCGGGGTTTTTTCTTTTGTGTCTGACAGTAGGTTTGTTATGGGAGCTTTGTGGTACTTCTGTATTTCTTTTTGTAATATCAGTAAGCTGAACTATAAAGAGAAACACTTGCTGGGGCTGTGATGATGCTGTGGAGCTTCAAACACATGATGCCTCTGAGACCAAGCATCTCACAAGACTAACGTAGGATGGGCTGGGTGCACACAAGCAAGACTTCTAATAATCCAAATATATATAATCCAAAAATGTTATCGAACAAATATACTGTCTCAAACTCAAAGGTTTATGCAAGTCACCCACTCTCAGGAAGCATGAAGAAACACTAATAATCAACACATTCACTCAATGTGCCTAGTGGCGCATCTTTTTCCTAGGCTAAAGCATCTATGAGACTCAGCAGACCACAGCCTTGATTTAGGATGTCAATACTTATGTTCCCTTTTATTTGGTGCTGACTAGTATGACCTAAAATAACAAAAACTGGCATAGGCATTCTGCATCTGGTCCTTCTCTATTCAGCTGTCTTCATTTCAGCCAGAACTTAAAAATAACAAAAATAACTTTTCTTTAAAAGGACGTGTTAGCTGTTTTGCCTCTATATACGGTTACTTTTCGGATTGTTTTAATCTGGTGGATAGGGTCAGATAGATCCTGAGCCTATATATTTCAAATGTTCTGCTGTTTTGTTGAAAACTATCCATAATTTGTGTTGCATTCACACAACTATGCGTAAGCTCTGCACTGTACTGATGACGGTAGTTTATCTGCAATTCTCTTCCCACCATTCTCTTATCCCAGCATTTTTTCAGGTTGCTGTTTTGTATAAATTTGACTCAACGGTGTTTTTCTTGGCTGTGCATGTGGTAGCCATCCAGGAATAAGCTGAGCTTTATTCCAGGACCTCAGCTGACATTTTAGATGATGCTGAAACAAAAGCACTGCCAGTCAATAAAACAGAACCGCACTGACTGGAGCTGCAGAATAAAATCCCTGAATGGACGCAGTGCAAGACTTCGTGCTAGAATAGAGGTACTAATTTTGGGAACAAAGTGGGTATGGACTGGCTATTCCATAAGGCTCCCTGCTCCTGCAGCAGTGACATAAAAAAAGACAATCCTAACAGCAAAGCAGATATTCTTCAAAAATAACTTTTCAGAATAGCTAGCAACAAAGCTAAAAATTCCTCTAGCTAAAAAAAGCTAAAAATTAATTTCCATTTAATATTTAAAGCCAGGGTTTGGTCCTGGGTGAAGCAGTTAGTCAACACTCCCAACAGTATAAAACCTTGATTCCAAATCAGACGAAGAGTAATTGTGCCAAAGCATCTAATGGACTTATTTAAAGAGCACAGCAAAACAGGAGGGTGTCAGTTCAAGGTTTTCTTTTACTTTTTCTTTTTTTTTCAAATTGTGCTAATAAAATCTTAAGAAACCTTTTATCCCATAAAAGGTTATGTTTTCATACATGCTGTTTATGCTTTCAAAAGGGACAGTATGCAAGTCCCGATACTTCATCATATAGGAAGCACTTAAAACATCCAGGGCTGCCTCTGAAACGAGCTTTCAAGAGCAAGAAGTTTTGCCAATCCCATTTGAATTTTTCTTGAGGAAAGTGCTCTTTTATTAACACCCTCCCCTTTCCTGGAGTGGGCAAAAATGGCCTCAGTATTCTCATGGGAAAAATGAACATTCCCCCAAAGCTTTGGAAGATATAGCAAAAAACAGTGCTTCTTGCCAAGAATAAAATTGAGCAAGTCTGAAATGTTTAGAGCTTCTGATTAAACCTTCAGTGGTATGTTTCTCTTAGACAAAGCATTTGTCATAAGTAGCATGTCTGCTAGAGTATGATTTATGCTACTGGACTGAAATTGGCTGAATAATTTATGCTGTTTATTGTTCAGTAAAGATTTTTCAAAAAAAGTAGAACAAGCAGTGTGAAAAAATGGGAAACAGACAAAAGTATATATTGAGGAATGTTGATAGTCTTAAGGAAAAAAAAAGTTATTTTCTACATTTAAATTTAATAAAGTGAATCTAAGGGGAAAGCACACCTTACCATATGGACAATTCTAATAGGTGAACATTGTCAGCATTTTCAATGAAACCAATTGGCTAAGAAAAGCTGCCAAATAGGTGTGAAATGAGGTGAAATTACTAGGGAAACACTTTCTTTTAAGGTACTTTGCTTTGTTCCTTGCAGTGCCTTGCAGCAAAAAATTTAATTTAAATACTGAAAATGGAAAGGCAGCTATATTGATTTAAATTTGCTAAGAAAGTCTCGGAATCTATTTCCTCTTTCTCAGAATAAGTACATAATGTATATATAAAGATGTACATGTGAAAAATAGATATTACATATATAATACCTTCAACTTTTCTACTCTTTATGTGTGAATCACAGTTTGTTAGAACCTACCACTATGTGTATTAGCATAAAACGCATAAGTTGAATTGTCAGTTTATAAAATTTTCAGAATGTATGATTATGGTTCTGCTCTTACTCTAAATTTTTACACAGCTTGTATGATTTATTTTATCTGTTGAAACACTGGTTTTATGTTAACACCTTTTTTTTTTTTTTCCCCCTTTTTTAACACATAAATTTAATACCCTGACCCTATTGCAGAGGCAGACTTGCGAACAAAAGGATGGATGGACGGATGGATGGACGGATGGATGGATGGATGGATGGATGGATGGATGGATGGATGGATGGATGGATGGACGGATGGAAGGATGGATGGATGAGTGTGCAGAAGTCGAGGGTGAGCATGTGGCTCAATTCAGCTGAAAGTATTTCACTGATAACTCACTGTACACTGTGGCTAAAAATATTTGAAATGTTTACAGGCTGCATAATATATACGTTTGACATATTAAAGCAGACTCCTATCAGCTGCTCAGTAACCATTCCAGTGAAACTCCTTAAAAGAAATCAAGCAAAATCACAGCCACCAGTCTGCTGTGCTGTTTCTAATTTGAAGGCAAATTCATCTCTGACACGCAGCAGATTCCATGCAGGTGGAAGCAAGCCCCTCACTGCTCCTCTCTCTGCCAGTCAAATTATGTCATCAGTGAAGGATCACTGGTTTTTAATGATACGGTGGCCTCCATACTGAGAAGCAGGTCCTCGCAGAGCAATATGCATAGCCAATAAAATGGCTGTCACCAAATTACAATTGACACTTAACATCACTAAATCTGCGGTGTAATTCCTTGTGACAGTTGTGTAGGTATATTAGAAGAAAATAATTTACTTCAAACCCAGCATGTAAGACACATTTTCCTGAGCGTAATTCATGTCACATTTACAGTAGCCAAAGCAAGCAGTCTCGAGGCAACCTTAATCTGGGAAGAGATCATAGATACTAATGTGTTCATTGAAGTATGATTATTTATGCGTGCAATAAACAAAGCTAGAGCAGTTGTTCATTGTAGGTTTTAATTGTTATTGGGGATTTTAATTGTTATTGGGTTTTAAATGAATATTAGCCTCTTTTGCTTTAGGGATTAAGAAAACTATAAATACAAAAGCAACATTTCAAATGGAAAAGTGGCATGGGCTGGAAACATCTCGACGTTTTTCTGGACCAGAAGCCAAATGCGAGCATATAATTCCTTACTTCCCTTCCTTGCTCTCCCTGCATAACCCATTGCTGCATGTGAATTTGGACATCTGTATAGCTTTAGCGTGCTTTGCGGCACGCTATGTGTGTTTAACTCTGGAGATGGCAATAGAGACAAGGACCATCAGCACGGCAGCGGGTTTCCACACCTCTTCTTCCTCCGGGTGACAGGGTTGTTGAACAAAAGGCAGGAGAGACAAAACCACTTTCCTCTGGCTTACCTGTTGAGCTACGTTCACTCAGCGCAGATTTGTGGGGTGAACCGGCTCCGTCCTTATAAGCATATATAAATGTGGCAGAGTTAAAGGTCTTCGCTCCTCAGGATGAAGTGGTTTGAATGCCTGGCGAAATGGGACTGCAAAAAATTCATTCCAACTTTGTCTCCAGGCAATTCACCTTTGGCCCAGTGATGATATGAGCCTTTCTGCTGATGGGGAAAGGATAATAAGTCGGGTCAGGCAGTCTTCGGCAGGCAGAGGCCTATTTGTTAGCAGAACGAAGCAGGTGTAGTATTTTGCGCTAGATTAGCTCATCCCAGCATGAGAATTACCTTGCTGGAAGCCCTCAAGGTTACATGTGAAATATATGAGGCAGGTGCTCGTGCTGCAAACGGCCCCCGAGTACAGGTAAGGGGGTTTGTTTTAAAAACCCAAACAGGAAAATATGAACCAACAGGTGTGAATTTTCCTCTTCTTGCACAGCAGCCTGCAAAGGAAAAGGCTGCCGAGGTCTCCATCCGCGTGGCTGCCCTCCTACGCTGGGACACACCAGACCTAGACGAGGACCTCCCTCTGGTGCCCTCTTTCCCTTTACGAACCATCAGACAAAAACTGAACGCAATCAGCAGCCAGTGCTCAGAGCCCCCGCTACTTCTTTCCATCCGCTATAAGAAAATAAAAATTAATTGGGAAAACAACCAAAAAAAATAAAATCAACACCAAAAAAAAAAACAGCACAGAACTCCTTCACTTTTTCCAAACAAGTTTAAGCAGACGCCTGGATGTTTCAGCAGAAGCTCAGAACTTCTCCCATGAGTGATTGTGGCTGGGAAAAGGGTCACTCGGAGGATGTGGGTTTGCTGTTGCTGCTGCTCTGCTCCCACCCCACGTCCACGGAGACAAGGGGCATGCTCAGACCGCCCAGCTGTGGCTGGAAACACTTTGGAGAGCATCAAATCAGCCAAGATGACCCAGAAATATTCTCCGCAGCCACTGACCCTTGAGCACCCCGGTGTCAGCAAAGGAACGGTAAGGGTTTGGTGGGACTTTTTTAGGACTTTAGCCTTCAGAGATTTGGAAACCATATGAGAATATTTCCTCAGAGGGCATTCACAGAGTCACAGCATGGTCAGGGTGGGAAGGGACCTCTGGAGATCATCCCAGCTGCCAGAGCAGGGTCACTTGGAGCAGGTTGGACTGGAATACATCTAGGCAGGTTTGGGATGTCTCCAGAGCAGGAGACTCCACACCTCCCTGGGCAGACTGTGCCAGGGCTCTGCCACCCTCACAGCAAAGGAGCTTTTCCTCACCTTGACATGGAATTTCCCCTGTCCCAGTTGGTGCCCGTTGCCCCTTGTCCTGTCGCTGGGCACCACTGAGAAGACTCTGGCCCCATCCTCTTGCCCCCCGCCCTGTAGATATTGATGAGCATTGATGAGCCCCCTCTCGCTCTGCTCTTCTCCAGCTGAACAGCCCCAGGGCTCCCAGCCTTTCCTCAGCAGAGCGATGCTCCAGTCCCCTGATCATCCTTGTAGCCTCCACTGGACTCTCTCCAGCAGTTCCTTGTCTTTCTGTCTTGGCTGACTTTGAGCATCCCGCGGACAGCATGGGATTCCTGTATTTCAGTGAGGCTGCTTGGTGCTGCAGCCTGACATGGCTGTCAGCGTAGGCAGCAAAATAAAGGACTCCATGTGTTTTGAAATTAGAAAACAGTGTGGGATGTGGTGGTGGATTATTTTTTCAGTCTAGACGGGCAGACCTGCTTCAGGAAATATTGCTGTTTCCTAACCCTCTCTGGAAAGACCTGGCTCCGTTGTACTCCAAGGGGAGTGAGAGTGGTGGCATGAGCGTGGGAAGAGTTTTATTTTTCCTTCCAGCAAATCTCTGGAACAATTTGACAATGCGGATTCTGAAAACAATTTAAGTGGCAGAGAATCACAAGTAATGGCACTTTGCAGAAAGTAGTCCTCAGCTCTCAAAGTCAATACCCACCAGGGTCCAGATGTAGTAACTTCTATGGAGCATTGCATACCAGAGGAGGCTTTTTTTAATCTTCTGCCTTTGTTGTGTTGAACACAATAGCCCATTGTATTTAAGATTTCATTATAACCGTTATTTTACAGCTGGCTCCACAAACTATCTATAAGCATCTCTTTGGAGCTTTTTATAATTCAAATAAGTCAATGCTCCACAATTTACCTGCTTTTTCAGAACTGCTGAGCAACTGCAACTGGTATTGAATCCAATATACAAAAGTGTCCAAGTGATATAAAGAAGGTGAATTTCATTATTTGTCTGAATGCAGTTCGAAAGTTTCCTTTCACAGCGGTTGTACTGGAAAGACGTTTGCAAGGGGGGCTGTCTGTGGGAAGCAACACCAAAAGCTGTACATCCACAGCACGGGCTCCGAAGAGGCTGTCATCAACGTGAGAAAGCCAAACACCACTAGAAAACAACCCTCCTTGGAAAACTATTTATTCACATGCCTATGGACTAAACACATTTGTGAAGCAGGAGCCGGGAATGAGAGACAAAAAGGCAGAGCAATATGACCCTGTACCTGGAGCATCCTCCTGGAACTCCTCACTGCAAAGCCAGAAGACAAACATTATGAGCCAGAGATAGATTCGGTAAGCACACTTCAACACAAATAATTTAGCAGTCGGTAACGAAATACACTTTAATCTTTAACAATAACTGAAGAACTTGGACAAAATCCTTAATAAATTTGTTATAAAAAGCTACAATCCCATTTAGAGAACACATATTCATCTTTTTACTGGCACAGGCTTGTGGATATCCTGGCACACACAAGCAAAGTGATGCAAAAGCTTAACTGACAGCAGGTGGAATCTAATCTCTCTGCCTTCCCATGCTGGCAAAGAGGGTCGAATCACCGCAGCCTTCCAACCTGAGCTGATTTGTCACACAACACACGGCCTATTACCTCGTTACCTCGCAAGCCTCGTTGGCAGAACTTCTACCCTGAAGATACCTTCTTCAGCTGCTGACATTAGCAACGTTGCAGGTGAAGCCTGGGACATCTCTGGTGGGAATACTCTCTTTTTGGATATTGCTGGCTGTCAGGGAGAGTCTACTGAGCACATACACAGGTTGTCATTGCTTCTCCAGCTCTAATTTGCCTATTTAAAAATTGCTAAAGCCCAGAAATGCTCTACTGAAGCCACTGGTAACATTAAACTGCTTCTGACCCACTCCCCAAGTCTCCGTAAAACAATTTGTCCCACACTTACCTCCTTAGCGGGTATAGCATCTTGCTCTCTTTCCCCCCTCCTTCCTTCCTATTTCAAAATGAAATCGCATTCCCTTTGCAGCCTGCTGTGCCTGACTGGACCTCCAAGAAGTCAAAACTGCTCCACGATGATCTCTTATTCATATTCAAGATTAAGCATGGATGCTGGGTGTGAGTTTTAGCCTGCTCTTGGTCTACCACGCAGACTTTTCTGTACCTCACCTTGAGTTAGTGACAGCAAGTGGCTTGCTTTGGGATGCTCGGCTTCTGTAGCCAAGGCCTGGAAATTACAAGGCTGGTCTGAATTTCCTAACTGTTCTGTGGCTGCTTCTCCCAAAAATAGCAACACATCCTATTGGACAGTCCTTTCATATTGTTGAGGGAAAAGGCACCGTTTCCCAGAAGATGCTGAAAACTTGCCAGGGACACGGTACACGCTACAGTAGCATTTTGAAAAAGAAGGGAGCATAACTGAATACAGTATTAGAAAAGTTTGTGTTTCTGCTCACGCTTACAGGACATGGGGGACAATCAGATTATATCTCTGTCTATAGATTTAAGGTCATGAGTTTGACTTCATGACTAAAACTTCCCTGGAAGTTCAAACTAGTTTTCCTACCCCCACAGTCAGAAATGGGCACAGAAAAGCCCACTAGACCCACCACTTCTGCTAGTCCTAGCAGTTCTTCCAGTCCTGCTAGTCTTATTAACAGCCTAGGAAATCCCTGCTCAGCCCTATAGTCCTGCTTCATCAAGAAGTCTTAAAATAACCTATTTTTATTATGATAAAAACATCAGAACAGATTTCAGAGGCCAGTCGTCTGATTCATCAGATATCACATGAAAAACATGTCTAAGTGCAATTTGGGTAACCAAATTAAGATCTTGCCAGGCAAACTGACAGATCTTTTGGAAAAGATAACTGTCTCACTTGGAGAAAATAAATGAGATAAAACACAGCTAACCAGGCATCAACAAAGTACCTGATAGTGTGACACGTAAAAATCATTGGTGAAGCTGGAGGGGCTGGGGCTGGTGTAAGAAACACCATGCTCTGCTGAATTCAAAGACTAAAATGGTCTAAACTTAATTATTATTTTGGAGGGAAGTTGTTACTGAAGTTTCTCAAGATTCTTTCCTAGGAAAGAACTTACTTAAAACTCACATTAAAGTTTTGAGGGGGAAAAAAACTGATATGTGGTGATAATAGGTGGTTTGGTGGCATCTTCAATACAGAGGGAGAATAAAAGATAATTTTGAAAGATTCGCAATCTTACTGCAAGCTGCAGTAAGAACAATGGGACGATAATATGGTAGGAGAAGATGTCAGGTCACAAAGAATTTTCACCGCACCCCAAATGAGTCTATTTGGGGAAAAAATATGGCCACTTTGTTGGGGTCTATGTATACTAGGCAAAACTTCTTTATACGGTATATTGGTTGGATTTTGATAAAATATTCTGGCATTGCAGTCAGGGAGAGAGTGCATTGCATTAATAAGTGCCCCTCTCTCTGCCAGGCTATACTGCGGGCAGAGAGAGGGGAAAACCCAGAATTTGGCCTTAGCCATCCCTGTTCTCTTTGCAACTCACTGCAATCTGCAGCGCGTTTTCAAAATGCAGAAACTGTCATCCCAGCAGCAATGGATAAAGGTTCTTTATACTCTTTCTCTCATCCTACTGGGTTCCCACATTAGCACAAGCTGGAATTTGGCACAGAGGGGCTGCTTTTTGCAGAGATGCTTACATCTATTTTAGGAACATCTGCTGTAATAAAAAAAAAAAAAAATGTGGCACATACTCCATGACTTGCCACATAATCCTCATGTGGCAAATAACCGAATATAAAATAAATCTGACAAAACTAATAAACTGCAGCAATGCCAGGAATAATAATCAATAATGTAACTCTGCTTTTAAGGGATGAAACGTGAAGGTCACATTGTGGCTAATTGCAACCATTGCAACCCAAAACATCACAGCTCATTGGGAGACTATAATTTTAACTTCATGCCCAGTCAGATCACATCAGTGGTGTGAGGCTCAGTGACCTTCTGCTAGTTGGCCAAGATCTCAAACAATAGGCCAATGTAGCCATCATTATACCTTCTAGCACGGTGGCTATTAAGGCCTCTTTTTTCCTAAGGAGTCATCAGACAATAATTGCTAATTGAAACCCCATCACAAGGAAGTGAATTCTGATATCTGACAACGAATGCAAATATTTGACTTAAACACATTAAAGGCAATTTAATAATTAGGGATATATCTGTGCTGACATACATTAGAGGATGCTGTAAGACCTGTATGTGGAGAAAATTCAGACAGCAGCTTTCCAGGAAGTAATATTGCAGAATAAAGGAATGCATTTCCATGTCTCAGATCCTCTTGGCCTATCTTAAAATCTTGGGGAGGCAGTTCAGCAAACAGAAAATGTTGGCAGAATCTGTATGCACTCAACATAATAAATATTAGATGAACAATGCACCTATGTTTCTGTCTTTCACCCCTGTGACCTCTCTGACCCATTAGAAAAAATAAAGTCAAGTCATATTTTCCTTCAGTTTTTACAGAATGTGCTCTGTACAGTATGGGCATAAGGGTTAGCATATATCTAATAGATAGCTGAATGTGTCAGATAGATGAATCAGCCTTCTGTGACCTGATGCTATACTGAATTATTAGATTATATGATATAAAATGTTCAGACATCCAAGGAGATTTTGACTATTCCATAGTAGCAGCAAAGAATGAGAGAAGTCTTTTGTCATTACTACCATCTGCAAAAGAACCTGGGAATCATACAGTACACGCTTACAGTTTTGGTGCATTCTACCTAGAGAATAGGAAGCAGTAGTTATAGTGTACTTGTCTTTTAAATTTTCCCATAAAATAGGTCCACACTGTGATGCCAGAAACATCATGATTAATTTTAACTTCTGAAATTTTCTGTTCTGCTATCCTATCAGAAGTCGGGAAGACAGCTTTGCCAGTTAGCTAATAAAATGTTGGCCAACTAATGCTACTTGTTGTTTGTATGTCTTAAAGGTGATGTTTGCAGTAACATTTCTGGCAAGAACACACGGCTCCACGCTGAAGGACCGTTGTCTGTACGTGAGCACCATATTCTGGAAATTTTTACGTCACCAGCTTTATATCTCACAGCAAAATTTTAGGTGGAGTGGGGCTCCACCAACCTGCTTGTAGAGCAGGTAAACGTCTCATACAATGGCTCCATGGTAAGGAAGGATTTATCAGAGGGAAAGGGTAGATACTTAGACAACTGAAACTCAAGGAAGACCAAAGGCAAGAAAAATGAGCTGAGCAAGTAAGTTCCTTGTGCGTAGCATACAGGCCTTGCGGTTCGCTCCGCTCTGCTGGCACTGGATCCTGCTCACTGCCAAGCATTTTGCTCCTTGGCAGGAGCAAAATCTTAATGTCTGCCCAGTCTTAAGAAAGGAAGAAAGCCTGGTAAGGTCAATGGGGTGGTATTTACATGTTGAAATGTGGCCTATGAGACTTAAATTTGGTTGTAAAATAGAGAATAATTTAAGTCGGGCAACAGGATGCATGCCTTAACTTTCTCAAGTGAAAAATAAGGAGCATCTTTATTATTAAATCCTTGACACAGTGCCCCCCAGGGTACATAGCAAGTCCAGAGAGCTCTTACATGCCATTGTGGGGATCTACCTTTGAACTCTCAAACAGTCAGAGTGATGGGGGGCAGCAGAAGAGTGTTCTGTTTGACGATATCTAGTATGAAATGTGTCCCAATAAATCACCCAAGCTCAGAGTGGGGATCT
>VXBO01011038.1:22346-32715 GCA_013400135.1 Rhinoptilus africanus | reverse complement strand
TCTTTCTTTTCCTAATAATTTTAGAATTGATTAGTCTTATTGCTCTTTCCTGCCAGTCTTGCTCTTCATTTCTATTGTGGAAGAGATCTTTGTGTGACGCAGGTAGTGCCCCGAGTGTTTGATCTTTGACCTCCACTCAGAGACTGTTTTATGTAGAAAAGCCCCGTGATTATTGCCATTACTTTCTTTAACCTACTTTTTCACCTTGAAGTGTAAGGGGTCACAGCTAGGGCCTGGCTCTTATTACAGTCTTTAGATGAAGCATACGCTATGAAAAGAACTCTGTTTTTATTTCTTAGGAATTATGGCTTCCAAGCCTTTGAATTCCATGAAGATAATTACTGTTTTGGCCACCTTTTTGTCTGATATTTGATGCTGCTGAGTGGAATAAATTACCTATCTAACAAGGAGGGTTAATTGGTAGTTGCAAGCCAATGTGCATGCTCTCTGCTAACTCCCTTATTATTTTTCTTAAACCTTCATGTGAACTATCGCCCCGCAGACCGCCTTGTTGTTTTAACCCTTCCCCTCGTAACAGCAGCTGTGGATGACTATTTCATTTCGATTATCCGAAACTGGACCGGGGTTTGAAACATTTATGTGCCCATAACTACGGGATTCGTAATAATCCGAGCCTGTCATGATGTGCGTAAAAGGAAGGGAGGGACATTTCAGAGATCTAAACATTTTCTTTGGGTTTTTTTCTGATTAAGGTCCTTGAAACAGGCTCACCACCTGTATGGCAACAAGTAACAAGTATGTTACCTTTTTTATCATTCTCATTATTATTACTGTTATTAAATAAGTGGAACTTATTTAAATAAGTGGAACTTATTTAATAGGTCTGCAGAGGCAAAACACCGGTGCCAACTTTTGCAGATGATTGTTTAGAGTGAATGGAAGCTTTTTAGGACTGTAGCTCCAGACAAAATGACCCAAAGCAGCTTGGTAAATGCCGTGAAAAGTAGGATCCGCATATCAGAAAATGCGCTTGGGGCACAGGCTGCCGCCCGCGTCGTTGACGTCATTATCTAATATTTCCGTACTTTAGCAAGCGCCCATCGCAGGGAGGGTGGATGGTCGTCGGCAGTTTCGTGCTGCACAAAATGAAAAATGCCCCACGCCTGGGTGTTCTAATAACCATGATATTATTATAACAATTACAGCATTTAATATATGGGATTAGTCCTTCTGATAGCACTATTAGCCATCACTATACCCTGTAATAGGTGGCTTCATCTTTGTTATGACATGATCTTTCCTACTGTTTATTGACTTTTCAATGCAAGAGGGAGGGAACATTCCCAGCCCCCCAAACCTTTAAGAAGCTACTGTAAAGCTGTGGTTTTATTCTCAGCTGGAATGTTTAGAAACCCTCAGAGCTAAATACCTCGGTGTACTGCTTAAACACCAACAACAGCCTTATGGGGCCTTGCCCGACTTTAAACACATCTTTTTTTGTTGAGAATATTGCATTCTGCCACAATTCTGTAGGCTAACCCTGGGCTCACATTAAATATACCAGCTTCATTGAAGCTTACTGAATTGGACTGAGTTGCTTTTTGTTTTATTCTCTCTTTACTTCACCCCCGACTGAGACTGGACAGCCTTTCTTCTAGTGGAGCGTGCTTTAAAGCATCCCAAAAGAAGGGAAGGGGGTGGAGAGGCTGGGGGAGGGGGGTCAGGCTGGCTCGCAAGGAAACCAAAAGGTGCAGCTTAGGCCCATAATTAGTCTTGATCCTTAGAGTCTAAAATATTTTAACGCCAGGTTTCTGATTGCAGCGCTGCAAAGTGGATTTGGGAATGCAGAAAAGTAATTAGGTCTGTGCATTGAAGTGTGGAGAGCATTTAAAAGTGAATGGGTGGTTACTACATTCTTGGCAGGCTGTTTTTTATCTTTTCATGCTCCGCTGTTGTTAGAGATGATGGGTTTATTGCAGTTTTAGCACTTCGGAGGTGGCTGTGTTTTTCTTAACCGAGCCTTTCACTTTCTGTCTCTTAGAGGAATACTTGTGGCAGAAGGAAGAGTGAAGAAAATGTGAAATCATAAAAATAACGTCAGCCTGAAATCCCCCAAAATATTGTTCGCGGGAGCAGAACAAGCAAGAATAAACCACAGCCCTGCAACAGGCCACTTGCAAAGAATCCGGGTTTAATTAATGACTCATTCTGTATAGAACCAGCTGGAGACAATGGTCACCCCAAGGAGAAGAGAAACAAAACATTTGATTCTCTGGCGGGGTATGTTCACATCGTCTTCTGTACAAACCACCAGGCAGAAAGGCCTGGAACCATCAACCTCCTTATAACTCCTGACTGGTTTCCCGACGTGGGTGAAAACAGCGCGCAAACGGTGGGAGAGAGTCTAGGAATTAGCAGCTCTGCAGCTACATACAATCCCTTGCAATTCTTAATAATCCATGCTACTATTATTATTAATAATAACATATATTATTGCGGACATGTACACTTAAAATAAACATATATGAATTTTCATCTGAAATGTATCATTTTTACAGGTCTGGCTGTTGAATTTGCCATTCAGAGGCTCAGGGTTGCTGACCTGACGTAGTCAAAAATTCGCGTCAAAAATAAAAAAATTCTAAAAATGAGAGAGGAACCCCTGTGTTTACGAAGGCGGAAATAGTTTCACTGGCTCTCTCTGTTCGAGCTGCAGACAGCTGCATTAAAAAGCTATGGCAGAAATATGAGGGAATTCTGATCCATAGCAAAACACAGGAAGGGCACTTATTAGCTCAGAGAAATCACCTAAAATATTGGGAAGGATCTGTGAGGTACGAGAAGAAGAACACATGGAAAGTGTACAATAGAAATCTGATAAACAGATAACCTTGGGGTACCGTAATTGTATTTTTTATCATATTGTTCCTTTTAACTAATTCAGTTCGCTTTGTCAGGGACTCGGCTGGGTTTTGAAAGATATTTTAGGGTTATTTTCTTTCCTTTTTTTTTTTTTTTAATCAATTTTTAACTACTCTACTCTTTTTCTTGTATTCGGGTCACCTAAAATATTTCATTTTATCTTTGGGTTCGCTAGATATTTATTTGCCTAAAAGCTTTGTTTCATTTCCAGATAAGCTTTTAAAGGGGATCTGATATATTTTTCTTCTCTTTGGTGCGATGCCTGGGAAATCTTTTATTTCAGTTGGTCCTTTCCTGTAAGCAGAATTTGTTTCAGAGGTCTCTCATGTATGTGAATGCGCAGTAGAAGGGGTTCAGCTCTTGCAGGATCTACCGGACACCTCTTATGTCTGCGGCAGGAAGAAAAACAATGCTTTTTTAAACATGCCCTGAAAAGCCAACTGCAACCGAGGAAGAAGAGACCTCTGTGGGATTTGGGGTCTGCGCATGTCTATTGGCAGGTTTTAGCTTTATAAAACCAACATCAGTCTCAGAAAATTTGAGATCTCTCTCCTGCCTCTGGGAGCCCGACTACTGACACCAAAAGACCTTCCTGTGTTCTGGAGAATGGGATGAAAGGGGGTGATTTTGGTCCATTTGGCATTGATGCAACTAGTCAGGAGGTCTCAGTTAGTGCAGCATTAAGACCCCAGAAAGATGCTGGGTGAACATTTGTTGGAGGACATTGGAAAATTATTTTCCTGGTTCCTTTGAAATGCACGCATCTGAAGTTCTTCTGTGCTTCTCGCTATCGATTGTGTGTCTGAATCCTTTATATAACATTTGCGCAGCACATATTACTTCCAGAAACGCTAAGCCTTATGAAACAGGTTCCAGGAACGACATTTAAGTGCTGGTGAAACGATCGTGACACAACACTTCCAGCTCCGAAACATCAGGTTCCGAAATACCGCGTCTGGAGAGATGAAAGGGGAGACGTAGAAAAGACAGTAAAACATGAGGAGACCTCGCAGTATTCCCCCAGTTTCTGGGAATGAATAAAGCCCAGGAAGCATCTGCCTGGCAGTCACGGAGGTGAGGGGAGTGCGCTCAGAGCCAGGGTACCTGCACTCTGCAAAGAGGCACCGGCTGCCCTTAAAACTCCTTGTCACTTTTTGAAGCTCGGGGTTAATATTCGTTGGCCGCGTTTTAACCTCGTCTGCACAGAAAAGGGACACATGGATCTGTAAGACCACTCTTCCCTCAATGTTTCCCATTTTATACAGAAGTGAACTAAAGTTTTGAGAACCACACAGCAAAATGGATTTAGTTGGTCTCTGAACTCCATCTTCATCCTGTTGTTGTAGTATGGAAAGCTGGATGAAATTCAGAGCTGCTCGAGTATCTGCGTCTCCAAACAACAGCAGGAGCAACAGGACCAGAAGTAATAATTAACAGGAACAGAACAACAAAACTTGTCACTTCTGAGTTGTTTTTCCTGTTCCTTAGCGCACTGTCTGTGCCACAAGTTTATTTTATCTATTAAAGTGCCAGCAACACAGTGCTCTTGCCCGGCTGTGACTTGATTGGGAAGAACTTGGTACAAACTACTGCCCTGACACCATCAGCTCCCCAGGATGTGGAAGTTGAGGAGAACTTTCCGGTGCAGGTATGTTGGATAGAGGGAGGAATGTGGTGATGGAGCAGCGTAAGGGTCTTGCTGAGAGCTGTAGTTCTTGGTCGTACGGTAGCAACCCATGCACTGGCGTAGATCATAGAATGATAGAACCACAGACTGTGTTGGGTTGGAAGGGACCTCCAAAGTCCATCTAGTCCAACCCCTGCAGGGACCAGGGACATCTCCAACCAGATCAGGTTGCTCAGAGCCTCATCCAGCCTGGCCTTGGATGTCTCCAGGGATGGGGCCTCCACCTCCTCTCTGGGCAACCTGGGCCAGTGTCTCACCCCCCTCAGGGGAAAGAACTTCTTCCTAAAGTCTCACCTAAACCCACCCTGCTCTAGTTTAAACCATTGCCCCTCCTCCTATCGCTACCTGCCCTTGCAAACAGCCCCTCCCCAGCTTTCCTGGAGCCCCTTCAGGTACTGGAAGGGGCTGGAAGGTCTCCCCAGAGCCTTCTCTTCTCCAGGCTGACCCCCCCCAGCTCTCTCAGCCTGTCCCCACAGCAGAGGGGCTCCAGCCCTCGGATCATCTATCACAGCCTCCTCTGGCCCCGCTCCAACAGGTCCATGACCTTCTTGAGCTGAGGGCTCCAGAGCTGGACACGGTGCTCCAGGGGGGGGTCTCACCAGAGCAGAGCAGAGGGGCAGAATCCCCTCTCTGGATCTGCTGGACACGCTTCTTTGGATGCAGCCCAGGATGCAATTAGCTTTCTGGGCTGCAAATATCCATTGCCTGCTCACGTTGAGTTTTTCATCCACCAGCACCCCCAAGTCCTTTTCCGCAGGGCTGCTCTCCATCACGCCATCCCCCAGCCTGTGTTGATAACGAGGATTGTCCCCACCCAAGGGTAGGACCTTGCACTTGGCCTTGTTGACTTCATGAGGTTTGCTCGGACCCACCTCTCCAGCTCATCCAGGTCCCTCTGGATGGCATCCCCTCCCT
Source organism: Rhinoptilus africanus (assembly GCA_013400135.1). NCBI lineage: Eukaryota > Metazoa > Chordata > Aves > Charadriiformes > Glareolidae > Rhinoptilus > Rhinoptilus africanus. The sequence continues at coordinate 27,230 of VXBO01011038.1, read as the reverse complement.
CCAGTATGTCAATTGCACCACTCAGCTTGGTACCATCCCCCTTCACAATGCCAGAGACAACCCTGCATGTTTCTTGCAATGACATTCGACAAGAAAGAAACAAAGACAAGCAGGCAAGCAGGCTGAGCATCTCTGCCCATCCAAGGGAAAGATCAAGGAGCTGGAAAAAACACAACAGTTGTAGAGGGGGAGGCAATCCTTTATTTCTTACACCAACCAGCGTGGTGTAGCATGTGTGAAAAATTGCTAGGTTCTCTCCAAGCAGACCACGGGTAAAACCTACGATCATATCAGCCTTTCCGTCCCATGATGGCTCACACCTCTGGAAGCCACAAAAGCCCAGCAGAAACGGGTGAGAAGGAGGTTAGGCACTTCAGCAGAGCCGAAAGCCAGCTCCCTTGGCTGACTGATAATCTGTTGTCACTGATGTGTGAGTCTGGTACCGGGAAAAGAAAAAAGGAATTAAGAGGGACAGTTTGCTTAAATGGCAGGAACAAAAAAAAAAGACAGTAAAGGAATAATGTCCATTTGGAAGCATTTGAAGAGACATGGCTCTGGAGGTCTGTATTGGTGCTTTACTCCAATGCTGTTGGGATGAAGGTTCACGTGCCCGACATGGCAATGTCCTGCACCGTTTCTGCTCAGACCTCACCCACTTTTATGTGCAAATAAAAAGAAAAAGGGGGATAATGTATCAAAGCCTATCAAAGACTGCTTCTTCAGAGCTCTATGCCTATCCTGACAAGCCAGGTTCCCCAAAAGTGGTGTGAAGCATGAGCTTACACCACCTTGGGTACACAGGACAGATCGAAGTCCCCCTGAGTGACACTGGCTGTGGATGCAGATGTCCTAAATGCAAAATTCCTCAATTTTTGCAAGGCTCAGAACCCAACCCCAGAGTCCGATTTCACATCTTGCCTTTAGTTCTACGTCAGCCAAAGTCAAATCCCGGCTCCCAGCACTGCTGACCTTGGAAGGATCAGGCAGTAAGTCTATATTTTGCAGGGGCAGCCTGTTTGATGTTTTTAAGGAGCCGTATGTTTTGTATTATATACAGCAAGTTATAGAATAGCTGAAATAATTTATCATTTTCTTTTAACTTTAAAATTAAAAAATGTCTCATAAACAAAACTTAGGGTGTTAATTTAACTTTTATTTGACACAAAATGTGACTGTAGGATAATATTTTTAAATTAAATGCACATTTGTACGTAAATATTATTTTGCAACCAGGTGGTTCAGAATAATGTTCGGTTTTAAATTGCTCAGTGTACTTATTTATAGAATTTTTCTGAATAGTGACATCTGTTAAAAATGAGTGATGTTAAAATAAAATAGCTTTAGGAATGGTAAACTCTTTAAAGTGATAATTAAGGAAATGAAATTTATTATACTTGCGATAATAACCACTAAGCTTAAAAAATCTGAAACCCTTCTTAGCATATGTAAACTCTGAAATGTTTTGAAATAATGCAGCAGGAATTTTCCAATGGCTATTGTTTGAATTACTTTCTACTGTAAAAGCCCAGGTATGAACCGGGTCCTGAAATTACACTTAGACATGTTAGGAAAGGGAAAAACATTTTCTTATGCTATTTTATGTCAATGTGGATGTTGCATTTGTAATGGGGTCAAAACAGAGCTAGAACTTCCAAGAAGCCATGAGTTTCCCATAATTAAAGAACTTTGCTTGCCATCTAGGCAGCAATCCTAAAAATTATTATTAGTTCTTTGTGCAACCTCATAGATTTGCCTGAAACTACCATAATCATGACAGATTGGTTGCCCTTGCAAATTCTCTCATAGCATCAATTGAATATCTTCTGCAAAATGATCATCGTCAGGTAATAGTAACCCAAAATCTGAAAATAAAAAGAATATACCTTTCCACACTTGCTTTTAGCTATTTCTTCAACCTGACAGTTGAAAGAAAATCAAGTTTCATTGATGACTGTCATTAGCCTAGGATGGCTAGATCGCAGTTTTGTGACAAGTTTCAGAGAAGTCCCCCAGAGAACTTCTATTTTCACTAAGATGCAGAACCTGAAAAAATATCTTCTCACTCTTTTTATTTTCTATCCCTGCTCGGCAACTCTCCGAGTCCCATGAGAATTTCTCTGGTTTCTTCTGTCAAAATCTCGGGAATCTGCTCTTCTTTGCCTTTTTTGACTTCCTCACATGCAGGGTGCTATATAAGTGTAAAGTATGATTATTTCTTTAAGAGACATGAACAGAACTTCCAGAAGACTGACTCTCTTACAGCCTTTCAGAAGGTTTTGGTGAGGATGAATTAAATGGGGTTTTTTCATCTCTAAAAGAAAACAATCACACAAATAAGGAAGGGACTCCCATATCACCCTGCCTCCACAAACACTCTTAATTGTGAAATAATTAAAAAATAATATTTCCTGTGATTCTACCAAATCCAGATCTAGCAAAAATAGGGAATACCAGTAGCGCTGAAGGTAAATTATATAATTCAATTTTCAGGCTGAGATTCAAACAATAGGAGAAACAGCTTGCTGTTGGAAGTCTAGAAGTCAGGACTGCTATCTGGCTAGAGGATGCACCGGTGCCCAGCATCACTTCAATGCCATTCAGGACCTGGAATACAGCATCCCTCATCTTGAAACCTCCTGGACCATATCTGTAAACCACACTGAAGTCATTGGCTTTTGAACATGCGTAAAACCACAGAAGTGCTGAGACCTGTCTGAAGAAGATCAGATTTAGGTGTATGCTTAAATGGTTTTTTGAATTAGAGCATGGTTATGAAACAGGATAACAAACTGATTTAGTTGCTGAGAGGAGGTATAGGACTGCACCAGCAAAGGAAAAGCTGTATTTCATCTGCACACACAGATGATGACCAAATTAACACTATGTGTTGCAGGGCACTGAGCAGGCAGGCTGTTATCTGGAAAAAAATTACACCGAAGTCACCATAAAAGTGTGCTGACAAATTGTCTCCTTAAACCTCATGCCTATTCTTCTTTCCCTTCTTCATCCATTTCACTTATGTATTTTCTATTTTTATTGGATCAAAAAACAGCACAAAGTGGTGACACACCAGAAGACAATGTATTTTTTACTTTCAAAAATTCCTGTTTCAGACCCTGCTTCAATTGACAGTGGCATCACTCATGGCTAAGAATTAATTGCTTAGCATTTGCACTGAGTAGGAACAGAGTGCTCAGGATCAAATTCATCAGCATTAAGACTTTTAGCAGCCACCTTTTTTTAATCATGTCTTTGACAGTTCAGTGGCAAAATCGTTAAGAGATGTGTGGAAGGACTGGGATTGATAAGGTACATCTAAAGCCAACCAGTTTATTTGCTTTAATTTAATTGTTATTGCCCTTGTCACAAGTTAGCTGTGAAATATTAAAATAGTATAAAAGTTTAAGTAAATGCCAGCATCAAAGGAATCCCAGCCCATGACTGACACGAGATACTTTCTTTGCGTGACTTTCACTTCGCAAACAGCAGAAAGAAGAAAACCTCCTGAGAAGGCTGGCAACTCCTATAACTCAGAGCAGCCGTCAGGATTCTCCAATTTAAACAGGAACAAGATCAGCCCCAAATTAAGAGAGGAGCAAAGGTGGTTTACAGCTATCTCATTCCCACCCCTCGGCCTCGCTGAATTCCCGTCAGTTGCAGGCTGTTGCTGGTTTTGATCTTTTTCCTTGTGGCTCTGCTTTTTAAGCTAATTTGCAGCCTGTTGGCGGGGAATGCCAATGGATATAAAGCCCCATTCCTGGCTTTTTTTTCTCCTCGATCCTTAATTTTTCATGCAACCTTACGGGGCACGGGGAATATTCCCAGGCGCTGGTGCTGCCAGGGGTGGGATGGCTTCTACACCGCCAGCAAAGGATGCAACGGGTGAAAAAACCTGGGCTGAAATCAACGGCGTCCTGAATTTGTGACAGCCAGCCGCCCGCACCATGCATCGCGCCCTGAAAGCTCATTTTACCAGCTTATACAATGCTGCACTGTACAAGGCTGAGCCCATGCGGCAGCTTCTATAACTGGAAACAGAGTTAAAGGCAGGATGGTGATAGCGGGTCTTGACTTCATTTATTTATTTGCCATTAGTGTACAAGGCAACTGTACAGTCAGCCTTGAAGTCCCTTTAATACAGGGCAGCTCTACAGCATTGCGTGCGGTGGCAGCAGGACAATAACCATCCCTTCTGTTGTCAGCTCTGTGGCCTGACTGTAGCAGAGCTGTAGGCTGGGTAAAACAACTGTTTACGCCTAAAGTGCAGATGAAGAACGACCTAGAGTGTGCACTTACCTTTTAAAGAGGTGATAACTTATCCTCCTAATGATAAAAGGTGATTTATTTGGATATTTTTCATCAGCTGAAAATAAAGTTATTTGTTTCCTTAATAGTCACCAGGCTGGGAGAGACCTGTGCATTAGCAAGCTACTAGTTGCCAAAAATATTTGCTACTGAATGCAAGGAACAAACCAGATCAAATTGTATATGTCTATTCAAAATGAATTGCACATCAACAGGGTGTTCTTAGGATGAACGAGCTTTAGCTTTAAGTTGGAAAAGGAAATCTGCCCTCTGTACGGAAAACTGCTCATCCTGTTCTCCATTTCTCTGTTTAATACCTTACCTGTCACAGTTTGCCTCAGTCGTTTTTGCCGTTTAGTCCTGTTTGCAGGGGCTGGGACATTATTTGCATGGGGAACCCTTCGGACCCGTTATGGGGACATATGCTCGTGCACATGGAGGCTCTTTGGCTCATCCTGATGGCAGGAGAGAAGATCTGTGAACAAGCCCACGGCAAAGCTGGTATAAAGTTTGAGATAAACAATGAGATTTAACCACCCTGTGTTTACTCCTCAAGCCAAAAAAAAAAAAAAAAAAAAA
>VXBO01011038.1:0-22326 GCA_013400135.1 Rhinoptilus africanus | reverse complement strand
AAAAAAAAGAATACCATTTTCTAGATTCTGGTGTGGGTTTTTTTCTCCACATAATCTTTACAAGTGATCTTTCTGTTCCCACTAAGTGAAAAGATTAAAAAAATACAAGGTTATGTGGGGAGGTGAGGTGAATCATATAGAGCCTTTCATGTATGCTATGCCCCAGGTGTGTAATACAAAATGCTTTGCGGAGCAAGCAGTTCAGATTTGGATTTCAGTGTGAAGGCTGCACGTGCATACTTTACTGAGGGTTTTAAACTCCCCGTTTCAAAGGAAAATTATTTAAAGCTTGGGAATACAGCAACATGTTAGCCTAAGGTTTAAAGAACTGCCACTCCACATCAGTAGATGGAGATTTGGCCTTTGGCCAAAGACTGACTTGTAAATAACCTATTCTTCTATTATTATTTTTTAAACTGTTTCTGTGACTTTTATGTACATTTCCAGAGGGGATGATCAGTTAGGGTTCCCGTTTTTTAAGAAGCCTCCATCAGGACGTTTACTGACAGTGAACACCAGGGTATTTCAGATTTGAGAAGTTGTCTCGAGGCGCTGGGTGACCTGATCCCTTAATCCATTTTGGAGGACTGTACTCAGCTAACACACCATTTATTTTATGTATTCTCTCTGCTAGATTTACTTTTATGTGGGTTTCTTTTGTTCAGATCCCCTGCCTTACTCTGACAGAAGCCAGTGAAGTTTTGATCAGTACAGAATCAGGACATATTGAATCCTTTTACGTTTCGAAAAATAACGTTTCTGCTAAAATTGAGTGTATGATTCATTCACAGCTGATGTAGAGTTTTATGGGACCTTGGGCAAGCATCGCCTCTATCCCGTGCAATTGGAGGAACGTGCACTTCTGCCGGTCCCACTAAAACATCTGCCTTTTTTAGCCTTCCCCACTACCGACCTACATAAAGCATTAGAACCTCACAACCACAATACTTCTTGCTTGCATTTAATAAGAGAATAAATAAGTGAATATTAAATCTCAAGAAGAAAGATGAATAATTATTATGCAGTAATTTCATGTAATAGCTTTGCCTTTTAAGTGACAGTCTTAAGTTCGGAGAGCTGAAGTTATAGCATGCAAGACCTGCTTTATTGAATGTCAATTAAAAGTAGCTTTATTGAATGTCAATTAAAAGTAGCTTCTGTTACTTATGACTGGTGCTATAGAGGGCAACAGAAACACAGATATCTACAGAAAGCAAGTTTATTTTTAAATATAGTGTTAAAGTAGCTAACTCAGTTTATTGCAGTCTTGCCACTCTGCTTTTCCCCTGCAAATCCTGTGCCACATTTGCCAACATAAGTGGTATTATTTGGGATTTATACTGGCATTACTGAGGTGGTATTTGGCCAAAAGTGTGTATAAATCAGGCAATTTACTATAATCTAGTGTAAGGGGAAGTCCGCGGGTTTGTTCAGCAGCTGAGTGAGTTCCAGAGGCTGCACCGAAAACAGTCTTATCAGCATTCAGCATCAGTAGGAAGGAAAAACACCAACCTGTGAGAAAGCAATGGGTACTCTGAAAGGAAGAAAAGGGATTTCTTAAGCGAGCGGAGGATTTTCTGGTTTTTCTGTCACTCCTCCTTTTCCACTTGCAAACTGGATCCCCCTCCCGATACACCAGCAGATTGCCTATCGCTATATGCTCCTGTTAATTTTGGCGGAGGCTGTACGTGTGGAGGAAGTGCAGGTTAGTCCTCCACAAGAGGTAATTGGCATGAAGGGCTCATTACCTGGATCAGGGGCTGTTGTCAGCCAAGCATCCCTTGGCCAAGGCTGTTTCAGATGGTATTTATTGCTCTGTAAGCAGCTAACCTGCACGGGCATGCGGTTCGCCTGCGTGTCATCCAGCAAAAAATACAGACAGGCAAAAAGAGCGCACTGCTGACAATGAACAAAATTTGCCCAGCTGCTCTGGGAGGCCCCCGGTGCAACCACGGTAGTTATATATTCATATGAAACAAGTAGATGGATAGGAATTACGGGCTTCGTCAAAAAGCTTTGTTCTGTGGTGGATGCGCGACCAAGGTTGTTACAGTTAAGTATTTCCAGGTGGGACGTTTATATATGTGGTATGAATCTCTCCCATCATCTTCTAGACTCCGCTTGGTCTTTACCAAGCTGCAGAGGGCCATATAAAATTTGAAATTAGACCATCATTTTCTATAGATGTGTTACGTTCAACAAAGGCTGATGGATTAAAGTTTCAAGTGGTTCTAATCTGTTCTAATTAGTTCCTCTGTGTATGGATATGTCTGGTCTGGCACCTGGGAGACCACTGAGGACCTTCATTGCGAACATGCTCCTGCAGTAATCCTTGCCTACAAGCAAACTGGTAAATCACATCCACACCCGAGGTACTGCCTGAACAACTATGTCAAATCTGCCCATGCTTTGAAAAAAAAACAGAACAGTTATTGTCCATGGAAGGTCTCATCTTCAGCAGCGCTGATGGCTGAGGTCACCCAGGTAGGTATGGAAGAGCCGTCAGTAGTTCAACATTCCCCAACTTTGTACTAATGCAGTCCTGGCCTTGTCTTGAATTGCATTTAAATACTGGCTTGGTGGCAGGGAGAAAGTCCTTTCACAGAATCACAGAATGCTGCAGGTTGGAAGGGACATTTAAGATCATCTCGTTCCAACCCCCCTGCCCTGGGCAGGGACACCTCCCNGCAAATGTCCATTGCCTGCTCATGTTGAGCTTCTCTTCCACCAGCACCCCCAAGTCCTTCTCCTCAGGGCTGCTCTCCAGCCACTCTCCACCCAGCCTGTATTTGTGCCCGGGATTGCCATGATCCAGGTGCAGGACCCTGCATTTGGCCTTGTTGAACTTCATGAGGTTCACACAGGACCACCTCTCCAGCCTGTCCAGGTCCCTCTGGAGATGGCATCCCTTCGCTCCAGTGTGTCGAGCATGCCGTACAGCTCAGTGTCATCGGCAAACTTGCTGAGGGTGCACTCAATCTCACTGTCCATGTCACCTACAGAGATGTTAAACAGCACTGGTCCCAGTATTGACGCCTGAGGAGCACCCCTTGTCTTCTTCTGCAACTATTCTCCGCAAAAACAGTGCTAAAAAAAAAGCCTTTTCTTCTGGGGTGTTTCTGTGTTGAGTTATTCAGATTTGCTGACTAATTTCCCATTGTGGCCAAACAGCCACTGCAGATTTGAGTGAATATGTCTCCAGCAGGTAGTTTGTGCCCAGTTACTGCGGTATTCAAATGATGCATTGTCTTTTATATATATATGCTCATATAGTCATTTATATTGGTTGTGAGGTAAAAAGATATTACTACTCCTACCTTCTAGATAGAGAAATGAAACGCAGAAGAGTGAAGACATTTGCCCCAAGTTAATCATGGAGGTTGTAGCAGTTCCAGGAACTCAATCGAAGGAATACTTGAATATCATAACCACTGGGCTACCCTAGCCTAGACAAGTTAAAGCTGGAAGCTTGATCTGAACGCAGCATAAACTGGCAAAAATTCAACACATCATATTAATTCACTAGTGCAGCTTCTAGTTTATTATCTCCAAAAATAGTTCTCGGTGAAGAAGCCCTTATGTTTTACAATGTCTTTTGTATATTAATACATCTGTATTAAAACCCTCATCTATCTCAATGTCCAGTTATTGTGCAATTCTTAAATAGCACTTTCTTCATCAAGTACGCATTATGTCCTCAATGATGGAATGAAATTACATAATTCTGCAATACAGAATGATTATGAAAGTGACAATGTGATCAAGTAACAGCACAATGCCATATGCTTTTAGCGTAGTGCAGTAGACCTGCCATCAGGGTAATAGCCATTTGCTTGAGTATGTCACAGTTAACACGAAAAGGGAGATGGTCACATTTTAATCACAGCGTGCAGCACACAGTTGGTCATCTCATCTTGCAAAGGGACCAAGACAACGTAGGACACTACAACATATCCACAGGAATGACCAGAGAAGAAAACATCCCAAGTTTTGCAATTGAAAATACGATCGAGGACTACATTCTAGGTGCCACAGAGAACTGGGCTTGGCGAAGAGCGTGGTGAAACATTGCTTCTAGCTTTTGAAAGTCTTAGACTTGCTTAGACTCCAGGGCCTGCCAGTTTTGTAGGTCTTATCCAATACCTTCAGCCAACAGATATCAGAGTAAGTTCCTTCCTTCTACCATGGGTCATCGCATATGTAACAGCATTGCAAGAGAAAGTATGGATCCTCCTTGTCCCACTCAGCCATTGCCTGTGATGGGTCCCAGTGATGGACAGAGATAGTGCAAGGAAAGAGTCACTCCTCGCCACCTACAAAGAAACTGAACTGTGTTCATCCTCTCCGTGCTGTTACAATAGTCAGCTGGAAAGGGTATCAAAACTCATATTATCGAACCTAGAAAAGAAACTCCAGATTGATTATTTTCTTGTCTATGTGGATGTATTTCCTCTTTCCTGTCAGGCAAGTTGCTGTAGCAGTTTGGAGAGAGAAAACGCTCTTCTTGAATATACAGTAGCCCTGGAAAAGCCCTCTGAGACTAAATTATAGAAGCAACTAAATATTAATTTGATTTTGAGAAATTTAAGTCAACTTTTTAAGATGTGATATTTACTGTGGCAGCTGTTTCACTGTTGCAGCAACATAAAAAAGTGGCATTAATAAACTTGTTAAAGCCCGGAGAGAAAAATAAATACAATATGGCAGGAGTTCCAGGCTTTTCTGCATGTTTTCTTAAAGTGTGGGGTAGCTCACCTTCCACAGGTGCCAAAAACAACTGTCGGGGGGATGATGTTTTGTGACAAGATGCAGATGGGAAGGGGAGCGGTAGCACTCAGGAGCATCGCTCTCACTAGAAAGGTTCGCACCCAGGGTCTTGGTACCCCTCTCAGCTGGTCAGAGCTGCCAGATCTCTAGGTTTTACCATTTTTTGCCAGCTGACAGCTTGCTTGATCTGCTTTGCTTGGCTTCACGCTGCTCTAACTGGGCTGCAGCAGGTGAAGCTCTTTCATGTTCAGTGTCATCAGCCCATGTCTGCCTGCAACATGGGCAAAATGTAGAAATATCTTCATTAATAATGGTATAAGGCCTGAATGCAAGGCTTAATAGCCTTTCTGAAATGTTTGGTATCTTTAATTATACCTCTGACTCTTCCAGATATGCATATAAATGTCTAATCCCTTTTAAATCCTATTACTTTCTTGTCCTCCAAGAGCCTCTGTGATAAGGAGTTTCACAGTTTTTATGTATATCTTGTGTGAAAGACTTCTTTTTTAATTTATCTTTCTTGAATTTTCCACCTTTTGGTTTTACTCAATGCCCCCTCACACTTTTCTGATGATCTTTCTGGAGCAGAAATACATGGATCTGCATGCTCCAGAGCATTTACTGTTAGATGTTCACACAGTGTCTCTTCTCATGCCTCTCCTGTCTAAGGGAAACAGTCCCAACCATTTTCATACCTCGAAACAAGATTTTTTTTCCAAGTTGCCATGTAATTATGAATATCCTTTTTAGGATCAGCTGAACGTGGCCATACCTATTTCCCATATCAGAAAAGTGAAGGAGTTTAATAACAAACGAACTCCCACAGATCTGCCGACACAGAGTAGGTGTACCCGGTGTATATTACAAATTCACCTTTGAAAAATTCATTAATTTGCCATAGCTCAGGCACCTGCATTGTCCAGATACTCTGTTACTTAGGGACTGCAGAGCTGGACAGCCAGGACACCCCCACCAGTAGTGAAATTGATGCTTCTGGCAGTTCAGTTGGATCTTCCCTAAATAGCCCCTATGCGATCTGAATTTCACTTTTATCCTCTACCATCTTCGACTAGGAATAAATCCAAATATTCTGATTTTTAAAATGATATTTCCATAGAAGACAGGGCAATTACACCTGACCTGGGACACCACAGGGCAGAAGAGGACAGAAATATTGCCCCACTCTCTTCCTTCATGATTGCCATTGATGTTACTGTGGAGTTAAGTTGTTGCCTTGTTATTTCCAGTCAATCATCTCTGACTCTTTATTCATAATATGCTGCAGGCAAACCTTTCAAGACTGTCCAGGCATTCTGTTTTTATAGCATCAGGTTCTACACTATCAGAGTTGGTGAGTGAAACCACATGTAATAATAATAATAATAATGTCTCCTACAAGGAGGTGGGGACTACGTTGTTGTTTGAGAATAATAATTTTTCACCCTATGTGTAACTAATCAGAAGCTAATGTGACAAAATGTTGTATCCCTGAAGAGAAACACAGATAACAACGAGAAGGTCATAGTTCTCTCTTTATTCAAAGAGTCACTCAGAAATTTTGACCTCTTACATTCATACTCCTCTGTTTTATCTAATTTAATATTTCCTTCTATAAGGTTATAATCTAATGTATGAAACTGAATATTATAATACACTGGACAAAGATTCCTCAATCAGATAGATTTTTCTATTATTCCTGAATGACTTGGGAATTTTTCCCTTGTGCTTTGATCTATTTCTTAAATTAGGCATAATTTATGAAGTTGCCATGAATTCAAAATTCTAGTTACCATGTTCTGTCAATAAACAATTGTATTATGAAATATTAGTTAGGTTTCAGGCATCTGCAAAACATATTAGTGCCCGACTACCACTATTTTTAACATGGAGGTAGCAGGTTTGCATATAAAATACTAAAATTAAAAATGGGATCAAGCACACTGGTGTTTATATCACTTTAAACTTTGGGATTCATGTGTGTGACTGAATTGGACATTCCTCCTTTTTATGGTGTATTGAATTGTACTTTAAATTACAGAATTAAATGCTCAAAGCAGAAACCTTGTCAGTTGCAATGTCACTGAATCAAATGCTGTAAAGATGAAGTAGCCCTGCTGTTATTTCTGTCAAAGCCTTCTGGCTATACTTCACATTTGGTGCCTTTATTTGTTCCTCTATTTCTATTTTGCTAAATAAAATGTTGAAGCAACAGCATACACTGTGAAACACAGACTGTAAATATAAGCAGTGAACTCAGGCAGAGGTTGAACATATGAAACAAATGCCACATGATTTGGAATTCTCCCCAATTTAGCAAATAAAAGCAGTAATAATTTCTCAAGAAATACAAGAACATGTATATCAAAACTGAACTAGTGGTGTTTTGGCATGTGGGCCATAAAACTGTTATAAAGCAAGGTAATGGAGTCTCAAACTAACATCCCATACCCAAAAGCCTCGCAGGAGCTACAGGATGATTTTTGGAGTATTTTCTGGTCTTTCATAGGTCCCTGAGTCTCCTTACCTCCCAGAAACACAATTGTGAGTCGTTTATATTTCTGCTTAATGTTATTCTGAATATACACAGAGGCAGTACTCCTCAGAATGAGAGCATATCTTAAGATATTATGTTGTTACTGCATTATATTTTTCTTAGGTTACAAAGTGCTTTTTTAGAAAACGTTCTAAATAATTATGCTTCATTTTGCAAAATAAAAATAGCATCTTGCATTCAGTTGCTATGATTTCTTTCAAGAGAAGAAGCTGTTATGTAGTAGTTGGTGAACAAAGAGCTTTGCAGATGAGCTGATTGCTCCCTTACTTTGTTTTTAAGATGTCCTTCTACCAGCCCTGGACTGACGTTTTAAAAACCACTGGTCTGGTAATGCCCAGATCTCACTGACAAACAACCTGAAATTTTACACCAAAATAACCCCGCACACCGTAGGATGCCTCCTCTTGAAGGTTCTTGTGTTTTGTAGGGTTTGGCGCTATAACTCTCTTTTCCTGGCAAATTTGCCGTGGTCCCATATGGTAGATTTGGGAGGGTCTGGTTGCCACTAAGCTGCGGATTCTGCAAACAACTGCGTTGCAAGAGTTTCCCATAGCATAGCGCCATTTGTAGTAGGTGCCCCGTAAATTCACCTAATTGTGTGTCTTACCTGTATGTCCCACAGCTTTCTGGTGCCTATGACTTTTTACCTCTCTCCTGTGAAGTCCAAAAAGACTCCCCTGGTTCTCAGTGGTCTGCCTGGGACTGTCGAGGAAGAATGCCTTACTAATTAAATCGGCCCTTGTGCAATTTCTCCATCGTTAACAACCTGGGACTCTGTGCCAGTTACGGTTCCTGCTTGCTACTGCTAGCATTTCCTCTGAGTAAAGCAGGTCTGGATACCTAAGCCATGTACCTTACTTGGCTTCCAACAGGCAGGCTTCAAAAAAAGGTGAAATTTTAATCCCTATAATTATTGTTCTAAGTTAAAGTGGCTTATTTGACTAAATTACAGACGAAGCTTGCAGCAGGATAACTTCAGTACTTCATCTTTGGTGATGGAAGCCTTTAATACTAAATGACGTGGTTTCCAAACTGAGAATTGATGCTTATTTTATACCATGCAATGTGCAAAGAGAACCATTTGGCTACCAGGTACAATTTACCTCTGCAATCTAGGCAGAACTTGATTTTTCCAAAATCCTTGTTTATGCTAGACTTTTGAGGATTACTCGTTAAGATGCATGCTTCCTTTGGAAACACGAGAGTTATATATTTGTCACTGAGCATCACTTCTCCAAGAATCTGTTGAGGGAATTTTTCCCTGGACCACCTGAAATACAGAACAAGGCACTCAAAAACCTGCAGCAGCACTTTTAAACCCGAGCTATTCTTGTTTTCTCAGCGCTAACACAAAGTTGTGCTCGGGAAGATCTAAAACAAAGGGACAGCTTAAAAATATTCTCAAGCATGAGAGATGGAACTGAATGCACTTAAAAAGAAATGAATCACAGAGCAAAACTCCTGCCTACATTTCTCAGCCCAGGAAAGTTACTGTGATTCAATTCCTATTCTACAAGCTGGCTCAGCTCTGACCTTGACCCCTTTATCTGAAGCTTTAAGAAGTGAATGCATCTAGAGTGGATGTGGCTTTCTGCTGGCCTGGTAAATTAGACATAACCCCCCAAAATATATTCAGGCACATATTTAGATAGATGCAGAAACAGACAGATGGCTGTAACTTAGCCTATGATCAGAAAGCAAAAAAGAAACGGTCTCAAAAAAAAAGAAATATTTTTTAACAATTTCTTCTCTGCTATTATTTCTAGCAAATTCTTATTCTATACATTCAGTATTCCACAATCTTCAAATACGATTACAATTTATTAATAATTAATTGATTCTTAATTCTTTTGCATCTTCTGGCATTCATAATATCCTGAACAATAATGATATAATCGTGGCCTGGAAGAAAAGAAGAAAATCTCTAATTAAAAAATGTTTCATTTTAAATTTAAAAACTGTCATTTCTTCAAATGAGAGATCTTTGCTCACTGCTCAAGACACTCCATGGTAGCACACGTTATTTTTAATCAAGATACCCCTTTATAGTTGCATGATAATCTTCCGGCTCTTACACCGTGAAAAAGGACCATAACATCAGCATTTAGAGGCTGCGCTTTGTCTTCATTTATACGTTTCACCTTTACATATTTACTTGACAGCCTACTTGAATTCAAATATACCTGCAGTTGGGGAAAATAAAGTGTGCCATATAACTCAAGCCAGCCATGATTTGTGGAAAATTTACATGAGCAGATTGACATAATTTATGTTCCAAGTTTAACCCGGAGTCAAGAAACAGCAGGTATGAGTCACCCACTATTTGCCTGCGTGTGGTAATGCTCAGTGCAGAAGACATGATCCCAGAAGGAGTTTTCTCTTTTGATGTTGCTTTTTGACCTCGCGGAGTGTGTGAAACTAAATCCTTTATAAAATACAGCGAATCTATAAAGACTTCTGAGCGTATTTTATATGTGTCCAGTTGGTGTTTGACAAGCAGACTATATTTCCCTCCCTGTTTAAAAACTGCTGAAAGAGCTTACACAACGGAAACTCCGTTGGAGGGGAGCACATCACCCTGTCAAGGGCTGTGTGTATATATTAAGAAAGAAGGCAGCTTTCTGGCAAAAAGTCCCTGTTCTCCACCAGTCCTTCTGCTAACTTTTAAGGGGACGTCCCCGGTAGAGCAGAGCAAACTCCGTGAGCAGCAGGGGATGGACGACCGTAGGCACTGCCTTCTGAGTTGACCGTTCTCCAACTGATAACGAGCGTTACTTCAGACATGAGGGTTTCCAAAACCATCTCCTTGTGCCCCATTATTGTGCGTGTTCCTGTCAATTATCATAGCAGCAAGCATTTAAGAGGAGACAGGGAGCTTCCAAGATAAATTGTTAATTAATATCCACATTGTAGGTACTTCTGACAATTTTTTGTTGTTGTTCTTTCACTTTTCTTCTCCATGAAAACATTGATAGTGGGAAGTCAGTGATGACACCTAATTCCAGGTGAGTCTGTATTTTTACTTCAATTACGGTGCGTTTTTAATTATTATTTCTACATTGAGGAGCACCAGACACACAATCTGGCGTCATACTTGCAGAAGTGTTTTTGAGAGGCTCCAAGGCTTTGGAAACAGGATGCCTAAATATGAATTTAGGGGGCTATTTTCGACATGCAAATTTGGGAAGAGGTGGCGGGAGCTGGGGCACGTATTCTCCTCACAGTGCACAAGCTCAGCCAGCTCAAGGAGCAGAGGAGATGGGGATTACCTAAGTGCATAAGGAATCGAGGAGGAAGATTATTCATATGCCTATAGACTTGTAATAAGTAAGTACAGCCTGTTCCTGTTTAAAAAGAAGGATCGGTTCTTTTTTTTTTTTTTATCCCCTGGATGTGTTTGTGAAAATCATAATGTGGGTAATGTCACTGCCGACACAATGCCGGCATCACTCTTTTGTGAGTTCTTCAGACCCAAAGGCACATTAGCATTTCAGTATGTTGCATTCAGATTAGATCTGAAGAATTATTTCTTATTACAGCGCACCAACTAAAGTATCGCCTTGGAGTTTTGAATCCTCCGAACTCACGGGCTGTTGGCACACCCTGACCGTTTGCTGCTCTGACTTTCATTTTCCACCGCGAGCTGCACGCACTTAAGTGCTGCCAAGGTTCTTCAAAGCATCTGAATGAAACTCTTCATAAAACAAACAAAAAAATCCATTACCAGCCGCCACCAAATGCTGCGGGCTTGACAAACGGCCAACCTGGAAACCTGGAGGAGGTTCACGGGGCCGAAGAGCGGCTCTTGCGAAGGTCCTTATTTACTTTAGCGACGTCCCTACACGCTGCAGCATCACCCGTTTGGAAGCCCGGGATCAACCTGGCTGCTAATTAAAGTAGAGCATCAATCCTGTGTGTTTTAGGAGGGATTTGTAAATCCTTGAGCTGTCAGCCCGCTCAAGATCTGAATTCATTATTATAATGATGTTTCAAGTTGTGTTGCCTGAGTCAGCCGCCTTGGCCCATCCGTGCTGCTCCGTGCGGCTCCGGCTTAGAGGCACTTGCCACGGAAAGGCTCAGCAGCAGTTGCTCTTATCGCAGCATGCCCCAGCAGTAGTCACCCACCGCAGCCGCTCCGCTGAAAATTGAAGAGAGGAGCCCTGCGATAGGCAAGTCAGAATAAATTTTATACGTATTTAAAACTGAAATTACAAACCCTCGCATACATATGCAGAACCGTAAGATATTGACTAAGTAGATTAGTATTGGAAAGCGCCTTAATAAAAGAAATCTTTGGCAACTTATGTCGAGATGCTGCAGAAACCCACAGGGGTTAAAAACTTTTTTAAATTATTATTTATTAAGAAGGCTGTAGCCTTTCCTTAGCAAGTATTTCCTCCTCACAAGACACATGGCTTCATGCATTTGATTTTCACAATAATGCCGGCCTTCCCCTACGCAAGGCTGTGTTAGTAATGGCTGGAATCGGGCAGTTTTTAGCAGTGGGAGTAACTGGATGGCCACTGGTCTCCTTTGCTGCTAATGTCAAGGTTTGTTAACGTTAACTGATGCTGATGTTCAGGTTTGGGCTTCACGGTGCTGCAGTCTTAGCTCTGGAGCTGCAGCTGGTCTTCTTTTGCTGAAACGCAGAGACGCTGGAGACATCCCACCTTTCAACCACGTTCAAGTTTACATCGTTATCTGGCTGGAATTGGGTGGTTTTTAGCAGCAGGACTAACTGGGTGACCACTGGTCTCCACTGTGTCTGCAAACACACATTTCACTGTCAGTACCAGGCTATGCGTGGGGTTGCCATCTTCCCTCTTGCTCATTTAAACTCAGGTGCTTCTCTGATTACTCTTGTAGCACCACTGCCTCACCCAGCTTGCAGACCCTGAAATATCGCCATAACAGCTTTTTTACCGTGGGCCCTGCAGAAATGAGGTGGCCATGTTCCGTCTTTGGGTAGGTAGTGATGTAAACCTGAAGGTGGTTGAAAGGTGGGACACCTTCGATGCCTCTACCTTCAGGGAAGAGAAAACCAGCCGCAGCTCCAGACCCAAAGCTGCAGCCCCGTGAAACCCAGACCCAAACATCAGCAGCAGTTAGGGCTAGGGCAAGTCAATGCAATTTAAATTTAATGGATGTTTTTAATCTATCTCTCTGGTCTGCCATTGTGCAAAACCAAACTGCAGCAGGCTGAAGCAGAATAAAGAGCCAAGTCCCCCTTGCTGCACGCACAGCGCGAGCCTCCTTGAAGGTGGTAGGACTAATGGAGTGCGTAAGGTGAACAGAATGTAGCGCAAATATTTTGCTTTGCGTTACTTGCAAATACCATGTCATGAAAGGGGAATTTCACACCTCACTTATTAATATCGTAGCCAAGAAATAAGAAATACATTTGCCTTCACCAGACTCAGTTTTCCCAATTGCTGGTTCAGCTGAATCTCCCCTAGAACAATATTTATATAGGCCCTACAGATGAAGAAATGTCTTATCCAGTCCGGATGTATGAATTTCAAGATGCCTTTAATACCCAAATCAAGCTGTGTGTCTTCACAAAGAAAACTATACTATTTATGATGGCATATATGTGGAATTTAAGGAACCTAGAGATTTGTATGAGGAAGTGAAATGTTGGTAACACCTCTTTCAGTCCTTGAAAGACGGATTGTATGCACAACAGATGTCTTTTCTGTTAAACATTGTTCAAAGGGACATTGTGCTACTGGTCCCCATTTGGTTGCCTCCAGCTATCATCCCAGTGAACAGGAAGGAGGGCAGAGACGCAATTCAAGCACGTATATACCGGTACCAGAAAAGTATTAATGACACCAAACCTTCCTATTGCACCATGCAAAAAAAAAAAAAAGTGGTTTTATCACGTTATTTAAATAGGAAATTATCAATTACATTGGGTTTTGGGGCGTGCTAGGTAAGACACTTACATGCCCACACTCTCGCATTTTCTTCCGTACGTTTTTTTTTTTAAGATGTCACAAAAAATGATGTGTGTGTCAGAAAGTGGTTTTATCCTCATCCCCCAGAGATAAAAGAATTAAACCTTCCTTTAAGCACCAATGAAATCTGAAAGTGTAGGAAGAGAGATCCATTTGCTAAGAGTATATTTTCCATGTCAAAAGTTGTGTTAAAAAAATGTATGTATGTATATATTCAGCCCCACAAACCTTTGCAGATTTTTGTTAGCCCGCAGTACATTGAAATATTAACAGAAATTGCCGCTGTCATTATTTCCTGTTAAAATGCTGTAAGGATGCTCATTCTCCCAGTATTTTAGCAAACAGCAGAAGATTCTCCTCCTGGAAAGGAAAACGATTCTGTTTAGTTCTGTTAGCATCCTAAGGGAATCATGCAGGATAATATTTATTTCTTCTGGGAAAATTTTTAGATGAAAAAGGCTGGGGTCTGGCCACTGGGCAGTGATAGAGGGGCAGCTCTGAGTCCTAGCGCTGTGTTTTATGCCACTTGCTATAGTAAAAGCGTATTTTTTTTTGGCCTGTAGAGCAGCTATTACACACTGTAGAGAGTATAGAGACATATAAAGCTCTCCAGCTTACTTCCTGACACTCCTCCCTTCCATTTCAGCTTTTTTCAAATTGTTTTGATGAAAACCTATTTTATCCTGCTTGCAATTTTTGCAATTTTCAGTACTTGAGAAGGGGCACTAGAGAATGAAATCCTACCAGGTTCATCTGCAGATCAGGTACAATATTACAAGCTTCCACATAATATTTTAATATTGACCTGGAACACACATTTCTGGGCAAGATTTTTCTCCCCTTAATACCTAAATGATTTCATCTCTTTTTGCACCTTTATGTAAAAATGTGAGGGTTTTAAAGTACTTTGCTGATTCCCTGAATGCAGATCCCTGGAACCAGTAGTATTCGGCAGCTTTTCCTGGTAAGTGGCAATTTCCAGCACTGAACAATTTGTGATATAATTCCGGGCTGAAAGCAACCTCTACTGCCTGAGTCAACATAAAAATTTGACCGATAACACTTATTAAAAGGTAGATTGTCTGGGACTTAATTATATAATGTCTGTCTTTCCTCTTCCTGTTTGCTGTCAATTGTAATATGCTGAATTGTAAGGTTAGTGGGGGCTTTTTTAAGTCCACTTTGAGGCTTTTGTAGCTTTTCTCATATTTATGCTAGCCTTTTCCCTTAATTATCTGTAAATTATTATTCTTGGCAAGGCTGCACTTTTCCATCGTGAACTGTTTACCTTCCAAACCGGCTTTGCTTCCTCTTTATCTGCACTGGCTCGTTGATACTTCCTACTCCAGCGGCTCTTTTCCTCCCCGCATATTGTGCACGGACCTTCTTCTCCTCGCCAGCCATATCCTCACCTTCACAGCTCACTTCTCTCTCTCTTTCTCTCTCTTTTTCTGAATAACAAGCCATTTCCTCTCTCATTTCCTCCCACAGAAGATGTTTTTGGTCCCGTTCCCAAAAAAATCTCTGGCATTAAATAATGCCCATTCCTGTCTTTCCAGTGGGCAGGCTTCCAGATGTGCCTCATCTGGCTGGCAATTTGGGGGCAAGTCTGGCTCAGTAAGTCACGTTCATTGCTCGGTTGGCATTCCTGGCGTCCCTGGGCAGTGGTGACAGGGCTGGTGGTGCTCATCCACCCCCAGTGACAGGGTCTCTGGCTCATGTTTTCAAATCAGTCGCAAGAAGTCTGTTGTGGTATAATATGAAACCAGGGCTTCCTCTTTTTTTTTTTTTTTATTGCAAGTGAAAAAGCTATTAAACTGGGAAGGAAAGTGCTGACTCAGCTATATTTGCCCAGCTAAAATACATTTCTCAATTTATTGAATGGTAAATGTATTATCCAATTACCTTCATATCCTTAACAAAGTTACAGCTCACTTGGAAATAAGTTCAATGATTCTGGACAAAACCAAAAAAAGATTTCTGAATTGGAGGATTCCTCACAGATAGAGCTAAAGGAGATTGTCTTTGAAAGCATATAGCTTCGAAAGGAATCGTGTTTACTCTGCTTCATATTGTTTTAAGGAGCTCTATTTTGGCTTTCGTTTAAATGGCCAAAAGGAATAAATATTTCCTAAAAAGGAATTAAAGTACTGCTTTTCTGAATTCTAATTTTTAATTTTTGTTTAAACGGCCATCTCAGAGAAAGCATTTAGCTTTTTTCTCTATTGAGTTAAATCTGCTAATATACTTAATACTAATCAACAGTGACTAGGTAAACTGGCAAATAAAGAAAGCAAGGACCTCACACAGCCTAAAATGCTCCTTTAACTTGACTGAAGCGTTACACTTACAGCGTTAAGCTGTTTTGATCTTTACCTTCAGGATGCCGACAACTGAAGACTTGAGGGTATGAATAAATTATCACCAGGTAGACTTTCCTGTGAACTTCCAGTGCAGCAACAACTCCATCACAACTACATCTGTACATGCTCGGAATAAAGCACAGGGTGATTTGAGTTGGTTCTTCCCTAGGAAAAAACAAAAATAAAGGAACCCTTGACCCTCCCATTTACAGCTGGGTAAAGTCGGAGATGCAGTGGTAAAGTTTAGCACCAAGGGCAAGAGGTCCTGTTGTGGAACACCATGCCCCTAAACTAAAGCCTTTCTGAGGAATAATGCAGTTTTAATGGTACCAAGAATTTGTTAAGAAAAGTACTGATAAAAGAGTAAGTTCATTAGGAGTTTGAGTCAGCTTCTACTATGCTAAAGGACAGAAGGGGTTTTTTGAGAAGTGTTGTACTTCCATCATATGGCCAGTGGGCTCTACCCTCCAAGTCATTAGGCACTGAATTAATTAATATTTCCTGGAATGAGACTTGGTCCCCAAATACCCTCAGAAGATGGCTGCTTTAACTGAAAAAAAAAACCAATTTTCAGATATCCCAATTAACGAGAGACCTGAGGTTAAAGCTCATTTATCACATCTTACAATGTTTAAGTCTGAGTTGCAAGCAGCTCATTTTAATAGATAATGGAGAAACAAAGGCTGGTCAGGAGGCCAGCTTTGATCCTCGGCTAACTCAGAGGAGTTACACCCTTGTAAAACCAGGACAGCAGCAAGGTGCACCAGAGTTAGAACTCGTGTTTCCATCAAACATTTTTTTAATTGAAAGAAGGGTTATTAAGTACTGGAACAGGCTGCCCAGGGAAGAGGTTGAGGCACCATCCCTGGACAGGTAGACATGGTGCTTAGAGACGGGGTTTAGTGATGGTGTTTTTCAGAGTTAGGCTGATGGTTGGACTCAATGATCTGAAAGGTCCCTCCCAACCTGGGCAATTCTGTGATTCTAGGATTCTAAGAGAAATGACATATCAAAACGACATGAGTTCTGATGGGATTCACATTTCACCACCTATTTTCTCACTGATAGCACGAATTACCTTGTTTAGGTTCTTTTTTCTTCCCGCAGTTTTGATGATATCCTTCCCAGGAATAAACCTTAGAACCACTCAGAACACTGAAACTCCCTCTATAGACAAACTCATTCTAGAGGTGTGTCAGATTTGGGCCCATATTTTTTCCCAAACGGAGCATCCTACACTTTGACAAGTGTAATGGCTAACAAATAAACTAATCAGAAACTCAGCAGGTTTGTACAGGCCAGCTGACATATTCAGGCTGGCTCTGGGCTTAAATCTTGACCGAGGAAACACCTCTGGTGCCATTTGTAAAAAATTATGAGTATTTTTCTGTCTTTTTTCTGGCTTGAAAATTGCACTGGGGATCTTTATATCTGGACTTCTCATTACTTTTCTAATTCTTCCTGAAGACGAGGGCTTGCGGTCTTCAAGATATTCATATGGCTTTAGTGAAGAAGTTTGTTCACAAAGACAGCAAAGAGTACACAGTGCTTACTGTGTCCTATTATTTCTAGATGTGTTTTGCCCTCTTTTCTTTTTGTTCATAGGCAGCATTACGTAAAACAAATTATTTAGCATTACAGATACTAGAATCACTGTTAAGCCGTGCCTTCACTTTCAAAACATGGGGGTTTTTTGGATGCTCAGTTGGTTACCTCAGCATCTTTAGGAGGATCTAAACTAACTACCTAAACTACAGATTGAGAGGCAGTCATTTGTTTATGGTTGTAAAAAACTCCTGACTATCAGCATGGTTTCCCATAGGAATAGTTAAAACGAGACAACTTCTGTGAAGTTATTTTCCACCTCTGCTTTCTGATTACACGCAGGTCTAGTGTTCTGGCTGCTGTTCTCAGCTCTCTGAAAAACATTGCCCTTGCTTTTGTTTTACACTTTCTAGGCCTCGAGGCACTCATTTTAAGCATACTGGCCTTTATCTATGGCTAAAGAAGAGTATTTGTGTCTCAGCAGCTGTTTAAACATGTATTTAATCTGTAAAATTCTGCATATCATCCTTTTCTCTGTGACTCCTACCCCTTTTTCCCCTGCAACTTTAATATTTTCTCCTTTAAATATTGTTAGATTCTATAAGCTGTTGGTGAGAAAAGGAAAGAGAGAAGGAGAAACCTTAAGACTTTATCCAAAATCTGTTAAGAAGAAGTTATTTAAAGCTCCTTCTGTCATTTCAAGCCTACTCCTTCAATATGAGGTACCACATACTCTTCAAGTCTACTGTTGCTGTCTGCCTTCTCCAAATTACCCACCACATTATTATTTCCCACCATTTGCTCGTTGCCCCAAGATGTCCTTGCACCTATTGCCCTGTGCAGATTCAGGCCTCAAAGGACTTGCAACTTCATAGCGTAAGAGGTTAAGAAGGATCATACCGACCCAAGCCATGTGGCATTCCTTCTCCAAAAGCAGCCAGAGTCCTACAGAAAGAGTTTACCAGAGTGGAGGGGCATCCTTCACGGAGTACACAAAGGATCCAGCCTCCAGAATCACCTGGGTGACTCTGAAACCTGCATATTTCAACTTTTGAGAGAGATTATCAAGTCAATCCCCAGCAAATTTATCAAATTCCTCTCCGGCTTCTATTGTAGCCTTGGACTTCGCGACACTGTGTGGCAGTGAGTTCCACAATTTTGTGGTAAAGATAAATAATGTATAATTCAGATTCTTGAGTAGTTCCACTTTAACTAACAGTTTAACTATTCTTCCTTTCTCCTCCCACACAAACAATTCAAAAACTTTCAAAGTAACATTTTTACAAATATAATTCCAAAGCATTATCACCACTCTTCTATGTGTCATCAAAACAAATCCTTTTTTTTTATTCTCTTCAATGTACAAAATACACGTGAAAAACATTTCTTTGTGTGAAATGTCATAGGAAAAAAAAATATTTTAAAACTTTATTGAGCAATTTAAAAAGGGAAAATCCAAAGACAATAACATAATGTTTTGGAGGACACATCTGTTTTCCTGTACTCTAATTCAAGTGTCTGATTCAGATGTTTTTATCCCCATGACAGAGAGAAGATGTAAGAGTGGTTGTAGGGAAATACCTGGCTGTGTGGCAGTCCCACAAACTTTGAGCAGTTCCACATGTAAGATCCAAGTTCCCATGACGCCAACACAAACCAACAGCTTTCAAGAGTTAGTCTAAAAATGAAAGGTTTGTGTAGAAGCCAGTGACGCATAGAAAACAACAAAAGAGTAAGTAATCCCCATTATTACATTTCTAATTCTGGTATCTGCCATACCTCTTGCTCTCAATAAAGGGGAATAAATCCATTATACATAAACTATCTGAAAAGGACAGAAAAGAAGAACACTGCCCGCTGACATTAAGGATGCATGAGAACAAGAGATAGAGGAAAGTATCTGCTCAGGCCTTGATAGCAGCAAGACAGCCAAAGTCTCATGAAGTCTCAAAAACAGACAATTTACCTTGACAGGAGCTTCTACAAAATTCTAGGCTGTTTCTATAAAATTCTGGGTTTAAGTCATGTCCTATAATATGCCAATTTTCTCGGCTTTTAGGCATTTTTATTTAATGTTATTGTAGATATTCTTATGTTTAAAAGTTTTCTTCCTTTTTTGATCTGTTGGTCTTTGTGCAGCACTGAACTGTAAGCCGTGTTGCATAAGCACGGGATTTTCTCTGTTTGCTGTAAGTTTTCTGCGTTGCAATTTCACTGACAGGCCACTTCTTTACCTTAAGGGATTGACGGCCCCTACACCATTTATTCATGTACACACGTTTGTACTTTCTGTTCTGGAGTCCAGATCCTCTGCATCTGGCTCTTTGTGCTTCATAAAGTCAATGGGAGTTTTGCCACCGACTCCAGGGAGAACATGATCAATCACAGAACCATGGAATTATAGAATCATGTTATACCAGATTGGAGGGGACCTCAAGGATCATTTGGCCCAACCTTTCCTGGCAAAAGCACGGTCTTGACAAGATCAAGGTTTAATCAGTTTTCCGTCTAATATAATTGATCTTTTCAGTCTCCGCATCATGTCTTGCCAAACTTCTCATGGTTTTCGCCACAGCTTTGTTGCGATTAGCTACCTCTGTGATTAGTAGGAAAAAAAAAACCCCACATTTATATCTTTTGGGTGTTTAGTAATTTAACAACAGCTGTTTTTATGGAAGTAGTATCACTTTGCTTTTTTTTTTTTTTTATCTCTGTCTGAACCCCTTTCCAAGATATTCTGGAGTTTTATTATCATAATTTTAGAGAAGAGAAACTCAGAGGCAGAAGAGTTATGTGTTTGATCCAAAGTTTCTCTGCAAGTCAGCAAATCAAACAGAAACAAATCCCCTGCATCAGGCTTACGTCTTCTCTTATCTTTCAGAAACAGGACTAAGTTTCCTCAAATATTTTTTTTCCTCCCACTTTATGGATAATAGGCACAAATGACATAGTTGGCTAAATCAACTAAGTTAATTTACAACTATGTACACTGAACTGACCTCTGAGACTGGGCTCTTTCTCCTCCCACCAAATATACATTGAGTTTTCCCCCATGGCACGGTAGCAGCAAGGAACTGTGACAAAATAAACTTGTCCTCTAATTTCAGTGTGCATTAAAAAAAATCAAGGTGTGCATTGTGACTTTTTGTGCGACAAGATGTGCACAAAACTTTTGTCTTTAGACCACGTGTAATCTTAAAATTTAGAAAACATATATAATGTGGACTTGTGGCGGGAGGTAATGAAGTGCTTGGATTGCGGTGGAATCGTTTTCCTTATCAACAACTACAGAGTCAGTCCATTAGCTGGCTGCCAGCAGGTCCAATCATGCTAAATCCATGTGTATTAATGGATTTGGAGTAAAGGGTCAGGAATCACAGAAATTCAGATTTCTTCTTTCCCACCCCCTCAGTGATTAGTGTGGATTTACCACCTGTGAAAACATCCTTAGCTTTACACCAGCATGCCTCGAAGGACAGCATGGCACAAGACGTGGACAGTAAAAATTGCTTGGCCGTTTTGAACGGAATATAATTTACAGAAGCATTATGCAGCTTACTGAAGTTTTCCTCTTTAGTTTTGCTCACAAATAGAGCAAATGCAGCAAAAGAGGTAATAAGCAGCATCTGCTTGGCAGTTCTGCCACAGCTCTCTCCACGGTGACAGACAACACCTGATAAACGTGTGGCTGATGGCGCTGTAATTGGGTACCAGCGCTGGTAGCAGCCATGGGATGCAACGAGTGGGAGCACAAAGCACGAGCCCTGGGAAATGGGACCAAGCTGTTCATGATAAATCCACTGCACAGAAGAATTTGAAAGTGTGCATGTAACTAAATATATTTTTAATCAAACCCCAGATGTTGTTCGGTATGGTCCAGGATTACAGCATGTTACGGATTCATTGACTTGGCCTCCATCCAGCGCCTGAGACAGCGGTGCCTGAGCACCGGTACGGGTAATCACGGACTTAGTTTCTCCTAAAAGGGGTTTGCTCCAACTACAGTTCGTAAAATTTCTACAAATGTGAGTTACTATCACCAGTATCTCAGATTTGGGACTAAATCCAAAAAACACAAAAGCGTAATATGTGTTCATTCTTCTCTTTTAAACAATGGCCAGAGGAGAGGTGGTTTTCCCTCCTGTCTCTGCAATAGCTCGGTGATGGGGAGAGCCCACCCCATCTGAAGTCTGTCTTCGACCCTTCGTGTTCAAAGCCTTCCTCCATGAAAAAGTGCCTTATCTACCCTAGAAACCCTATTCAGAATATTTTCCTGTCTTCTTACTGAAGCAGGACAAACACCGAGAATAAAATTCATCAAACCAGAGAGTTAGAGGCAAAGTGTGACAAAGAAAGCAAAGGGGAGAAGTTCAGAGAGCCGAAAGAAGCTCTACCCATTAGGAAGCTGCCTGTAAAGGATCCTGGTTCTGTCCCTCCTGTAAGGAGAATTTATTTCGTTTACATGAAACAGTTTTGGGATTACCATAACATAAGCATGAAATTGGCTCCAAGCTCCTCATCGCTGTAAAAGCCAAGGAACTTATGGGCAAAAATGAAAGCAAAATATTAGTCTCATTAGGAAAATATAAAGCAGTTACAATCAGATACATTTAGCTTCAGCTAAACCGTTGGCATCAATTTTAGGACCATGAGTCTGGATTTAGGCACAAAGCGTAAATCGCAGATTTGCTGATTATGAGCGAATGGTAAACACAAATACAGAGAGATGCTGATGGGCCACCAAAACTCCTGCTCACCTCCTCACGTTGTATTTTTTCAAGTTATTTTGTTTTGTCAGTCAGATCTTCACGGATAGCTGCAATGGAGGTATGAAAACTGCAAAAGGAAAGAGGAAGGAGAGGGAAGAAGCAGCATGCTTGCTGGGAGTAGTTCTGTGATGATTTCTCCCCTTATTTCAGACATAAAACAGAACAGCTGTATGTTGCATATCAGACAGAACATGCACATACATATAAATGCCTTCTATCTTCAGCATTTTATGGAAGGCAAAAAATGATTATTTGAAAGTCTTGCAGTAGGATGCAATGCAATGGATTACGGATTACTGGGAAGGGAAATGGAAAGAGTAGTTAGGCGAGAATGAAGTAAAAGGGTTTAGAATCACAGAATCATAGGG
>VXBO01011029.1:4572-24050 GCA_013400135.1 Rhinoptilus africanus | reverse complement strand
GAACCTGATCTTTTCCTACAGTGGGCAGTTCTTCATTCTCAGAGCCCCCACCTTAACCTTCTGTGACTTGAGCAGTGTGGTTGGAGCCCTTGCCAATGAAGACTGAGGCGAAAAAGTCATTCAGTACCTCAGCCTTCTCCATATCCTGGCTGACGAGGTCTCCTGTTTCCTTCCAGAGAGGGCCCGCATCTTCCCTCATCTTCCTTTTATCTGACATACTCTTAGAAGTTTTCCTTGTTGTCCTTGATGTCCCTGGACAGATTTAATCCTGTCTGGGCTTTAGCTTCCCTAATCTTGTTGCTGGCCACTCAGACAGTTTCTCTGTATTCCTCACAGTCTACCCATCCTTGCTTCCACCCTCTGCAGGCCTCCTTTTTGCTTTTGAGCTTGTCCAGGAGCAACTTGTTCATCCATGCAGGCACCCTGGCTTTTTTGCCTGACTTGATCTTTTTTGGGATACACTGGTCCTGAGCTTGGAGTTGATCCTCTCCTCATTGGCTCTAACATTTGGAGAAGCAAGTTGTCATTGCCATATTCTAAGAACTTCTTGTATTTCTTGTACCCTGCTGTGTTGTCCCTCCAACAGATATCAGGGTGGCTGAAGTCCTCCATGAGGAGTAGGGTCTGTGAACGCGATGCTGCTCCTGTCTCTCTATAGAGNTCTCTATAGAGGGCTTCATCTGCTTTGTCATCCTGGTCAAGTGGCCTGTTGCAGACCCCCACTGTAACATCACCTACCCCTGCATTCCCTTTAATCTTGGCCCATAAGCTCCCCATTGGCTCTTCATCCATCCCCAGGTGGAGCTCCATGCATTCCAGCTGTTCATTGACATAAGGAACAACACCCCCTCCTTGTCTCCCCTGCCTGTCCTTCCTGAAAGCCTGCATCTCTCCATTCCAACACTCCAGTGGCAGAAGCCATTGAACCATGTCTCTGTTATGCCAATGAGATTGTAGCCCTGAAGGCGTGCGCACATCTCTAACTCCTCTTGTTCGTTCCCCATCTTAAATGGGGATCTTAAATTATACAAATGGGGTTCTTAAATGATGTATAAGACCCCCTAATGAAAAATAGAAGCCCATGTGATTTTTTAAAAAAATACCACAGTTTTTTTCTATTTTGATGAGTTTCTAGCAATTGGATTTTTTGCAGTTTTGCTGTTCTTACTGTCTGTAAAACTACAGTAGTTACAGGATCAGAAAGACTGAAGCTAATGTGTCTTCCAACAGTGCATGTTTCCTATTCAGTCTTCTGTATGTTATTAGATAGAGCAGAAAGCAAGCAGAGGCATAAAAACATTTACAGCTGGTTAGTAATCATGTCATCCATAAAATGCTGGGTAGGCCTAAAGGCAAGACACACAGGGATAAAGTAAATAATGTAGTAAGTAATTACAGTATTCTCAACATGAGGAAAAAATAAAAATTTATGGATATTTAGGAAAAAGAAAATCTTATTACTCCCATAAATTAATCCCAAGGCATCATAAGGAAATATATTATTTTTGTGGTAACTTTGCCTAGTCTGTTCCACTTTATGCTTCACAGCCATCACAAATCTGTCTCTTACCCCCTTTCCTATGTTTTTCCACCTCATTTATTGCTGTCTACATCCGTTCACTCTGTCTAGCAAACCCAAGCTTCTCTATCCTTCCAAATTCTACCAGTGCTGCAAGTCTCTCAAACAAGTGACTCTACCATTTTCTGGCTTCCTTGTTATTCCCTGTCCCCTGCATGGCTCCCAATTCTACCATCCTCATTCAATCTGTTCTTGACTATAAAATCATCTTCCCAATCGCACAGAACCTTTTTTTGATAATAAAAATGCTGTACTTTTAATGGGAAGTGGCTTATCTTTCACTTATTTAAGTGGCAGGACACCTCCTGCCTTCGACATTAACTTCAGTTTGTGTGATACATATATTGTACTGTCTCAGTACAGGCCCCTTTCATACTTTTTATTCTTAATTTATTAGTAAGATGCAAAGAAGTTAAGTTTATAGCAGGCCTGAATTTTGCAGCAATGCAAAATTTTGCAGCAATGTCCAGGTCAACCAAACTGCACTTCCAGAAGTGTGCAAAGAGGTGGCTTCCCTGTCATGGGGATCATTTTACTGGAATTAACACTATCTTGGAGACATGGAAAATGTTAATGGAAAAGGATACATTAATGTAAAAGATGAAGGAAGAAGGGAACTAGTTGCTTCCCAGATTCCTTCTTTGAGAAGGGTACAAAACAGCATATGTGTCATTCCCGTTTGCTGAAAAAGGTATTTAGTAATTTGTCACATCAACTGGCTAGAACACCTCTTGGGGCTTCTGTTCCCCTGGGAAATAAAATTTTTATTCAATCTGCTTCAAGATCGATCATGTTAGTTAAGCCCTGTAATTCTAAGAGCTACCATCCAAATTTCTATCCCAGTCATACAGTTGGAAGTGTAACAATGACCTATCTGCTGTGTAATTCACCTACAAACTGGCACTATTTGGTTCATCTATTGTGACATAATTATGAATGCAAATCATACTGTCTACAAAGACAAAAGTGCACAGCTTTTCTCATTCCTGTCTCAATGACAATACAAACTTAACCAACCCAGAATTCAATGGACAACAAATACTAAAAAGTTTTGTGATTNTTCTGTGATTCTGTGATTCTACATGTGCAAAACTTGTGGTTGCTCTGGCTAGTGCAGATCTTTGCTGCATCTCACTATTCAGTTGCTGGCATAGCTAAAGTAGCTTCCCTTCTTTGAACCATACAACTGGATCCTCAGGGGAAATGATACAGACATTTGAAGCATATCCACCCAACCATACCTCATAGTAATTGTGCTTTCTATATTTATGATATTGGTTTCCAAACAACCCTGTTCACTAATTTTGTAGGTGAACAACTTACCTGTGTTTATGGCAAAAACAAAAATGAAAGTTTAAGCAATTCTGCTGCCATGCAATTTGGTCCTCAGTAACTTTTCCACAAAAAAAGAGGGCATAAATGTAAAATTCCATTAAAATCTTGCTTTCTCATTCCAGTTTCCTTTTTAGCTCCCTATGCTTGGGCTCATATTTATAGTAAATTTCATAAGCTCTCAAAAGCTGATGTTGAACAGTCTCAATAAATATGCTTGCAAAACATTGTCCAGATTGTATCTATCAGCAACTGGTTAGAGAAGTTTCAATTATACTCAGCTTCATTTAACTCATCTGTTGCAACATTTTTAAGAATGCTGCCTGCAAAGTATAGGTGTTGTTTTGTTTGAGATGTTACAATTAATTTCCGCCATGTTGAGCCAAGACAGGCGAGCCAACTGGGTTAATGCAAAAAGTAATGAAAATTGTAATGTCATTGATGTGGTTAGATGAAAAGCTGCACTAGATTGACAAAGAGCTCTGGAAAAATGAAGCCAGCTGCAAGGTAAAATACAAAATACAGCCAAGACAATCTAAGTTGAAAAATACTTTGTAGAGATACAGAGGAGCTTAATCCTTTCAAGTGGCAGACTGACAGAGCTGATGGAAAAGGTGCGGCTGTTTCACAAGCAAATCTATAATTAAATGCAATTACGGTTTTAAACTAATATGAATCAGTTCTAATATTAGCTGCCACAAAGCTTTAGCCCAATTAATATCTGAAGTGCAATTGGCATTATCTACAGATCACTACTGATATGATTAGCATATCAATAATTTGTACTAAAATTGCTGGAGAGGATTAGTTAAATAATACAATTTGCTCCACGTTCCCTTTTTGGTTCCATTGTTACTCCAAGTAGAGTTAAAAAAGACAAAAAAGAAGTGGCTTACAGAAGGCAAAAGGAAGGATTTGAATTTAGGAAAAAAACTATAGATAACACAAAGTAAACTGTATGGGTTACATAGAATATGCATCATATATACCAGGTTTTACACACACATTTTCAGACTTTCATTGTTTATAAAATAACTCTTTCTTGGTATATTCAGTTCATCATCTAGATGATACTCCACAATGCTTTGTAAGTCTCCAGAGGCAGCTGCTCAAGACATAGTGTACCCATATTTTGATACATCTCTTTAAAATCCAGATCAAATACTTCAGGGATTGAGATCATCATCATGATGCTTTTCTATTTTCAAGTTTGTTTTTGACTCCACAATTGCAAAGATAACTTCTTCAGCTCACTGAATCTCAGCTGATTCCAAGAACATATTCTGACTCATCACATACACTCAACAGTTTGAAGGGCAGCAGCAAAACTCCCCTTACTGGTCTATATTCACACACTCAGACCTGGCTATTGATGCTCTCTCTATGTATCAGTCATAAAAAAGCCAGTCTTAATCCTGACCAGAATTTGCACTTAACTCTTGTAGCAGGCCACCAAGTGCTCTATAAACAAAAGAGCACTCAAAGCCTTATAGACCTGACCTGGAGTATCAACATTACCATCTAGTTTGCTCGTATGGGTAAGGAGTGACGCGAGCCAATATACATTCTCTGTATTGAGTATCCAATTATTTATCTCTACATTCTGGGACTGCAGGGCTTTTTAAGTCGAACAGGAATATTACCTGAAATGACTGGGGTGGGGTGGACATGGAGAGCAGGAAATATACACTTTGCTCAGTGTGTAAGAAGTACTAATTCTGTCTTTCAGGCTCATAAGAGGGTAACCCAATAGTCCTTCAGGTATATTATTCCTTATGAATTTAGAAAAGGCTCATTTTTATTGCTGCGTNTCTATCGCTCGGTTTCTCTTTTCTCTTAGAATTGCTAAGTAACGGTTAGAGTTGTTAAGTAACAACCTTAAGTACGACCTTAATTTCGCTTGCCGTAAGTTGTCCTATACCTGTTGTTAACTAACAGTATGTATACCCTACCACTTGTCATAATTTGTTATATACCTAACCAATCATTGTGGACTTGTTAAGACCTACACTAACCATTTTGGTAAGCTAATAAATGTTTCTATATGGACCTTGAGATTTACCTCACCTTAGTCCATGCCTTTGAGAATTTACGTATCTGCGTTCACCTACCCCCTCTCTTTCCTGAGAGGGGAACGTGACAGTCTGAAGCAAGGTTTCCCTTGATTTCAAAATCATGCACCTATCTTCAGAAAGAAAACAAATCAACAGACAGTGCCAATTATGATAAAGTTCACACCATGTCTTTGAGCAGGTTATCGTTCCTCATACACAGTTAAATTACAAAGTACCAAGTAATTTATCATACCAGCTTACTAACTTAAGTTAAAATATTTAAAAGACAGTAGAGGACATTATTTCTTTCCTAATATCAATACAATATTATTTAAAAAACAAAGTTGGAAAATAAACAGACTTTTATGACAATTTAAAATGAGTTTTCTCTCTCCAATATTACTGCTCTTTTCTCTTTTCACCGTGACTACTGTTAAAGTGAAGATAAAGATTTTCTTCCAGGGTCAAAAAAGTTAAACTGGATCATGTCAATCCAATTTTCATTTTTTTAAATGTGTTTTTTTGAAGCATGTCTTTCTTATGCACTAAGCAAAAGTCATTAAGTAAGCTGGTAATGAATGATGGCTATTTTTTAACAACTCTAGGGTAGAGATTTATAAAGAGATAGCTTCATATTGAAGGGGTAATACTACATATGTATACACATGAGTTATGTATGTTTCCATCCATCCGTCCATATATATATACACACACATAAAAATTTTCACTAAACTTTTTTCTGCAATGTAAGAAAAAAATTGTGTTCTATCAATGTTAAAAAAACCCTCACCACAATGCAAATACACATTTGTCCTTATATTAGTATCACCTGCTTCCAATATTTAAAGTTACATGTACAAAAAAGCTTGTATTCTTGAAGAAACCATGTATTTCGTGCACTTTTCATGAAAAAAACCTAAAAAAACCCCCACCAAACCACAAATAAAAAAACCATATAAAGAATACATAAAACCAAGTCCATTCATAACAACATTTAATTAAGGATTTAATCTAAAAACATTCAAAAAAATGTCAGAAAACTAAGGTATACACAATAACTAATTTAACAGTAGAAGTACAAGTAACATTAAATAATGAAAAAATCCTCTTTCAGACTGGCTGCTCTGTGATGAAAGTGAGGAATGGATAGTACACAGAAAGGACGGGAGGGCATAGACTAATAATTTATCTTATTTGCTATAAGAATACA
Organism: Rhinoptilus africanus; assembly: GCA_013400135.1. Lineage (NCBI taxonomy): Eukaryota > Metazoa > Chordata > Aves > Charadriiformes > Glareolidae > Rhinoptilus > Rhinoptilus africanus. Next base: position 17,875 of record VXBO01011029.1, on the reverse strand, counting down.
TCTTCCAAACTAATGTAGAATTACAGAATCCTGCTTTAAAAGACTGTAACATCACACATACAAAATATTCAGAAGACATGTCTGAATTAAGAAAAACTTGTCATTCACTGTATCTAGCAGAAAGGACAAAGAATTTTGATGAAACCATAAAATCCACATTAAAGTTAGAACTAAAGAAAAGGTTGCCGGGCAACATTAAGACTAGCAAACTAGCACAGTTTAGGTAGCAACAAATTCAGTCTACATCTGCTAATTTAAACTGTCGTGATTTCCAGAGATTGCCCCTCAGTTAAATGACAGATTAATCCGTATTTTTGTGGGGACAATAAAGTAAGTGGATAGCTCAGTATCCATCTGTGGAGAGCACGCTGAGAATTAGTCCCAGGTTTTATTAACTGATGAGCTGAAAGAAATAAAACATGTTTAAAGTTAAATGCTAAACTAAGAAAGAAAAAAAAAAAACAAACAAGGAGAAAGTATGTTTTTCATCTTCACCTCATAAATTTTCTCAGTCACTGTAATCTCTTGTGTTTAAATCCTATCATAAATAAGTATCTGAGTCATGGCAAGGCAATAAACAGTAATTACTGGCAATAACTATAAATTACAATGTATAATTTTCTACTCCATTTAAACATACAGTCTGCCTATATGAGCCATCAAAGGACCACACCTGTCACAAATAAGATCCAGTATATTGATCATAATATCAAGTCAGACTGGTTCCTAATGATTTAGCAGGCTGGCATTTTGTTACAAGGACTAGTGTTTTGCGTCACAGAATTTATTTTCTTTTAAAAATAAGAATAAAAAGGATCTACCATAAAGTGGATTAAATAACAAACAAGACCCCAAAGTAGAAAAAAAATAAAACCTCATACTATGCCTAATTCAAAATTGGCCANCATGGTTTCGTGGTGGTTTTGGCAGTGTTTACGGTTGGACTTGATGACTTTAAAGGGCTCTTTCCAACCTAAATGATTCTATGATTCTATTAAATTACTATATACCTGTTCTGTCTAGGAGCTAGAACAGTATGTACAGATGTCTTACTGGGGCATGAAAACATAGCATCTAAAAACATTAACCATCTAAATGTATATGACTGGATATATAAAAGGTAAACTTAGTCATCTTTTAATCAAGAATTACTCACCTTCAAATCCTCTCTTAGATTTTTAGATCACTAAAATTTTAAGAATTAAGCAAAGAAACATACCAACAATTGCTAGCTAAGCAAACAGCCACCACTTTCTTTGCTTCTCTTTTCTCCCTCAAACCACCTTCTTTTCTTATTGCTTATGAATGGGCTCTGAACTAAAAGGCCTTTGCTTCATATGTTTGGGTTTTTATTATTCTACCGATGTGTTTGTTTTATAGCTTCATATTTAAGATTCTAGTCAAAATGGTGATTTTATTATTTATTTTTTTTTTTAAGATTAACCTCTTCCGCTTATTTTTTTCCCCATTAAGTTTACTATTCATTGTCTGCTTTTCTTGGGAATGTGGCATTCTTACTCTGTACAGTGTATCCTATCCAGAAAAACTGCTTTAATGAGAATTGCTTCAGTAATGGTTGCGTAATCGCTATCCAGAACCTGATTATTAATGATTTTACCTTACTGCTTTACATATTTGTTACCCTGAAGGTGTTGAAATGTTTCCAGGCCTTCAATGTGCTAGCAATACAGCATGTACATGTTTCATACTACATAATGACAGAGAAGGTGTTTATCATACTTCAGTACTGTATGAGAACACTGTGTGATAAATCCAGGTTCAGTAAACCATTTGCTAGCAAATTTCTGTTTATCTTAACAAAATTACAAGTTAGCAAAGCATGTAGTCGACTGTTATTTACTGTGATATACATGCCTTTTAAGCTTTAAATTATATCTTCCTCAGTAATGACAATACGTCAGAATGTCACCTATGATAAGGATGATATTTTAGGGCCTTAAGCTTAACTTCTTTGATCACAAAGTTGAAACTTACACATATTTTTTTTCTATGTAAATATGTTATTTTCTTCTGGCTGCTGTAAATGAATATTGTTAAAGACCTGCTGACATCACCTGCTGGACTTCATATCGCTAGGGCAAAATTATTTCCCTTAAACTTACACGTTCTCTTCTTTCTTTTGTGGAGAAAGCTATGCAGATTAGGAGTTTTTTTCTAAAGTCCTCATGTAAAACTCATCATAATATGAAAACATTGTGGTAACAGAATGAGTTTTACAGACTGGTTAAAATGTAGAAGAATTTTAGGCCTTCTAGTATTTCTGAAATATGAAATACATATGAAAAGAAATGGAATCTGAACCAAGTAAAGCAGAAAAAAATCCTTTGTCCAGTGAAGAAATACGACAACATAGAAAGAAGAGGTGTAGCAGAAAGAAGTGTGAAGAATGATGAGCAGGTCTTGCATAGGAGAAAACAGAAGTTTGTAGAATTAAGGATAGTATGCTTCCTGAGTACTCACAAACAGATGTCAATAAAAATTATAGTAATATCAGTAGAATAAGGAAGAAGGAACATAGTAGAAAGCAGAGGTTAGAGAAATATTAATAGGATTCAGCTAGGGTCTGAAATGGAACTTCTGACAAAGTGAGAAGTGTTTTTTAAAATTATTTTTATTTTTAGGAATTTTGCCATTTCACACAACAGGGTTTGAACTGTTACAACTACAGCGTTAAGAATGTAAACAGAATATATACATGGAATACATACTATACCTGAATATCTGGAATATTAGGATAAATAAGGTTTGCAAGAGGAATATTATGGCATAGTATCTACAGTTCTTAGAAGAAGCTCTTGCTACATACTAGGACAATGCATACAAAAGAAGAAATTAAATACTTTAGAATTTTGCTATGGTCAGTTCTCCCTTTTTACACTTTAACTCTCAACACAACCTTAGAAACTGAAACACAGGTCTTTCAACCCCATGAAACTAGCACAGAGACAATTCTGTGACATGACAGCAGTAAGGTAGGTTCAACATGTCATTGTGACTAAGAGGGTAGCGGTAACTTTCTCATCAGGGTAACTGATAAGCAGCAATGCCTTGTCATAGGATTAATTTCTGAAAAGGTCAAAGGTGGATCACGGTTAGATGTCAGCATAAATTACTAAATGGTATGCTTAAAAGTTATGGCCAGTACACCCAAACTGCCTCCCCAGCCTCTCCAGGCTGCTATGTAGTGAGTAAGTAGGTGAACTCTTAACAGATATACAGAATTCTATGAGAATTTCTGCTAAGTATTATCATTTTCTCTTACTCTTCTACCACATGTATTTTACTGATTATGACTGAAGACACATTTGGATTAAAACCAAAATGCCCTTCATCTCCACAATGTTTTTTTTTCCTTTAAGTAACATTCATACCACTGAACAGCTTTTGCTAAGGCAAGCTGTAAATATAAACTCTTTATACAGTTTTTACATCTCCATTATTTAATAATTACATCATTTATGTCCTAAATGTCTTGTCGCCTATCACCTTGCGAAACATGCATTTTTTTCTGCTTGTTAAATGTCCACATTGCAGACTTGCCTCATAAATCATGGCTGAACCACACCTGCATGCTCTGAACACTGTAAGGTATCCTCCCTGAAGAAGAACGATCAACAATTAAGTCCTCTTCACTAGTGAGGATATCTTCACTATAAACAAAATCATATTCAGCTCAAAGATGAAGGGAACAGAGTAACCATATTTAAAAGTCTTTGTTGTGTAATACAGACACACAGTATAATAAATCACAAAGCTGAGCAAAACAAAATGTTACAGTTATTAAAAAAACTACACCTCTGTATCAGCTGCTGTTCTATATGCTGACATGTTATAAACAGGATGGAAATATCTACTTTTAATTTTACAAAAAGGTTGTAAACAGTAGCTCACAAATACAAAAGTGATAGGGACAATAGAAACAGATTATTTAAGTATCAAAACCTATCATAAGGAAAGCAATGTTACTCTATCTCACAAAAAGAAAAGGTGAGCCAGAGATATCTATAAAAAACTGCTATACTCATACTCTTCCTTTGCACAAACCAATTGAGGGATGATAAATTCAAAAGACAAATATTTGATGAAGCTCTATTTATATAATTATTAAAATTTCAAAATATGTCATGAAGAAAGAAAATATTATTAATTCAATGAATTACATTTAGAATTCAGGGAAAAAAAAAATTTACTTTCATTCAAATAAGCAACTTCATGGGAAAGAAACTACATTGCTGTTTTTTTGTTTATTAGTGATTTGAACCATTGAACTTTGTGTTAGCAAAAGAGCTTTCAAAGTCACTGGACGTTTTAAAAAAAATATTTAAAAGCATATACACATGTGCTTGCACACCCACACCTATCTATATATATAATTTTTCTTATGAATCTTACAGGTTTCTGTAAAGCTGGGTTTCATAAGCCAGACGGGATAGCGTTTGACTTCCAAAAACGTCCTTAATTTTCTCCCTGAGGTGCTTTGGGGTGGTTGCGATCAACAAGCTCCATTCCCACTAGTAAAGCGGTTTCCATGTTAACATACCAAAGCAAAGCAAACTTAATTCCTTAGCATTAGACACAAATGATAAGATGATCAAATCTTGAAACAACTGAGCCAAAATTCATATGGATTTAACTGCTGCATTGTCCAATGTTGTTTGCATTAATACTTGGGTCTGTCAGCAAGCAACTTCAATGTTGCAGTTTCAGGATTGTTGAACAGAGTTTTCCAAGACAGCTAATCACAGGAAGCAGTTTCACCAAAAACAGAATTATATGAATCTTAGGCTCCATGTGTAAATTATTACATTATATTTGCATGGCCTGTACATATAAATGAGATTAATTTGATGCTGTATAAGCAGTAAAGTCTGTCAAGTATGCTTATTTCTTGTTTTAAAATTAAAGCTGTTTTTCTGTGGTTCACCTCGTCCATTCAAGTACTATCATGCATTAACCTGTGGGGGGGAAAAAAATCAATCTAAAGGATAGAATTTGTTTGATTTAACTTAATAAACAGCATGCTGCACTTGCCTTTTATAGGCTTGCGCCTTTTGTTATTCCAAATATTATTAAAGCAAAAATGTATACCTAAACTTCAGAAAGGCACTTTTCTCTAAATTGAGGATAAGGACTACTTTGTAAGATTCTTCTGATGCATGCAGACTCTATGGATTATGTATCTGCAGCAGGTGTAAGCTTTAGTGAAAGAATTTTATGCTGTGATCCAATGGTAAACTGACCAAAAGCTTGAATATATCATCTTCATTTACATATTTTATTATTTACCAGCAGGAGAATTCTTGTCACAGAAAATGTGATAATTTTCATTTTTAAAATGGAAATGATAAAGAAGAATTTATTACACTGCTATGAGCAGCAAGAATTCTGTTCAAGGTTATACTAATCCTTCAAATCCTCCACTGAATGTACTTTCAGAAAAGAAGAAATTCTACCAGTGACCTCCTAGTACTTGTATTGTATAAGAAAACATTTAATATCACAAATGTCACAAAGTAACTGCAGTTGAAATAGTTGCTTTGAATGGTGCAGCCTGAGCATCTGTATTTGGTATTGTAAAAGAGAAGTAACAGTATAGTGAGAGGTAAAACAAGGGAAAGGGCAGAACGAGCTTTTCTGTCAGAAGTCATCAGTGAAAAGAAGAAAGTGAAACAATGATGTGGCATATCACCTCTTTACTGACAGTGAAGACAGGTTTACCTGAGTATAGACTCGGAATAACACCACTTCAAACTCAGTGAGGTTTTCAGAAGAGGCAGGATAAATACGATGTGTTCTGGACATTGTTAATGATTCAGTCTGACAAATGCTGCTACTGTGCTGCTGAAATGGAACTTGTCATTAACGATCATTTCTTTGGGAGCGTTCATTCTGCATACAAAGTCAAATCACTGGCAACTAGCTGATCCTAGGTGGAGAAAGTGGTCCAGAGGGTAGCAGTCAATGGTTCAATGTCAAGATGGAGATCAGTGATGAATGGTGTCCCTCAGGGGTCCACACTGGGAACAGTACTGTTCACTGTATCTTCATCAGTGACACAGATAGTGAGATTAAGTGCACCCTCAGCAAGTTTGTGGGTAACACCATGCTGAGTAGTGCAGCTGACACGCCTGAGGGACAGGGTGCCATCCAGAGGGACCCAGACAAGCTTGAGAAGTGGGCTGGTGTGAACCTAACGAGGTTCAACCAGGCCAAGGGCAAGGTCCCACACCTGGGTCAGGGCAACCCCCAGGATCAGTACAGACTGGGGTATGAAAGGATTGAGAGCAGCCCTAACAAGATGGACTTGGGCATGCTGGTTGATGACAAGCTCAACGTGAGCCAGCAATGTGCACTCACAGCCCAGAAGGCCAACTGTATCCTGAACTGCATCAAAAGAAGCATGGCCAGCAGGTCGAGGGAAGCGATTCTCCCCCTCCACTCTGTTCTCCTGAGACTCCACCTGGAGTCCTGTGTCCAGCTCAGGAGCCCTCAGCACAGGAAGGACGTGAACCTTTTGGAGCAGGTCCAGAGGAGGGCCACAAAGATGATCAGAGGGATGGAACACTGCTCCTATGAGGACAGGCTGAGGGAGGTGGGGCTGTTCAAACTGGAGACGAGAACGCTCCAAGGAGACGGTATTGCAGCCTTTCAGTTCTTAAAGGGAGCTTATTAAGAAAGTTGACCACAAACGTTTTAGCAGGGCCTGTAGAGATAGGGCAAGGGGTAATAAAAGAGGGCAGATTTAGAATAGATATAAGGAAGAACTTTTTTACCACGAGGGTGATGAAACATTGGCACAGGTTGCCCAGAGAGATGGTAGACACCCCATCCCTGGAAACATTCAAGGTCAAGTTGGACGGGGATCTGAGCAGCCTGATCTAGTGCAAGATGTCTCTTCTCATTGCAGAACAGGTTGGATTACATAATCTTTAAAGATCCCTTCCAACCCAAACTATTCTATGATTCTTTTAAATCTCCTATTCAGATTTCATGTACTCAAAAGAAGAAACTGTTTATGAGTAAAACAAAGATATTGTTAAACAAAACTGTATTTCACCAGACATTAAGTACAAGCACAGCATTATCCCGGTCATTATGAGCAACTCTGATGTCTATGAAGAAAAAACGCAACCTATTGGAATCAGCCCGAGAACCAATTTATTGTGGCGTAAAATGAGAGCAATATGTAACTCGAAAGATAAATCATTATTATAGAAAAGAAAGTCTACACACATCTTCTCCTTATAAAATTTAATTCTGTATACTACCATTATCATGCAATCATGCCATTACCATTAATTTATTGTTAAAAGGAGCAACTGGGAGTGTTAGCCCATGGTCTCTCCTTTGTTTACCTACATCAACATCACTTTAATTTCTTTTAAATTATTTACCTCATCAGTTTTACCCTAATTAGCTAACAACTGCTGTGGATTAAAGAACAACTGTGAAAGCCTAATGTTCTACCAAGAACATTTCCAATGTACAGTATGCTTGACCAATGTTCTGATTCAACATAATGAGAAAGAAGTATCCAAGGCTTTTAAGTGCTAGCATTAGTTGCAAGGTTGCTAGCCAAATTCCAGATCACTTAGTTATTTTGTGCTTACTTGGATTCCCTCTCCACTCCAGAATAGACACACTATTCTTCATTTTATACCTTAAAAATATAATGGAACAGAATTTTTAGTGTACAATCACTGTTATATTACTGAAAGAAAAAGCAGTTGCATTTCAGCAATAGCCAAAGGGATTCCCGTTACATTGCATACATTCTTTAATAATGCTAGACAAAAGCTGCAGTGAAAGAACATAACATGGTGCACAGTTAATTAGCATTTATTGAGCGATAGACAAAATACTAACTGATGAGGCCTTGTGAGTACTCCAAATACTATTCAAAAATATATCAGGCCATTGTATAAAAGTAATGCATCCATAAAGTAATCATCTCACGTTCTGTAACTCTCAGGAAAAGTCTGGTTTCGTCAACATTATTTATATCTCACAGAAACACTATGCCAGGGACTGAATTCAATGGTACATGGCTAAAATGAACCAACTGGAGAGAACTTTTCGTTCATCCATACCAAGTGCATAACTATTCTGTGCATGAAAGAATGAATACAAGGAAAACGTTCATGCAATTTAAGTTCTAAGTGTATTATAACACAAATGTGTGTGCGGATGTAAGTAATTACTGGGATTGACTGAAAACATCCTTTGCCAGTACGTTTTACATACAATTTTCTTTGGTGGAGAAACAGTGAGTCAGAATTTCAAGGCTCTGTTCAAGCCACAGAACTTAGGCAATTTGTGACGCCTCGATCCACTTTGTTCCATCCCTAATGGAACCCTCTTCTTGGCTAGTTATCTGTACCAGTCCCATTCCTTTATGAATCTTTATCCAATTCCAGTCTGATTTTCAATGTTTTTACCCCTTGCCGACTGCCTTTCCCAACTACTCCTAGCACCCTGCTAAGGGATCACAGTCAGCATCCTGGAATCTTCACCTTTCTGATGGAAAAAATTTACCATACAGGTAGTAAAAGAAAGAAATCAAAATCACTAATAAAAAAGAAAATAAACTACTAAGAAGAATGAGATGCTTAAAAATGGGTAATCAATTCAGTGGCATCAGTGACCTCTTCAAAACAAAATGTCCTTAATTTCCCATTGCTGTGTTTCACAAGTTGCTTAAACCTGTATCTATGTGCCAGTCTCTAACTTCCCTGTCATTTACTGTGTCCTTAAAACAGGTATGTACTCATTATTCAGACAGGTTCTAATTACTCATTATTCAGACAGGTTCTAATGAGCCTTCTACTTCCTTTTCTTTCACTTACGTGAATTTTCATTCTGTTAGGTAGTTTGGCCCTTTATTTCCACCACTTATGCTCAGCTTTTACTGTTTTGATGTTTTCTGTATAAAGTGTTCCTGTGCTTTTGAAATGGTTGAGAAACACTGTCTACCTTAAGCCACTTAAGCTCTTCAAAAATTTTCAACAAAAAGCAGTAAATCTGTACACTCTAAAAAGAATAATCTAAAAAGCTGCTTCAGTAATTCTCTAAGTATTTTTACAAACTTAACCAAACAGCATCGATATTTCAAATGCTATTCAATATTATTTGGAGCTCTGAGCAACCTGATCTAGTTGAAGATGTCCCTGCTCATTGTAGCTGAGTTTGGGATAGATGGCCTTTAAAGGCCCCTTCCAACCCAAACTATTCTATGATTCTGTGCTTATATGCCACTATCCACTGTAGCGGGTAGTGGATAGTGATTCCTCACAAACACATCACACTGGAGACACTGAATTCTCATTAGAAGTGGAAAAGTTCTTCAGACCTTGGCTTAAATGTGGAAGTGCCATAATTGAACTAAACAGAACCATACCATCTTAGTCCAACAAGTGAGTTACAGTTCTCTGCAATAGGTTACATTATCTTCCTTCTTACTTGGTTACCAGTATGGAAAATAAACAAAACATCAGTTAGCCATAACACTACAGTTGTTCCTCATACTGGAAGCATTTCACCCTTTTTTTCTTCATAGTGTCAGAACTTCGCTGCGGTTCTCTTGCCTTAATCTTGTCCAGTTATTTACTGAGTTTGATTCAAGTTGAACCTACATACCAATAATCCACTTTCTAGTGCAGAAAACAATGCATCCAGTTACAGTATTTTCCTGCACACAGCATACCTGGAATTTTCCAGACTGCGTCACCCATTCTCATCAATATTTGAACACAGGTGAAACACTTGTTTAAAATATAAAGAAGATCCTTAAGCAGTAACAGCAGTTCTTTGATATATATTGTATGTAGCTACATTAGCACTGCCAAGTGTTTGTTCTACAACTACTTAAAGCAGGAGACTTTATTTACAGTATTTGTACAGCCCACTCCCACCGTAGCATTCTCCATGCAGATAACAAAAAGAGCAGCAAAAAGAACGTCTGTTCCTCTCCACAGGCACAACCCCCCAAGCCCTAAACAGGGAAGGTGAGAGAATAAAGATGGACAGTAAAGGTACATATAACATACATCTATTATACAGCTACTGAAAGCAAGATAGCATTTGAAATATCAGTTCAACCTGCAAGTCAGATGCCTACTGTTCTTATTTAAAAATCACAGAATCATACAATTGGTGAGGTTGGAAGGGACCTTTAAGATCATCAAGTCCAACCATTAACCTGCCCTGACAAAAACCACTTCTAAACCATGTCCCTGAGCACCTCATCTACCCTTTTCTTAAACACCTCCAGGGATGGTGAATCTACCCCCTCCCTGGGCAGCCTATTCCAATGTTTAATAACCCTTTCAGTGAAAAAATGTTTCCTGATATCCAATCTAACCTGCATTGATATAACTTGAACCCGTTTCCTCTTGTCCTATCCCTCGTCACCAGGGAGAAGAGCTCAGCCCCCATCTCTCTACACCCTCCTTTCAGGGAGTTGTAGAGNTCAACACGCCCGCCCAGTTTAGTGTCATCTGCAAACTTACTGAGGGTGCATTCGATCCCCTCGTCCAGATCATTGATAAAGATATTAAAGAGAACCGGCCCCAGCACCCATCCCTGGGGGACACCACTTGTGACCGGACACCAACTGGATTTAACTCCATTCCCCAACACTCTCTGGGGACGGCCATCCAGCCAGTTCTTTACCCAGTGAAGAGTACACTTGTCCAGGCCATGAGCAGCCAGTTTCTCCAGGAGAATGCTGTGGGAAACGGTGTCAAAAGCTTTGCAGAAATCCAGGTAGATAAACATCCACAGCTTTTCCCTCATCCACTAAGTGGGTCCCCTTATCACAGAAGGAGATCAGGTTTGACAGGCATGACCTGCCTTTCACGAACCCATGTTGTCTGGGCCTGATCCCCCTCTTCTCCTGCATGTGCCGTGTGATGGCACTGAGGATGGTGTGTTCCATGACCTTCCCAGGCACCGAGGTCAGACTGACTGGCCTGTAGGAAATAACAGAACTACTACAGAGCTGAAAGCAATGAGCAGAGAATGCTGCTTCGAAATACACAGAACAATGTACTTCTTCACATAGATGAAGACATTATATTACCTTTCATTAAAGCCTGTTTAAGCTATGGAACCACTTACCACAAAGAATATTTATACTGATTCAAAACCGTCTGCATGTATTCATGGAAGGAAAAGTTACTTATACCAGCTTACGTGGATGCAGAAAGCCCTTCACCACTGCAAAAGGAGAACGTTTTGTAGGGACCCTTAGTACATGGTAACAGCTCTTGCCCAGAATCTGTTATTGATCATAGTCAGAGAGAGAAGATAGGACAAAACAAACATCTGCTCTGAATTAAGATAGCTGCTGTCTTGCAGCATCAAAGAAAACCAAGGTAGGAGTCAGGCAGGGTTCCAGGGTTCTTGGTGTTCTAAAGGTCAGTATGGGCAATGGAACTGAGAGATGTAGCTGGCAAACAGCTGTGTAAACATGTGGTGAGCACAAACCTCAAGATCATGGTTTTTTTGTTTAGGGCTTGATCCTCTCCTATCCTCATTACAGACGCTTACAAGGATCCAGAGGTGACAGGTGGAGAGTATCTGTGCAAGATGAGTATAGTTGAAACCAGATTTCAAAGAGGACTGATCATTTGGTGCCAGAGGGAATAAATAATGTTAAGTAAAATGAATAATCAAACTAGAGAAGGAAAAGTGGAAAAAAAGGCCTATCAGAAGTGAATGCTATTTAACCTCTTTGCAACTTCCCAAGAAAAATACAAGGCAAGCAAATAATAAAGAACATAAAACTACAAAAAATTAGACTTAAGTATGTTTTTAAGTATGTTTAGTGAGGCAGCAACAAATTATGGTTCAAAAAAGGGGAACTCCTGAACCATACATTCTTTAATCCCTCTGTATCAGTTTGGTGCTACTATTGTCTGCACAGCTTCAGTATAAATGCAGTTTAATTTAAGAATTGAAGGACTTCTCCATTTGACTTTTCTTAATCTTGGTTGTATTAAGACGAAATAATTCCTCCTGACCAACCCCCCTTTCAGTTTAGCATCTTGAACCTTTAAAAGTATTTTGATTGTCCTTTTCTGAAAAAAGATTAAGTTTATTGGTAATAACTTTTATTCTTCATGCATACCACTATTACATCCAGGTAATTCAAAACAAATATCCACAAAAGCTTGAGGCTTGATTATGTCATAAGATCTTTTTATGTTCTTCATACATGTAGTTTCTTTGAGGAGGGCAAAAAGAATGAAATGCAACAGATAATCCCTGGCACTTAAATTTCTGAGCTCAACATATTGCTGTTTGATCTCTTCTGTTCCTTTGACAACCTATAGATAATTCTCTCCTCTTTCAAAGTAAGCCCACAGCAAGATGTATGAAGTTTAAAATACACAGTTTTAGGTGAGAACTTCAGGTAAACTCCGTAGCCCAGTATTAGCGTTTAAAAGCTACGTTATCCAAAATACAGTGTCCTGTGGAAAATCAGTTTAGAATTTCCTCAACAGTCCCACTGGCATTCCTAGCAGAGAAGTAAGAAACTAACAGAACACAGAATAAATAACCGTATTATTTAAAAATACTATGTGTTTTTAGAAAAGGTAGAATTAGGTAAATAGTTACCTTAGTTGTTGTTTGCAATTATTTTCCTTTAAACACTCTCTGGACTCAGCTTTCACAGTGCAGAACACAGACATCTTTCCAAGTTCGTAAATTCAGGGAAAGAATGAAGTACAAATTGATTACTACATTATTCCATCACTAGTGAGAATTCTGGAAGAAAGCTACATTAATTACTTAAGAGCTGAGACAGTCTTAGATGAAACAGCAAACCACTACTGAATTTAAATATGAAATTCCGCACCTTTCTCTCAAGTCTAGCTTCTTTGACTAAGAATTTAGAACAACCTTCTCAGCACACGGAACAACCAATATTATTTTTTTTTAAAAAATTAGTTTTTTAGATATCCATTGCATATGACAATGAACTTGAAGGAATATATTCCTTAAAATATTCTTAAAGATACAGGAAGTAGTAGCTTTTCAAAGTCAGAGGCAATATGGAAATAAGTTCTAAACTAAATATATACCAGTCTGGTTTGCATTTTTAAAATCAACATAAATTTCTGTTAATGACTACTTACAGCAACATTTAACTATATATAAATACAAATACATAGACTTCTGGAGCTGAGGAAAAAATTCCATGATGCAGCTAGAACACATTTTTTCTTTGCATTCTGACATATCAGAAACACACGCTGATGGTAGATGTTCTCACTGC
>VXBO01011028.1:2120-21903 GCA_013400135.1 Rhinoptilus africanus | reverse complement strand
ACCCCCAGGCAGGGCCCCATCCTGCTCCTCCGGTGCCCTCGGTAAAGGGGGGACGGAGCCCAGCCTGTCCCTTGTTTTCATTCATTGTCTCTGCGCTGGAATAGCCTGGCAGAGAGGGCACAGGGAGAGAGAGAAATTCCAGGCAGCATCATGGAAATCTGGCTCAATCCTTCCCTTCAGGGTTCAGTAACGCACTGCTCTTCCTCCCCTCTTCCCGGGAAAATAAATGAAAATGTCATTCCAGCCCGAAAATGGTCACTGGTGGCTGGGAATCGGGGTGCTCCTCGGGCTGCCATGGGAAGCTCCTGGTCTTGGGGGGTCGGAGTTAGGGGGGGTCTGCGGGGTGCCCCCATCTCCTGCCCCGGACACCAATGCGGCGGGGACGACGTCTCCCCGGCTCGCCCTCGCTGCGCCCCCCCGCTCCGGCACAGGCCTTCCCTGAGGGTTTCCCTGCGGGAGAAGATGCTTTTGCCCATGAGGAGCAAGAGATCCAAGCCTGGGGCTGATCCCGGGGCAGGGTCTCTCCCCTGGGCTCCCCTCCCGAGAAGGAAGGGAGGCAGGGAAGGAAGGATGCTGCCGTGTTGCCATGGCTGGCTCTGCCAGGGCCCCCCCCCGCCTCCTCCGGAGCTGCATTCTGCCCTGGCTTCCCTCCAGACCCGGATTATTCTTCTGACCAGCTGGTGCCATGGCAAGGCAGGTTTTGGAAGCCCCTGGAGAGGTGGGAGGAGGCGGGCAGGGGGATGAGGTGGGCGAGTGCTGCAGGAGACGGGCAGGACCGGATTGTCACCCCCCTCAGAGCCACCGGGTGCGTGCTGGGGGGGGGTGTCCCTGCGCCTCCCCGCAGCACCCGGCAGCCATGGCTGCATCCCTCCAGGACTCACTTTCGTCTGGCTGCCGTCGGAGCCGAGTGCGCTTGGCCCCGGAGGCGATGCCCGAGGAGCAGCTCCTCACAGGGTGTCTTCTCTTCCCTCCATGGCCACCTCCCAGGGAACCCCCCCCGGAAAAACCGCTCGTTGGTGGGAGCTGATCCCACCTCTGGGGACCCCCATCCCCAAATCTTCATCTAACCCCCCGCCGTGCGGACGTTCCTCCCATCCTCTCTTGCCCCAGGGCCTCCTTGGATCTTCTCAGGAAGCCCTGAGCTTCCCTTGTCCAGCCAGGTCCTGCTCTCCTGCAGCTCCCTGCGGTGGAGAGGAGGAGGAGGAGGAGGAGGATGGGTTTACTTCATCGAACCATCACCAGCCAGGCCCGCGCTGCAGCGCAGCGGTGACACCAGCAGTGCCAGCCACCATGGCGCGCTGGTGCGGGACACGGAGCTGGAGCATCCGGAGGTGATACCCGTGGCTGGATCTGAAAACCCCCGGACCTGCAAGAGGAGAGAAACCTCCCCGAGGGCTTCCTTTTGCTGGTGTCGCTGTTGCGGACGGATGGGAGAAGCGGAGCAGCCCCGGGATAAGGGAGCGCCCTGCTCCCTTCTAGAGACAGCAGGCGAACACCTTTCCCTCGGGACACCAGCAGATCCTCCCACGGAGCATCCTTGTCCGTACAGCCGCCCGCAGAGCAGACCCGTGCCCGGGTCCCTGCCTGCCGCAGGGAGCCCCACGCTTCAATCCTGCCCGGATTGCCTGGGGCACCTCACCGCTTCCAGCACCCCTGGGCTGAGGGCGCAGGGAGGCTCCGGGGGCCAGATGCTGCCCGTGGAGGGGGCTGTGATGCCCGTTGAGGACGCCCTGAGCCCACCTCAGGGCCCAAGGTGTGATGCCGCCCCAGCGCCAGGCTTGGCAAGGTCTCTGGCAAGCTGAGGAAGAGGAGGCAGTGAAGGGACCATGGCAGGGATGCTCCTTGCATCCTCCTGCCTGCGCGGGGGCAGAGCCCCCAGCCCCACCGTGGTCTCGGGGTGCTGGTGAAGCGGGTGGGTGAGGAGGAGAGGGTCTCTGCGCCCTGTTCCCCATGGGGGGGAGCAGACCTTGAAGCCAGTGGCTTCCTGGGCAGCCCCCAATTCCAGGGAATGCCAAGGGCGGCGCGGTGGCGCCTGCCTGACGTGTGTCTACAGGAAGGGACACTTGGCAAAGCCTCTGCTGGGGCCTGTAGCCCCCTCCCCAGGGTCTGTCTCGCCTCCGACCTCGGCTCCAAGGGGGAAAAGCTTGAAAAAATAGATGTAAAATTCAGGGCTCATGTTCGGACGCACCGCAGAGCGGTCTCCACACCGTGGGCTACATCAGGGGCTGCGAAATACCTGCCCATACGCGACCGTGGAAGGTCACCAAGAACGACAAACCTCACTTTGGCGGCTCTACATCCCCCCGCCGGTGTCCGCACGTGCAAGAAGGTTGAAAAAGCCACTGACATAGAGGCAGACTCTTTCCCTTTAAAAAAGCGAAAAAGGAAAGTAAGGTCTGGGTCTGATTCTCTCGCACCTCTCAGGAAAAACGTCCCGGGAGAGGTTCCCTCCCTCTTCTCACAAAATCAACACGTTTCAAAAGCGAATCATCATCACGTACGTGGCTTTTGGTTGCACACTGAGCGGCCGATGCTGCGGCTGCCGACTCAACGGTGCGGGGAGGAACTTGGCTGTTGTCTTCTGGAGGGTGCAAAAACACAGCGGGCTGAAGGTGCCTGGATCTGTGGGCTCCCACATTGCCCACGTACGCGCACAATGTTTGCACGCACACACGGAGGCGTGTGGCACGAGGTCGTTTACGGAGCCCATCTGATGGTTTGACGTTGTGCCATTAAGGGAACGGCAAAGACCACCCGGAGTTGGACCAGCTCGGCCACACGTCAGCTGCCTTCCAGCCTGTCCCGGGTGTCCCCGTGGACATGGGGGACCACCCCAGCCTGGATTCCCACCAAGCCAAGCCCGAAGAACCCCAATTTGTTGGTGTTTTGTTCCATCTTGCTTCAAAGCAGAGAAGAACCGGCTCAGAAAGTCACGGCCACACGTGTAGGAGAGAGCCATTTACCCCTGGGAGAGGGTCACCACCCCTCTGGGACGCTGTGACACCCCGTGTGTGCCATCCTGCTGCAGGAAAGCTCTTGGCTTCTCTTGGCACTGAAGCACCACCGATGTTGGCTACACTGACTGCATCCACAGCCAGGTACGACGCCTCCACTGGGGATGGAAGCGCGTGGTGGGAGAGGACAAGCGGTAGCGATGCCCTCAAACGTGACCTCCTGTGGTCTGTGGCCCGGTGACTCCACCCGGACGGAGAAGCTCCGCTCAACTCCCAGCTCCTCCTGCAGACCTGAGGAAGCCTGAAAGGGACCTGGGAGTCCTGGGGGACAACAGGATGACCATGAGCCAGCGATGGGACCTTGTGGCCAAGAAGGCCAGTGGCATCCTGGGGGGCATCAAGCAGAGCGTGGCCAGTGGGTGGGGGGAGGTCATCCTCCCCCTCTGCTCTGCCCTGGGGAGGGCACATCTGGAGTGCTGTGTCCAGTGCTGGGCTCCCCGGGTCAAGGACAGGGAACTGCNCTGTGATTCTGTGATTCTAAGCTCTGCCAGGAGCGATCCCACAGTGAATATCCCTGTGAATTTCACCCCATCCCTCCATTGGCGGGCCTGTTCACGCGCTTCATCCCCCTTATTTCCTTTCAGGGGTGTTATAAAATTTCTCCGGAGTTCAAGATCTCCAGGTCTCTGTCCTCCTCCTCTCTAGGCTACGCAGGTTCCCCGCCGTTTTTTGGCCGGCAGGTAGAAACACGTACGTCCTTCCCGAAAGCAGTGCAAATAGGGGAAGGAGGAATTAATCCCAGGTTACTGCGATTACCGCGACTAATCCGTGAAGCTGGAGCCCCAGCAGCGCCCCGCGGCTCCCCCGCGTAGCACAAAGGCTGCTCGGCCTGGCTTCGACACGTGGCGGGTTTCATCGGTGGCCGTGCGGGAGACGTGTGGTGCCACTCTGGATGCCGGGATATCGAAATTCACCTCATGCAGGGTTGGGGAGGGAAGGGTGAAGCTGAGCCGGGGCCATTGTGGCCATGCAGGGCTTATTGCAGCTGGACGGCGCCGGAGTTGCACCACCAGTGGGTTCCTGCTTGAGGAATGTGTCCTCCAGAAAGGCTGAGGTCTTCCAGGTGGGCACCGGGAATAATCCAGTGGGAAAAATAGGTGTTCAGGACATGAACTGCTGGAGGGGAGATGTTTGAGATTTGTTTGGTGTATGGACGCGGTGGTCTCCAGACTCAAATCATCCCTGAGGTGGCTCTTAGCCACCCTGAAGGACATCAGCTGGGCTTTGTGTCCCGTAAATGAAGTTATTCTCTTGGAACGGGTCCAGCGGAGGGCCAGGAAGATGCTGGGGGGGCTGGAGCCCCTCTGCTGTGGGGACAGGCTGGGAGAGCTGGGGGGGGTCAGCCTGGAGAAGAGAAGGCTCCGGGGAGACCTTGGAGCCCCTTCCAGTCCCTCAAGGGGCTGCAGGAGAGCTGGGGAGGGACTGTGGAGCAGGGAGGGGAGCCATGGGACGAGGGGGAATGGCTTCAAACTGGAAGAGGCGAGATTTACATTTGATATTAGGAAGAAATTTTTCATTCTGAGGGGGGTGAGCCCCTGGCCCAGGTTGCCCAGAGAAGCTGTGGCTGCCCCATCCCTGGAGGGGTTCAAGGCCAGGCTGGACGGGGCTTGGAGCAGCCTGGGCTGGTGGGAGGGGTCCCTGCCCAGGGCAGGGGGGGGCACTGGGGGGGCTTTGAGGTCCCTCTCAACCCAAACCTTCTCTGATTCTCTGTGTCCTGAAGGGGGTTGGTGGTCTCCCTGCTGTCCTCTGGTCCATGAAGCCTATTTTATTGGGGGCTGCTTGGGGAGGGCACACTGGCACCTAGAGCTCCCCGACTGAGGATGCTGAGAGGTGGATACGTGCTCCACTACATTCAGACGTGGTTATATCTGTGTAACATTCACACTGTCTTAAGCAATGAGTTAACGAACCAGCACAAAGGCAGTTGCCGAGCCAACCCGAAGCCAAACGTGTTCGTCTTGGAGATGCGGGGTGACAGCTTTTTAAGAGAAGTGGGTCTCGAGCAAACCTCACCGTGGATTTCTGTGATCCGGCTCTCCAGAGCTGCTCTGGGGTTTTGGATCCCAAAACGGAGGGCGTGTGAGGAGAGGGAAAGGGCTGAGGGAGAAGCCTGCGGTCAGGGCTGTGGGCAGTTCCTACAGCCTGTTGCCCATCCGTAAAGCAGCTCCAGCGTCGTTACCGCGTGAGGCCAAGGTGTGCGGCCCGTGCGGTCCTGGGACGTGGCGGCAAAGCAGCATTTCTGAGCGGCGAGAGTTTGGCCCCCTGCGTTGCTCCGGGAGGGAAGGGCTAGAGCCGAAATATTCCCCGGCTGCAGCATCCCCCACCCATCCCGGTGCACCTTGGTGGTGGCCAAGATGAGGTTTCCTTGCTTCCACCGACGGGTGGAGGTCGGGGCTGCTCGTTGGGTTTCAGGCTCTTTCTATAGCAGGATAACGGGTTCGGGGCATCCCGAAATGAGTTTGTCTGGGCACAGGCCCCGCTGGGGCTTCGTTGGCGTGGGCACAAGCGATGATCAGGGTTGGTCCCTCTTCCCCCAGAACCAGTTGGAGACACGGGGCCGGTTGCTTTCGCCATGAGCAAGTGAGGCAAGGTAGGCTTGGAGAAAGGCTGCCTGGCCAGCTCGGTGTAAATAACGCGGGCTAAGCCTCTTGGAGTGACCTATGGGCTCAAGTCCTACTAGGCCACCGTGTCACCAGCGTCTGGCCTTGCCTGAAGACGATGCAGTGGGTCGTTTCCGTGCTACACGTCACCCCGAGATGAAGGCTCCCTGCAGGTGGTGGGCTGGGGGAGGTGGCTGCTCCCAAGCGTGTCATCTGCATGATTGCACTTCGGGGACCATATCAGCCAAGAGCACCGGAGGTCCTTTGTGGGTGAGACGTCCTCCTCCCTTGTCCATCGGCACTGATGTCGTCTCTACGCTGGAGGATAAGTCCAGAGTATTGTCTGTTCTTGGTAGAAATTGTAATTAAAATTCTTCCAGCCTGAAGGAAACAGATGCGACGTGGTAGGTCCAGACAAGCCAAGTGTTGAGGGCACTGGATGAGAAAGGCATATGCATTTTTTTTCCCCCTGAAACCTGGTTCATCTCCAAGATGAAAAGCTTGACTTTTAAGCGTCACTGACTGACGTTAGAGCCCAAAAGCTCTGGCTGGCCAGACCGTTTGGGGACACAGTGGCAACATCTGACCTGTTGATGCGGGGATGTGAGAGCGCCGCTTCCCGGGAGGTGTCCAGGCTTGACTTGAGGACCCGGGGGAAGAGAGGAGCTGTTTTCCCCGAGGTCTCTTCCTGATCCTATAACCGAGTACAGAATTGGCTCAAGGATGCCTTTTGTGGCACTGCTCATCCTGGATAGCTCGTACCTGCCGGCTTCCCTTCTCCTGCTTAGCCATGCCCTTGCCAGCGAGGCTGCCCAGAAGCTGCCCTGCTCTGAGGATGGGTCCACGTGTCTTCTCCGCTCTGGCCTTGGCCAAGCCTTCGATCCTGTGGCCCCGGCTCCAGCAGCCACATTGGCTAAAGCAGCCCCAGGGAGCAGCTGTATCGTCTTGGACTGGACCTTTTGACCTCAAAATTCCCACATCCTCCCCATTTCCGTGCCAGCCCTGCCCACCCGCAGTGTTTAGCGTCACCTTCTTGGTCCACCCAAGCGCTAACAGATGACTCTGCCCCAACCTGGGGGTTCAGTGGCTGCTGCAGGGACGCCTGGGAGGAGCAGGTCATGGCCACGGCTCCTCCAAACAGGACACGAATCTCAAGCTTTTGCTCCGGTTTGTGTCTCTTCCCCTCCAGTGTTTTGCCAGGGCCCCAGAGCCTCTTTGGAGGGTGCTCTGTGGATCTGCCTTTTTCCTGGCCCTGCCCGGGCTGCGAGCTGGTTCTGGCACCCAGGTAGTAGAGTAGAAACACAGAATGGTTTGGATGGGAAGGGACCTTAAAAATCATCTTGTTCCACCCCCTGCCCTGGGCAGGGACACCTCCCACCAGCCCAGGCTGCTCCAAGCCCCGTCCAACCTGGCCTTGAACCCCTCCAGGGATGGGGCAGCCACAGCTTCTCTGGGCAACCTGGGCCAGGGGCTCACCCCCCTCACAGCAAAGGATTTCTTCCTAATATTTCATCTAAATCTCCCCTCTTTCAGCCTGAAACTGTTGACTGACCCACGGTCAGATCTGACCCGTGGTCAAGGCAGGAGAGGGCGTGGGTTTCGGGAAGGGCTCAGGGCAGCTCTGCAGCAGGCTGGGAGCGGGGCTGGCTCCTGGTGCCGGTGGGGACCCGTCTCTGACCAGGGGATGGATACCCTCAAACCACAAAGCTCAGAGCAATCACCCACAGAGGTGCCCCGTTTCTGCTCCGGGCGGCCCGTTTTGATGCCGGGATCAGGCCAGGGGACACGATGGCACTTTCGGCACTGGGGCGTGCACAGCCGGGGAGATGCTCCCCCCATGGCACGCATCCAGCTCAACCCTTCCACCCGCAGAAGAGAGACGGAGCTCCCGCAAAGCCGGGCGCTGAAATGTCCCCTGCAGCGGCTGCCACAGCGAGGACACCCTCGGGGGTGGCTGGGGTGGCATTTTGGGGAGCCCTTTTCAGGCTCCCTGCCCCAGGTCCCCGTTTTCGCCTTTGCCGCAGCTCACAGGAGGTGCCGGGAGCACGGCGGGACCTTTGCACCGCCAGCTCCTTCCCCTGGGCCCCAGGACGCTCGTTCCCAGCCTCCTTCCTTCCTTCCTTCCCCTCCCGGCCCCGGAGCAAAGCGATATTTCCATTTCAGGGGCAGGATTTCTTTCTGGCTGCTCCCAGCCAGACCCTGACCCCTTCCCGGCCGGAATCGCCGCACACCGGCTCCCCGTCGGTGGCGATGGCGGTGGTTGGCGTGGGATGGAGGGCGCACGCGTCGCCGCCTTGTAAACAGCGCTGTTATTCCTGGATCCTTGCTCCGGGGAAGGAGCCAAATGTGAGTAATGAAAGGAGGAGGGATGCGCTGGCACCTCCTGCCTCCCCGGCCCTGCTCCTGCGCCAGGGAAGGACCGGAGAGCGGGACCTGGGGATGCTGCCCGCGGTGGGGGACAATTCCCCATCCGCTTTTTCGCTGCGTGGGCAACCCGGATTCGGACAGGCAGCACCCATGGGTGCAGGCAGAAGCCTTTCCCCAGCGGCAGCGCCCAACTCGGGCGCTCGCAGGGTACGGACCTGACCCCCACTGTACCCAGTCACCCCCCGTCCCCTCCCCACGGCCCAGGGGTGCCCCACCCCCCCGTTACCGATGGGGAGGCGAAGGGCAGGCAGGACCCCGAGGTCACGGCAGCATCCTTCTGCCCCGAGGCAGGTGTCCTTGGGAAGGAGATGGATGTGCAGCGGTAGGAATGGCTGCCTCCAAGTTGTACAGCAGGACAGCGATGCTCCCAGGCTCCCCAGTTTATCCCTGCTAGTGCCAGTTCCCGGCCTGGTGCTGTGGCTCTGAGCCCCACAGACAGCCCCCCGGGGGGGGTTACAGCCCGTGACATCCCTCAGGGTGTTTAAACGTGGTGAACGAGCCCAGCGGTGCCGGGAGACCCCAGGGAGCATCACCGGAGCCGAGCCCGGCAGGGCCCCTCGGCTCTCCCGGTGAGGATGCTCCATGTGCCACAGGGTGTCCCCAAGGTCCCAGCTGGCCCCGACCCCCCCCCGTACCCATGCACATCCCCAGCGGGTGGGAGAGGGGGGGAGATGGGGTGCTTTGCCCAAATTCAGCATCACCCAAAAGCAGGAGTTTCTGGGACTGGGTGCTCCCAGGGCAGCCCCCTCTCTGCCTGCCTCCCTCAAGCCTTCTTCTAAAAAAGGGACAAATTTAGGCCCCAAACTGCCCTGTATAAACCCAAGTCGAGCTTTATCCGGGGGACGGGCACCCTTGGGGTCAGTCCCGCAGGGAAGGGTCCCAGGGCAGAGACTGGCAGGGTGACACCACCGTCTCCCCACGCCTTTTCTGGTTTAGAACCGTTTCTTAATTGGGTTTTAATTGGGCATTTCCATCCCTGTCCCCGGGACCTGAGGGTCGGAGCAGACCCCTCCAGGAGGCAGAGAAGGGGGACACACGGCATGGCTGCTGGCAGACGCAGACCCGGTCCCCTGGGCTTGCCTGGGACGTTCCCCAGCATGTCCCTGCTCTGGGAGGGGTGATGGTTCGTACACCAGGGCAAAAAGGGGACTTTTGGGGTTTTGGGAGCCCCGCATGTCCCCAACACCGGTGTTCGGGCAGCACCTGTGTCTGGCAGAAAGTACCCGTCCTGGTGAGGCTCAAAAGCATCCTGCAGCCCAGCCCCAGAAGGTGACATCCCCGTCCCACCTCCTCGCATGGCCTTATCCTGCACCCCACGGGAGCAGCCGCGGGCTGGCCCCGGGCAGAAAAGGGGTGTCCGTGCCCGGGAATACGGGTACGGGGTGTCCCCAGCCCCGCGGGGTCCCTGGGCGCGGAGGGACCCGGGGGTGCTGCTGTTCCGGCTGCTTGTGTAAGCCCGGCGGCCACGGGAGGCGAAATGGGATTGCGGGGGATTACAAGGAAGAGGCCGAGGCCGCCTGATTCTTGTTTCTAAAAGGAGCTCTTAAGCCGCTGTTGTTTTCCCGGTGCCTCGGATTAGGGCCGAGACGTGTGGGGTGGCCCCCCAGGCTCCCCCGAGGGACCCCCCGACCCTCCGCCAGCCCACAGCTCCCCACCCCCGTGGGGTCCGGCTGTTAGTGTCGAGCACGAGAGACAAATGGGGCTGGGGGGCACCCCGAAACACCCCAAAACATCCCACAGCCCCCGGAAAGGCGCTGGGGGAGCGGGGCTCGATGTGGCCCCACGTATGGGTTTGGTGCCCCCGGCGCAGACCCCTGCCGATGGGCACTGGGATGCTAGGGGGGGGGGAATGGGGGTGCTCACCCCCCTCTCCACACCCCCTCTCTTGCAGAGATCATGCACGACGTCATCCGGAAAGTGAAGAAGAAGGGTGAATGGAAGGTGAGCGCCAAACCCTGGGGAGGGCCAAGAGAGGAGGAGGAGGAGGGTGGGGAGGAGGAAGCAGGGAGCCCCCCAGGGCTGGGGAGGGGGTGGGGAAGGGCAGTTCCCTGGCTGCCCCCCCTGCCCCCAGCTGAGGACCCCTCTCCCCAGGTGCTGGTGGTGGACCAGCTCAGCATGCGCATGCTCTCCTCCTGCTGCAAGATGACCGACATCATGACGGAGGGCATAACGAGTGAGTACCCGCTCCCCGCCCCCTCTCCCGAACCTCATTTCGGGAAGGGCCAAACCTCCCTCTGCACCAGGGGACCCGCCAAGGCAGCTCCAGCCTGGCACAAGCCAGTCGAGGCGGTGGCGTGGCCCCCACCCGGCCCCAGCCCACTTGGGATGGAGACACACCGCATCCCGTTGCTCCCGGCTGACCGTCGGCGGTGCCAGGCTGATGTTTCCCAGCCTCCCTCCCTGCCTGCTGGGAACGCCTTGTCTCCTGGCAGTGTCTCAGTCCGAGGAGGAGACCAGATGTTGGTTTATGGCTATAAATAGCTCCCTGCAGTGCCGGGAAAGGAGAAGGAAACTCCAGGCCGTGCATCGGGAGGTGCTGGGGGCGGCGGGGGTTTGCCCCAGCCCGGGTACCACCAGAGCATCATCTCGGGGTGGTCCCCTCCAGCCGAGGGGGGTGAGAAAAAAGCAAGGCAACAGCAGTGCTGGGGCACAGACAAATCCCCCGGCCCCCCAGGACCTTGCCAGGCACCCACCCACCCACTCACACAGCCTCAGTGGGGCACCACGGGGCCGGGATGGGATGGGATGGGATGGGATGGGATGGGGACAGCCCCTGCCCCAGCTCCTGGGTGGGTGGATGCGAGGGGCTGGGGACATTTTGGACACAAAGGGATTGGTGGGGCTGGTCTTATTTTGCCATGGGATATCCAACAACCCCACGTAGCTGAGTGTCCCTTGTCCATGTGCATCCCTGCCACCATCCCTGTTTCTCCCCCCCCTTAGTCGTGGAAGACATCAACAAGCGTCGGGAGCCGCTGCCCAGCCTGGAGGCCGTCTATCTCATCACCCCCTCCGAGAAGGTGAATAGGCGGCGTGGGGGGAGGCGGGAGGATGCCCACTCGGGGGGATGCCCACCCTGGGATGGCATCTTGGCTCCGGCTAGGCCAGCGGTGCCGCGGGGGCGGTGGACCAGAGGTGCCGAGCTTCCCCGGTGCCAGGAGGGGGGACCCTGGGTGCCGCCGCCGGGGTGCCCGCGGTGCCACCCTGCCCAGCCCGTCCCTTCTCTTGCAGTCCATCCACTCCCTCATCAACGACTTCAAGGATCCCCCCACCTCCAAGTACAGAGCTGCCCACGTCTTCTTCACTGACTGTGAGTACCCGGAGCGGGGGGAAAGCCACTAAAATGTATGCAAGCCAGCGGGGATGGAGGGATGCTGAGCGCTACCCTCCTCCTCCTCCTCTTCCTCCTCCCCCCCTCCTCACAGCCTGCCCTGACGCCCTCTTCAACGAGCTGGTGAAATCCCGCGCTGCCAAGGTCATCAAAACCCTGACGGAGATCAACATTGCCTTCCTCCCCTCCGAGTCCCAGGTGAGGCCGGGCTGGGGACCGTCACCGCCGGGGTGGTCCAGGGGATGGGACAGCTCGGGGTGGGGGGGATGCTCCGGGTGCTTCTCCAGCCCATCAGGGTTTGTGTAACGGGCTCGCACCCCTCTCCCCCAGCCGGCTCCTCGCCCCCTGCTCGGCTCTGCCTCCCTGTCTCCTTCCATTACTTCTCAGGGCTGATCCGCTGCAGATTTAGCGGGCGCCGCGCTTTGGCCCTGTGCCGGCAGCTCTATTGGCCGGCCCTGCGTCCCCCCCCGGCACGGCCCCCAGCCAAGGGCGCTGGGGACCCGGCCCCGTGCCATCTGCCGCTGCTGGGGACATGGGGATG
This sequence comes from Rhinoptilus africanus, assembly GCA_013400135.1. Taxonomy (NCBI): domain Eukaryota; kingdom Metazoa; phylum Chordata; class Aves; order Charadriiformes; family Glareolidae; genus Rhinoptilus; species Rhinoptilus africanus. The sequence continues at coordinate 9,990 of VXBO01011028.1, read as the reverse complement.
AGGGGACAGGGAGGGACAGATGGTGCCAGACCCACTTGGCGCCATTAACCCTTCGAGCCGCAGCATTTCCGGGGAGAAAAAGAGGTGGAAGATGAACTCTTGGCATCTTCACGCGTCGCCAGGTTGGCTTCTGGTCTTTACCGGTGGCACAGCCAGAGAGCAGAGTGTCCCCGCTCGTCCCCGAGTCTCTGGGTCCCTGGCTGGCAGCAGGAGACTGCTGTGGGCAGGGGGTCTCCTGCCTCCTCTGGGGGCTACGCGTGGGTAGGGACCGTGCCACGGAGCCGGGGAAGGCATCAGGGTCCAGAGCTGGCAACCGAGAGCCCAAGGGATGCCTGGAGCATCACTGAGCTCCGGCTGCCCCATCCCAGGCTCAGCCGGGGCTGAATCTGGTTTCCAAACCCACCGGTTTGTCCTGGGGGGCTGCTCTCCTCCGAACGGCCCCCGCATCCCCTCTAACCTCCCTCCTGCTGCACCTCCCAGGTTTACTCCCTGGATTCAGCCGACTCCTTCCAAAGCTTTTACAGCCCCCACAAGGCCCAGATGAAGAACCCCATCCTGGAGCGCCTGGCAGAGCAGATTGCCACGCTCTGCGCCACGCTGAAGGAGTACCCGGCCGTGCGGTACAGGGGGTAAGGGCAGCGCCGTCGGTACCCCCCCGGGGACCTGCCCTCTCCCCCAGCAGCGCGGCAGAGCTGGGGCTGTGCCGAACATGGGGCATGGATGAGGCCCTGCTGTGCCTGGTGCTGGCGAGGGCATGGGGACGGAGGAGATGGTGGGATGGAGGAGGTGGTGGGACGGAGGAGGAGGTGGGACGGACAGACACCCATCCGCGGTGTAAAGACAGGCTCGGACTTGAAAGTGCTCTATTGAGGCTGGGGGGTTGGGACCCTAAAATCCAAGCGGCACCACGAGAAAGCAGAGCACCCCAAGGAGAGGTGGAAATGGGCACCAAAACCTGCTCAGGGCCCTCCTCTCCCATGAGCCAAGGATGTTGCGTTGGGAAACCAGCAGCTCCTCCCCATCCTGTACTGGTAAGAGCCAGCCACCCCAGGGATCTAGATGACCTCTCCTTCCTCCTCCAGGGATTACAAGGATAACGCCATGCTGGCACAGCTCATCCAGGACAAGCTGGACGCCTACAAGGCTGATGACCCCACCATGGGCGAGGTGAGCAGGGACGGTGCCGACAGCCCCGGGGGGAGGATGCTCGGGTGATGCTTCGCTCCGAAAGTCTCGCTCGAGCTCTGCCGTGCGGCAGTTGTGGACCCCAAGTGGGGGACCCCGAAATGGCCCCAGCTTCTCCTGAGCGCCCGTGGGGCTGGAGGAGCCCCCTGCCCCACTGCTGACGGCTCCCCTCGACTCTGCAGGGTCCGGACAAGGCTCGCTCCCAGCTCCTCATTCTGGACCGTGGCTTTGACCCTGCTTCCCCGGTGCTGCACGAGCTGACCTTCCAGGCCATGAGCTACGACCTGCTGCCCATCGAAAACGACGTCTACAAGTGAGTTCGGCGCCGCCGTCCCCACGACCCCCCCTTGGCCTCCACGAGCCCAGACCTGGAGCAGGAGTTGGAAGCTCAGACGTAAAGTCTGAGCCTCAGCATCCATCCATCCGTCCATCACAAGCCATCGGTTGGGAGAAACCATTCCTGCCTGCAGCCTGATGGGCAGGATTGATGCAAAAGGGGCTTTTTAGCCTTCAGCCCTTGCCCCTTCCCAGCATTTTGCAGCTGAAGGGCTACAAGAAGGCGAGAGGTGAAGCTGAGCTGAAATAACTTCACGCCGTTGCCAGCAGAGCCAAGAAGAGCCCCCGTGTCCCCCCCATGTCCCTCGAGCCCAGGCAGCGAGGGGACCATGTGCCCCCCAGCCCCGTCCCCACCGTGACGCTCCCTGTCCTCTTCCCAGGTACGAGACGAGCGGCATCGGGGAAGCCCGGATTAAGGAGGTTCTCCTGGACGAGGATGACGACCTGTGGGTCACCTTGCGCCACAAGCACATCGCCGAGGTGTCCCAGTGAGTGTCCCTGCGGGCGGTCGGGCAGCTGGGTGGGACATCGGGTCGGCATTGCCACCCACCCCGCTGTTGGGGTCCCCCCCCCGCTGATGGCTGTGCCTTCCTCCCCTCCCCAGGGAGGTGACCCGGTCCCTGAAGGAGTTTTCTTCGAGCAAGAGGATGAACACGGGCGATAAGGTGACCTGACTGTCCCCACCGAGCTGGGGGTGGGCACCCGGGGGCTGGCACACGGCAGAGTCTCCTGGGGACACCTGATGGGGACCTCTACTGAATGCCAAGGGTGGCCAGGTCCCTGGCAGGGGGCAGCGACTGTGGGGTGCTGGCCCCACGCCTGGGGCAGGGGAAATGGGGTCCCCTGGGAGAGCACTGTGCCACGGGGGTCAGTCCGCCCCCGGCACGGGGTCCGTGCACATCCCACAGTGGCTGCCTCTGCCCCCGGCCGGTTCCCTTGTGGAGACCCTGAACCGGTGGCCGGGAGGGGACCCCGATGGAAATAGGATCCAGAAGTTGAAAGCAGCATCTCAGCCTCAGCCAAGTGCTTGGGAGTCCCGGAGAAAAGTCCTGGGGGTGTTTCTCCCCCCGGCACTCTGGCTGGCAGAGCTGCAGACCCCCTCCCCTGCCCCTCAGCCGCAGCGGAGGAGACCTGGCAATGCCACAGCGGGTGTCACCAAACCCCCAGGAGGGGCTCACAAGGGGACAAAAGTCCTTGGCAGGGTCATCCCCTCTCTGCTGGCGGTCCCTAAGTCCCCAGGGGTGAGTGACCGTGTCCCCTTCCCTCCCAGACCACCATGAGAGACCTGTCCCAGATGCTGAAGAAGATGCCGCAGTACCAGAAGGAGCTCAGCAAGGTGCGAGGAGCGGGGAAAAGGTTCCTGCGGAGCGGCTGTAGCCGAGCCCGCCCGGGGAGCAGGCGATGGGGGCTCTCCTTGGAGGGTCCCTGGCCGCGGGGAGGGGGCTGTGGCTGCGGGGGTGGCACGGGGACCTTCGGCTGCTGCCAGCACTGCAAGGGTGACTGCACCCCTTGTGTCCCCCCAGTACTCGACCCACCTTCACCTGGCCGAGGACTGCATGAAGCACTACCAGGGCACGGTGGACAAGCTCTGCAGAGTCGAACAGGTACCAGCTCCCCCAGCCCCACGTCCCCTCCCCACATCCCCATGGGGACAACCGAGGCCGACAGCTGCTGCCCCACAGCTCCGCGCTGAGCCGCGGGGCCGACGAGTAGGTGTGTTCACTGCAGGACTTGGCCATGGGCACTGATGCTGAAGGCGAGAAGATCAAGGACCCCATGAGGGCCATCGTCCCCATCCTGCTGGATGGGAACGTCAGCACCTACGACAAGATCCGCATTATCTTGCTCTACATCTTCCTGAAGAACGGTGAGGAGGAGAGCTGGGCAGGGGTGGGCGAGACGTGCAGGCACCTGCGGGTTTGGCCAACATAAGCCAGATGGAAAAGCTCAGCCCTGTCTCCCTGAGCACCGCCAAGCCGGGTGCCCTAAGGTGCCGATGGAGGGGCCGTGTCCCTGCCGGGGGATGTTTCTCAGGAGGAGGCCACCTCCCCTTTGATTTTCCAGGTATCACCGAGGAGAACCTGAACAAGCTGATCCAGCACGCTCAGATCCCGGCGGAGGACAGCGAGATCATCACCAACATGGCCCACCTCGGGGTGCCCATCATCACAGACGTGAGTGTCCACCTCCCACTCCCCGCAGCCCTCCGATAGCCCCTCGGGAGATCCACGGCACCCGCTCTGCTATGGGAACCCCGTACCCCGCCGGCATGGCCCCAGCACCCCTCGGGGGTGGCCCTGGTCCCACCACCCCGCGTCTCAGGGTGTCCCCCTCCTCTTTCTGCCCAGTCCACCCTGCGCCGCCGGAGCAAGCCGGAGCGGAAGGAGCGGATCAGCGAGCAGACCTACCAGCTCTCCCGATGGACCCCCGTAATTAAGGACATCATGGAGGTGAGCCAGCAAGGACAGGGACGGGGGACGGAGCGGGGAGCTCTGCACCGCCCAGGAAGGGATCTGTGGAAATCTGGCTGCTTCCAGCCCAAACCTTGGCGCCTCTCCCTGCCACGTGCCCTCCAGGCTGCTTGCTCCCTGCAATTGCCACAAGGTTGGGATGTTCGGGGAGGTTTTCCCGGCCCCCACGTGCACGCTGGCCCCGGGTGGGCTTGCACAGCGTCCCTGCTCCGTGTGCCGCAACCGGCACGGCTGGGTGGCCTCGTCACAGCGTTGCCCGTGTCCTGGCTGAGCAGGGGGACAGGCACAGCCCTGGGGGGACCTGCGGGAGCCACCCCGCGAGCTCCGCGCTCGGGTAGCACCGGGCAGAGCCAAAAAAGCGATTTTCCTCCTGACCCGCTCCCTCCCAGCCACCCCTCGAACCGGAGCAGCCTCCTGGGCTCTGCCCGGAGCCGAAGGGATCCCAGGCATTGAGGCTGCACCCCAACATGGACATTTCCCCCCCCTGCTCAGAAATACAGACCCCAGAGCCACGTTTTGGGGAGCGGGGTTGGGGGGGGATATCACCGTAGTTCAGTGCTGTCTCTGCTCCCAGGCACTGATGATAGCAGAGCCCCAGCTCCCGTGATTTCCAAGATTTCTTGCTTTTCCCTACCACAGCCCATGCAAACCCTCCCAGGGTGGCTTTAGGCGCCCCGAAACCTCATCCCGGGGACCAGAGAGGACTCCACCGCCTCACCGACCTCTTACAGACAGCATTAACCGCCCCCCCCCGATTATAACAGGAGCAGGTTCCTTACCCCAGGGCTGGATCGCAGGTGTAAAACCTCCCGCTCATATCCCTGAGCTTCCCAGGAGGAGATTTAACCTCAGCCCCCCCCTTACCCTACCTCCACAGACACCCCCGAGCTCAGGATGAGCCTCAACCCTTACCCCATGCTGCAGCCCCTGCCCCACAGCAGCCAAGCACCACCCTCCTCCTCCTCCTCCCCCCCCCCCGCCAGGCCCCCCCCCGGGCGCCACCACCACAGACNGCAGCCCCTGCCCCACAGCAGCCAAGCACCACCCTCCTCCTCCTCCTCCTCCCCCCCCGAGTGCACCCCCTGAGGGGAACGCAGCCAAAGCCTTCCAAAAAGTAAAGCCATGCAAATATATGCGAATGAGCCCTGCCCTACTTGGGCCAATCCTCCCGGGCACAGCCCAGCAGGGGGGCTCTGGGTCCGGAGCCGTGCCCGGCTCCTTGCTGACCCCCCCTTCCCCCGGGATCTCTGCCCACAGGATGCCATCGATGACAAGCTGGACACCAAGCACTACCCGTACATCTCCACCCGCTCCTCCGCCTCCTTCAGCACCACTGCCGTCAGGTGGGTACCCGGAGAGGAGCACCCGGATGTATACGTTAGCACGTATATATCACCAGGAGCATCCGTCCCTTGCCTGTCCCCGGGGGGGCCGTGTCCGTCTGCGGGTGTCTGAGGTGCCCTGCGGTCATTCAGGCTTGCCGTGCCTCAGTTTCCACACCTCGTGGCAGGAATGCTGGGCTTTTAACTGCTCCAGCAGCAATTTGAGAGCTAATTAATGTGGGATTTAGGTCAGATTTTAGAACTGTAGAATGGTTTGGGTTGGAAGGGAGCTTAAAAATCATCTAGTCCCCCCCCCTGCCCTGGGCAGGGACACCTCCCACCAGCCCAGGCTGCTCCAAGCCCCGTCCAACCTGGCCTTGAACCCCTCCAGGGATGGGGCAGCCACAGCTTCTCTGGGCAACCTGGGCCAGGGGCTCACCCCCCTCACAGCCAAGAATTTCTTCCTCAGATCTCATCTAAATCTCCCTTCTTCCAGTTTGAAGCCATCACCCCTCATCCCATGGCTCCCCTCCCTGATCCAGAGTCCCTCCCCAGCTTTCCTGGAGCCCCTTGAGGGACTGGAAGGGGCTCTAAGCTCTCCCCGGAGCCTTCTCTTCTCCAGGCTGACCCCCCCCAGCTCTCCCAGCCTGTCCCCACAGCAGAGGGGTTCCAGCCCCCCCAGCATCTCCGTGACCCTATGAGATGTGAACTCCACGCACAATTTGTTGCCGAGCGTCCTCCTGCCTGGCCTTCATCCCTCTCCTCTTCCTCTCCCTAGTGCCCGCTACGGCCACTGGCACAAGAACAAGGCCCCCGGCGAGTACCGGAGCGGCCCCCGCCTCATCATCTTCATCCTGGGGGGCGTCAGCATGAACGAGATGCGCTGTGCCTACGAGGTGACGCAAGCCAGCGGCAAGTGGGAAGTGCTAATAGGTGAGTGGGAGCCGGGGCCGGACCCCACGCCCCGTCGCGCTGGCTGCTCATCCCACGCTCCCACCGCCATCCCGCAAAATTCCCGGCTCCGGACGACTGCAGGAGAGGGAGCTCTGCGGAAAGGTCTTCTCCTGCCGCCCACTGCCACCCCTATGTCCCCCCCGCCGCAGGGACAGGACGTGTCCTTCCACCCATCCCCAGTTTTCCTCCCATTTTTCCTCTCCCTGGCTGGTTTTGGTCAGACAGAGCTGGGTGAAAGGGAAGGGGGTTTTCCAGCTGGAATTGCTCCTGTTGCCCCCGTGTTCCACGCTCACCTTTGGCGTTGTTATAGGGAGAAAAAAGCGGAATAAAAAGGCATGTTAATGCCGCACGCCAGCCACGGTGTGCCCTGGGCGTGCAACGGGAGATGCACTTTCCCGTTGCACGGATGCTGCGTGTCCCGTTACACGTGTCACTCAGCAGGAGATGCACTTTCCCGTTGCACACCCACTGCGTGTCCCGTTACACGCGTGTGCAACAGCCCATGCGTTGCGCGCTCAGTCTCGGCACCCCGGCTGCGCTCCCGGAGGAGCCGTGGGTCAGGCGTGGAGGACACGGTGGAAGCCCTGCCAGATGTTAGCAAGGAGCTTTTAGGTCCCATAAAATTCCCCCAGGGAAGCGCAGCTGGATACACACCTTGTAGGACGGGGGCAGGAGCCCCTCAGCGTCTCGTCTGGTCCCTGGATTCTCACCTGGGACGCCTGGTAGAGCCTCTTGCCGGCATCTCCGCTGCTCCTTGTATTCCCCTGGGAGCAGCAGCCCCCTTTCCATCACCCCCCGCAGCCCCCGGCTGGGCCCCCCCGCCACCGGACCCACCGCCACCATCCAGCTCCATCCCGCCTCTCACCCATCTCATCCCGTGTCTCTCCGTGGACCATGCCCTGCATGCGCCTACGACGCTCCGGGTGGCGACCACGTCCTTCCTCGCCCCGAAAAACGGGGGTGTGGTGGCGGTGGTGTGTGTTTGGGGGGGGTCTTGGCGCAGCCGTCAGCCCCGCTCTGTTCTCCCGCAGGTTCTACTCACATTCTCACTCCCACCAAATTTCTCATGGACCTGAGGCACCCCGACTTCAGGGACTCCACTAGGGTATCATTTGAGGATCAGGCTCCAGCAATGGAGTGAGCCAAAGAAACCAAGTAAAGGCAGCTTACTAAGGAAAAAGAAACCCTTCCTCCCCGAAGGGTTTTCTTTGCTTCTTCCGTTCCTCCTTCCTTTAATTATTATTTCGGGTTTCGTTTCCGTTGGGTTCTCCGATAAGAAAATGCTTGCAGTTCCTCCTTCCAGGTGGAAAAGCATCCAGCGCCGTTCCATCATCCTTCTGCCATGTCTCTTGGCCGGACCTGGCCGGCTCCTTCATGCCATGAGTTCCCCCTCGCCGGGGCCGGAGGGGCCGGGGGAGGCGGGTCGGGGGCCTGGCAGAGGCGTCCCGGGGGCGGGCAGGGGGACGGAGCGCCCCGGGGTGCTGCCCGCAGCGGGGCCGGGGGTTCAATGCCTGGGGGGCAGTGGGCACATGGTGCAGACCCCCAGGGCTTGTCCCCGAGAGCTGGGTGCTGCCGTGACCCCCCAGCTCCGGGGGGTGATGG
>VXBO01011025.1:123521-137581 GCA_013400135.1 Rhinoptilus africanus | reverse complement strand
TTTTTCTTTTTTTCTTCCCCCCCACCCCACCCCCTTTAATCATTGTTTTTTTGATCAGTGATGAAATAGGGTGCGAGTTCCTTTTCATGTGAAGATTGATTTGGTGTTGCTGTTATTTGGTGTGTTCAGCTTTGCCAATTATTCTATTTCTATGCTTCTACAATTACATAATTCATTCTTTTCCACGTTTTATCTCTTTTCAGTGACTGTGCACTTTAAATGTAACAAATAGCTTGCTGCAGGAATGATTATAGGTGTCCACAGTAGTTTGACTTCTTCTGTGATTAATCATTTCTGAAGAATGTTGTGAAACATTGAATCTTCATTCATTCTGTTGTAAAGAAAATAATGCTGTCTATTTCCCATTTTCATAATTTGTCCTCCGTAAGAATTCTCTCAATTCAGTTTTTCAAGAGGTAGAATTGACATCAATCAAATTGTGTAGCTCCTTATTGTTCTATCCAGTCACTTATGCAGCTTTCTGAGGCTGTGATTTGGGATGTTTAGCAAATTGACTATTATTTTTTTATTATTTGCATTTCTAAAAGCTGTGAGGTTCGTAGTCTTTTGTGGAACTTAGAAATGCATAAACTGAGAATTGGATGCCAACCCAGTCATTCAGTTTTCTGTAGAAAAACTTTTACCCTTATGTGGCTGCTGTCTTGCTCAAAAAACCCCCGCATAATATGCTTTATTCACATCTGGTTTGGATCTAGCTTACTGCGCGTTCCCTTACTGCTTTGGTACTTTAATGAGAAGGGAGCTACTTCATTCATGTCTGTGGACTGTAATAAGGATTTTTATATTATCAGGTAGGATGGTTCAGTAATGCAATATACTGAGAGCACCCCTATCTGAAATGGAATGAGAGGTTATATTTGGTATTCTAAAGGCTCCCTGAAAATACACTTCATTGCTCATGCCCTTTAGCAGATTAGAAAATGGCTGAGAAACGAGCATCTGACTCTTCTCAAGTGCTATGTTTTTCAAGTAATTTTTTGACTATTTATTTTCCATGTACATGATTTAAGAATGATTTGCATACCTTCAAAATTCTTTTTATATTTTACTGGATTGCAATGTAATGATGCAGTTGTTCTATTCCTGCTGTGATTTCTGCCAATCCCTTGTTGAGAATGTAATCTAGAACCTCTCAAAACCAAAGCTGAGGGGTTTTTTAGTGGTTGTCAGATCTTGCATCATTTTCCCAGTCATCTAGATGCACTGTGATTGAACTAATAATTTGAAACTGATTGATACAAAGATATTCCATTAAACTGAGAATCAAATTAAGAACTGCTAAATAGTGAAGTAGGTTCTGTAACTTTATCTATTGGCAACAGAGTTGTCTGCTGTGTTTACAACTAAGTTCCAGTCACAGTCTCAAAACCACAACAGCAGCAGAGGAATCTCTAAAGAAATAATAACAGGTAACGCGGGTGATATGGCTTTCAACTGAGTGTCCACATATGCGTGTGGAACCACCTCCTAACGATACTGCATGAAAGGTAAAGAATAAAAACTTTTAAATATGAATTTATAGTATGCTTTTATTTGCATGATTTATGTCTTTAGCTCTTAATGGATTTGAGAATTTTCTTATTCTTGTAACTTTCCATGGGAGAGTGGTCTTACTGATTTAAAATTTGACAAAGTGTCAGAAGCATTTTTGCAAAGTATCAGAAATATTGTGGGAATGAATAAAGGCTGTGGTATTTGGCTGGGTGTTTGTGCCGTATTTTAATGGTGTAACTTCATTAAGTGCATTTGTAATTGTCTGTAATTTTGGAATTGAACTGCATTATAGAATTAAATTAATGTCTGCGGCAGTACCTTCGATGTTAGTGCTCTATTACTTTGCTAAATAAAAATTTTAATAATGCTTTCAGGGGATATATTGTCTATATAATCATGCTTTCAAGGGCCACTTAGCTCCTTGTAATGGGGAGGCGAGGAACAGAGCTGGTTCAAGTGAGGTTATGAAACAGTTGTTGCTGTATTTTGCAAGAGTCAGAGCTGTGTGCAGGGGAATAGTTAATGATAGGTAATGTTCCCCATCTTCTGCTCTTGCCTTTGCTTTATGATTACGTGACTTCTCTGAGGAGAATCATTACTTTCATGGCAAACATCTGAAGTACAGCTCTCCACAGAGGTAGTGAGCTAGTCAAGTAAGTAATAAAAACCTAGCACTCGGTAGTCGACAGGTACCTCTTAAAAGGCCAACTAGATGATCACAATCTCATCTAACTGATGTTGCTATACTGCAGCAGCCTCCTCGGAGCTGTGCTCCCCTCCAGACTCGGTGGTCATCCTTCTAGGTTCTGGTTGAGCGATGGACAGCGTGATGTGAGCCAACTCAGCTAACGATAACGGGGACTAGTACTGTTTCCTTGTACGGAGGAGTAATACATAGCAGCATCTAATTTGTTGCAAGTGCTAGACTGCTATTAGAAACCCTTTTTAAGAGGACAAGAAAAAAGCATTGCTAGGATTTTGTTCAGCATATCAGAACTTTCGGGGTTTTTGGTTTGTAAGCCATGTCATTAAGGAAGGGCACTTCTGTTCTGAAGCATTAACATGAGATAGTGCTGCTAAAGTCACAACTGTACCACAGATATGTGTTGCGCCATATTACACTATTTTGCCACATGCTGGCATGGTTGGTAGTCGCAGTATTGTGAACCTTGCTGGATTGTCACAGAAGAATCAGAAGCAATTTTTTCTGGAGGTTGTTTATCTTTAAATAAACTCATTTAAGGCTGTTTAGTTAATACTAGCATAAGATATGATCAGCATACTATAATTGTTTCCAAATATCAATAACCTGTGATGAACAAAGCTTTGTTAGACATGGGCTTTACTTTTCTTTGTTTGCTCCATTGAAGAATTAAGAGTAAACATAAATGAAGTTAATTATTTCAGAATCAATATTACTGTGGACTTGGTGAACAAAATAAATAGTATCTCTCTGCCAGGGCTTGGATGGAAGACTCAAGCATGAAGGGTAAGAGCAACCACTAGTAATTCATTGTACATGTGTGTATTCTATATGTATATAATAATACTGAAAAATGTTTTAAATGAAACCTGAAAGTAATAGTTTGGCAATATATGAGCCTTAAAGTCCATTTTCACAGCTGCAAACTTTTTATTAGCAAATCCAAGTCAGGCTGTTGAATTCTTCTTCTTTTGGGAAATGTCCTTTTTAAAATTTTTTCATTTTTAAATTTTTTCAGTTTTTAAAATTATTTCATGAAAGGGTAATCATTTGTGTGTTATATCTGTCACTTCATAATTCATTGCATTGTGGAATAATAGCAAAAAGATGTTTTGGAAAAACTATAAAATATGTTTGCAAAATTATAAAAGGACTAAAAAGAGGGTTGCTTCAACTGATGTACCTTCCCAAAGCCTGTGGAGTGTTAGTGAGCAGTCTTGTATACGCAAAACTCAGCAATTAACACTTGATAGATTTCACAGAAAGGCTGGGAGAATGTATTACAGAAAAATCACTTTGCACATTTCCTAAACCTATTTAGATAAAATAATGTACCTGCTAATTTAAGGTATTTTGAACTGTGAATATGTATAGGTATGAAAAAAATCCCTGTGTAATGTAGTAGTTAATTTGCATACTGATTCAAATGAAATGTTAGTTAATGGCTGCGATTGCTTCGTGATAGGATGATTTAATCTTTTTTACTGTTGAAATATATCAAGTAATACAGATTATATGCAAATAAACACTTTTAGTCCTCTTGAACCATAAAAACCTGTGTATGGCCAGGGTGATTCTTTGGAAGCTGGCAAAAAGCCGTCTCTTATAACAGTAGGTCTTGGGTCAGATTTAATCTCATGTCTCGTACTTTATCACTTGTAATATTTGGAAACAGGGCTCTGTCTGCAATGGCTATTATTAAACCACAGAAATTTGAAGCCAACCAACTAGAAATAACAAAACCTTTCATTTCCTTAGCCAAATTTTGAAAAACCTAAATTCAGTACTATTGTAATTTTTGCTCAAGTGAGGTAAGACGTGTATTCCATTATCCATTATCTCCAGAATGGGAAAACTTGCATCACTTGGGATTTCCTTAGGTGACCAACGGTGGCAGAAATTGAATTGCAGTCATTAAAAAGAATAGGCTTTATATTCCATGTCCTTAGAGCTTAGTTATTGAGCTGGCTTTAGTTGAAACAACACAATTAGATTGCTTTTGATTTGTCCCAGCAAATTTATCACTGTCTTTACTGCATTTGCAATATTCTCCTACTAAAGTCCCTGAACGTACATATGAAAAAAAGCTTTTCACACAGAATAAGAACTGTTAGCTTGGATTTTCAGAGAAAATATACAAGTAAAGCTCTTTTTTCATTTTTTCTTAATGTGCTCTAAGTTAGTCTTTTTTCTGCCTAATTAAGTTTATTAATATTAAAGACTACAAATGGACACTTCCTTAATTCAGCGAATCTTAACTTGAATACTTATCTTGAGACCTGGAGGAAATGTATGTTATCATGAATGTGGTCTGTCAGTGTAAAGCAGGGAGCTTTAGTAATTTTTAGTAATGCTTAAGAAAATGAGTTTGTCTAAGTTGTTAGCCAGACATGAAAGAAACATCTGAAACTAGATCTGTTTCTAGTGAAACAGAAACGAACAAATGAGGGGGAAAAATAACTCCCAAATAGATTTAGCTAGTTTTTCTTTTGGCTCTTAGCCATTTCTTCTGAGAAGACTACAAGCTGGAGGAGACAGCTCTGCCTTTTAGTTTCCTGTGAGAGGCCCAGGAGCAGTTGATGTGGGTTGGGGAAGATGCTCTTTTCTGCAGCAGCATCTGGCTTAGCACACCTCCAGCTGTGCTGCCCGGGGGGGGTCTGTGTGCTTTTGTTGCTCTTGTTCCTGCAGCCTGTGTCTGCGCTATCTCTAAACTAGTAGGGGTGAAGCTGTGACAGCACTGAGCTCAGCATGGATAACTGCCTGAACATGTACTTGAACTGTTGAATTGATTTGTACAGCTAAGATAACCTTTCAGTTTTTAAACTGTATTTAGTATCTTAAAGCTGTTTTAAACGTTTTTAGGGACAGGACTTTGCCGTCTAACACGTGAATCTCTCCTGTCCTTCTGCTGCCATTATCTCTTAGACCCTTTATTCTGTTTTCCAGCTCTATGCAGACATCTTGGATGCTGTAGGGCATCTCAGGCAGCACTGGATGCCCGCTGTTAGGTTGTTCCATCAATCCGCAGGTGACTATTCTGAAGCGAGGTTGGGAATTTCCACTTGAGCTGAAACCACTGCAGTGATACCAGCTGTAGCTGTACGCTGAGATTACCCACTGTTTGTGTTGGTTACACTGCAGAGTACAGTTTAATCGCACCTCTTAATTTTAATCGTTATTCACATCCTGAGTATTTTCATACCACGTATTTCTGTAAGATCTATCTGAATAACTAATGCACAGCATACGAAAGACTCGTATTGCAGAATATCTTCTAAGATACCATGTAGTAATAAGTTTTTAAAAATTTATTTCTGAAACAGAAAAAGTGGTTAAAAGTGTCAAGTAGTTGTTTTCTAAAGGACATACAACTGTGCAGTATTTCATAAATATTTTTAAAGATTAATGCTTTATTTACAGTTCTCAATTGAAATTTGTTTTCTTCCCTGGAAGAAGCAAGGGAGGGCTGCTCATTTTCTTTTATTCGACTTGGACAAAAGGTAGAAACGAAGAGCAAGCCCCTTCCCTCCCCCCCGCCCACAAACTGAGACTAGAGATTTAATGGCTAGTCTGTCATATTATTGGAGGTAAAATCTCTAAGGACAATTCACTACCTCCTTGTTGTTTTCTCAATCACAAAAGGAGAATAAGATTCCCTTCTAGAGTGCAGTCTTCTAATCTGCTGCTATCTCTTCTGTTCCCTGGGTCTCCTTTACAAGTCTGGCATTGACGTTGACCTAAGGCACCTGACTTGACAGTTGAGTTGACATGCGTAGAAAAAGCTTGGATTTTTTTCCTATAGTTCGTGGGGAAGATATAAAGGGGCAGGTGTTGTGCTCTGTTACTTGTGTTTTTCCCAGTAATCCCAGAGCCTCTTTACTATTATAAGGTTGTTTCATTCTCTGATAGGCAGCACTCTGTCAGCTGTTAATGTCTTCAAGGTAATGTGAAGTATCTTTGGTATCTTTTTTTTTGCCTGGTTTACGGTGTGCATCTGCTAACCTATTTGTATCTACTACTCTAAAAGACATTGTTTATTCCTTAGTGAACAACCATGTATTGGAAAAATTGAGACCTACTTTTACCCATTTTTCTATAATTTGCAATGCATTATATATGAAACAAATGCCACATTTTATAAAAAGCTTAATGTTGGTCATGAAAGTACTGATAGAAAGGGTGGACGAGAATTTTAGAGGGTCTTCAGCACACGACTGCTTTCTTGAGCGTGTTGGATTTTACAGAACTGGAATGCTCATTCTGGTTGCTGCTGTCTTGTCCTCACATAGTTCTTAGGTTTTCCGCACTGTTTTAAACTTGCTTCTATGATGAGATAAAGATCTCACACATAGATGTGTGTACCTGTATTTTTCTCCAATAAAACTTTTAACTGTAGTGAAGTGCAATTCAGTGTAAACTTATTATTTTTTACAACTTGTGAGAATTGTACCTGCTATTTCAGTCAAGGCTGGGTTAAACATCCTGTCTTCATCCCAAAACAAGTGAGTTATTTCTTTATGCAAACTACAAAGGGCAAATGAGATCTTAACAACCCAAATACCACAGATTGCAGTTCTGCTGTGGGTGTTCAGAGCAATCATCATTTTTAGATGTATAACGAGAGCAGAATCTTTCCAGTAATTTCCAGCCCAAGGTAATATGTAGGCACTACATGTCTGCCTTTCTGCCCCCTACAGAAAAAAAAAAAACAAACCCAAAGCGATGCCTTTTTTCCTTATGTGGAAGTGATTCTATCTATTTGGGGCAGCTATTTACACTTCTGTATTATTGAATGCATTTCAGGCAAATTTTCTCTTCTACTTGATGAAGCATTATACATCTATTACATCTATTGCTAACAATATGCATAAGCTTTTCTTTAATTAAGCTTGATGGATAATCCTTTAGCATTCTTTTGCCATTTTGTACTCTCTGTCCTTCATAAAGTAAACCTATTTCATTTTATGTGGCATCAGTTATTTCCATTGAAATTTCAGTAGTCATCTTGATTATTGACCAAACATTTGCCAATAAGTTTGTTGTGGTTTAATACAGATAAGGATTTGATAGGAGAGGCAGTCAGCTTTCAACTGGCTTTCAAACCCTCATGAATAAAGTTTCAAAAATTCCTCAGTGGATATATGCTTGAAAGGTTTTTTTAAGACACATACCCAAGACAAGTCTGTCACCTGTTAGTCTGCTATTGGTATTCCACATCTCGTTCCTATAAGTAAATAACTGCAGCTTGTGGGGACATAGGATGGAGTTCGATAAGTAAAAAAGAGTGGAGAGAATTAAATAAAGACATTGGTGAGGATTATGTCTCCCTTTGCTTTCTCTCCAACCAGAGGTAGGGTTTTCAGAATGTAGTCATTGCTGCCTTGATACTTTTCCTGCTTAAATCAGTGGTTACTAACTCCAGTGCGATTAGTGTTAGGGTATTGCTAGGACCTACTGAAAGGGGGCTCTGAGCTCTAGAATGACGGGATAGCTGAATGTGAATGGATCAGAGTAGTAGTAGGCTATACAGTACTTGTTTGCTTGGCTGCATAGGAGTTTTACGCTAATTAGTTGTTATGGGGCACGATCAGAGGTCTGGAGCACCTCNGCTTGGCTGCATAGAGGTTTTACGCTAATTAGTTGTTACGGGGCACGATCAGAGGGCTGGAGCACCTCTGCTACGAGGACAGGCTGTGAGAGAGTTGGGCTTGTTCAGCCTGGAGGAGACAAGGCTTCGGGGAGACCTTAGAGCCCCTTCCAGTACCTAAAGGGGGCTACAGGAAGGATGAGGAGGGACTTTTTATCAGGGACTGTGATGACAGGATGAGGGGTAATGGTTTCAAATTGAAAGATGGTAGATTTAGATTGGATATCAGGAACAAATTATTTCCTGTGAGGGTGGTGAGGCACTGGAACAGGTTGCCCAGAGAAGCTGTGGCTGCCCCATCCCTGGAGGGGTTCAAGGCCTGGCTGGATGAGGCTTTGAGCAGCCTGGGCTGGTGGGAGGTGTCCCTGCCCAGGGCAGGGGTTTGGAACTAAATGATCTTTAAGGTCCCTTCCAACCCAAACCTTTCTATGATTCTGTGACTTCATCTCCCAGGAAACACTTCCATTTGTCCATTT
The DNA here is from genome assembly GCA_013400135.1 of Rhinoptilus africanus. Taxonomy (NCBI): domain Eukaryota; kingdom Metazoa; phylum Chordata; class Aves; order Charadriiformes; family Glareolidae; genus Rhinoptilus; species Rhinoptilus africanus. The sequence continues at coordinate 129,240 of VXBO01011025.1, read as the reverse complement.
TGTCCTTTTCATAACGTTTCTGCTTCAGGTATTTTAAGTGATACAGCTGGAGAATTATAAGATGTTTAACTTCTCTCTTTTGTTTAAATTGTGGAACATTTTCCTTTGGGTGATTTCCTTTATGTAACTGGCTTTCCTATACATTGTCTTCTCAAGATAGATTCTTTTAATTTTTCTCTCACTTGCCTTTTCTTTTTTAATTGGAAAATTCTCGATTCTCATCTATGTGTAACCAGAGCACTTCATTTTTATTGTTAGCTTTATTAAATTGAAAGTAGTTAAGGTTCTTATCCTCCTTTATCTAGGGTTTTGTTGTTTTTTTGTTTTTGGTTTTTTTTTCCAGAGGTATTATTCTAGGAATTCCAAAACACGCTTTCAAGACTGAAGAGTATGTTGACAGAGACGTTTTGGTAGGCAAAGCGAAAATGGAGTGAAGTCTGGCAATATGTTTATTCTTAGCAGTGCCTCTGTACTGCACACCTCTTCAGAGAGTAAGTGTAAATCAGAGGAGTCTCTAGGGTAGGGATGTCAACTAAATCAGTGCATACTCCAAGGCCTGAGGATTATTTCAGTCAAATCTGAGAAGTTTTCATTCCAAATTAGGATTCTTACTCATTTTTCTGATCTAGAAAAGGCTGTTAAGTAACTTCATCTGCTTTGTTTATGAGCGTGCTAGAGAATTATTTTTCTTACTATGTTTTCTTTGTAAAAAAAAAAAACCTTTTTTTTGTGCCTCTTTCAGTTTGAAATCTTGTGTGGAGAGAATGGAGACGGGGAAAGTATCCAATATGGAATTATTTTATTTAATTTTTTTTTTAATGCTTAAGGAAAAAAAGAATGCTAGGAACAGCTCTTATCCCACTTTAAAGTAACTCTTCTTGCTAAAGAAAAATTGCAAATGCAATTCTTATTATTTTAAAATCAGTGTGGTATCTTTCCAAGTCAGCCTTTCTATTACCAGTTAGCTTGTCCTAAATACTTCCTAGCTTGGCATAGTCCCAAAGATCATGTGTGCTATTACACAGTTATAGGAACATTCAATATAAACCTGTTAAGGGCTAATTATTATCTCTCTGTCAACTAGACTGAGTTTACCGTGCCCTGTAGGCAACTTCAGTCTTTCTTAAATTCTTCCCTCTTGTAGTGAGGAGTAATTTGGGGGTAATATAACAAGAATGGGAATCCTGGAGTGATTTATGTACGTATTCTGTCTTTGTATGAGTACTCAGGTGAGATGCATGTGCAGGCATGTGTTAGTGTTGAAGTATGGTTTTAAGATTTCTATTGCTTCATCTGCTATACTTCATCCTTAAATTTTTTTATTGCCATTTTTATTTAACACTTGATTACTTACTACAAAGTTCTCGGGGGCTTGCTTTCATTACCTGTGTTCGCATTTCCCTGTGCCATGGACTATAGAACTTCTCTCTTTCTTTTCTTTCAGCTGCTTGAGTCTGACCCTGCATGTCTAGGATAAAAAAAACCCGAGCCCTCATTTGCATTTGCTGCTTTTCAGTTCTCTTCTGTGCCTGCTCTTTCCTCCTTTTTAGCTATATCCCATTGTTGTACTCTGAAGCTTGGAGCAGATACCCATTTTGGAAGCCTTTTGAATTTTTTCACATTAATTTTGGAGGAAGAAAGAATATAATTTGCTCTTCAAGTGTTTGAATGCCATCTTGCACGCTTGTAGGAGCTGAGATGAGTTTCTCTGAATAGGCCCTAGAATCTGCCTAAATGACTCAAATTCCACTGGGGACAGTTGGTTTGAAAAGCGATAGGTTTTGCAGCCTCCTACTCAGACATTACACTTGTCCAGGCAGTTAAAGGAGCTCACCATGTTAACAAAGATGTAGCATAAATACCTCGCTCTTCAAATTCAATTTTAGTTCTCAGTTACCCTACTATTTCTAAGAGAGGTGCTCTAAAATGTGTTCTTTTTTTTTTTATTATTCAAGAATTTTGGGCCTATATATCTTAGTTGCATGGGAAAATCATGACATTTCTTCTCAGTTAAAGAAAGATGGCAGAGGGGGGAGTGAAACTTGAAAATGTCTTCTACAGTTACAATAAAATAATTTCTTTCATGTGGGTTGGCAATAATTGCATATTTTGTCAAGCATTACTAAGAAAAGCTTCACAGCTTGACCCTGGGGCAGAACAAGAACTTGTATAGACTAGATTTCTGAAATTTCTCCTGTAGTCCGCCATCACCTCTGTCTTGCCCCTCAGGGAACTCTTATGTTCCTGTGTCAATCAAGAGAGTCCTGAACCCTTTTGACATCTTAGTGATCTTTTCTCCTGCAATTTCTCGCAATTCAGTATAATCTTTACTACTTCTCACTGTTATACACTTAGATACCTGATTTGCAGTTTTAGCACTCTTCAGAATTATCTGACAATACAGGGTGACAGAATGCTTTCAAACAGCACTATTAGTATAAAAGCATTGAGAGCTAAGGAATAGTGCCACTTTGGAGACTTATTTTTGAATTATATTTTTGTGCCTGCACGGATTCAGAAATAAAGTTTCTTAATGTGGGAATAAGAAGACATAAATGCACATTTTTCCCTAAGATGTGGTTAATGAAAATCCATCATCATCTTTTGTGCTCAAATATCCTGTCTTTAATTGCATTTTTACAAATACAGCAGAGTAAACAAAAATTTAATTTATTTGTGTGACAGGAACATGATTAATGTGTATGATGATGGTACCTGGGGCAGAACAAAATCCACGTTGTTTTTTTTTTCCCTCAAATTAAATTGAGTCTTGATCAAGAGCATCTGAAAAACTATAAATGAATTATTTCATCACTGAAGGAGGAAGATATGAGGACCCTGTTGTATAAAATGTCATGATACTGAGTCACGTCAATGTAACTGTTCAATGTGTCTTTTCAGTGTTGGTAGTTGAGGACTTCCTTTTGGCTGCTGTCTGTTCCTTTGCAACTCCTTCATATAGTGAAGTACAAGCCTTTTATACTTACAGTGGAGTCTATCTTCTGCGATAGTGTACTTGAGGAATCAAATCTTGAGGCAATTTACACAGGTTCCATCACCTTTTTTTTTTTTGTGATCTCCCAACAGGGAGCTAAACGCTAATTGAGAAGAAAGCAAAAAGATTTGAAATGCGACAGAAGTATGTCTGTCTGTGCTGACAGTTCTTGAAGAACAGACTTCTTCTCTGGTTCTGCTGAACGACATGTTTTCTTCCAAAGCTTGAGATGGCTAAAAAGCCACAAATAGCTTCATGTATATGTTCCTATACCTTAATCAGTAAGTGTCTCTACCTTATGGCTGATATCTACTGCATTCTGTGAAATATTAGCAGCAGAACTGTTTCTGAATTGCCTATTTTTGTAAATATAGCATCTTCCTTCTTATTGTAAATAAGTAGGTTTAATTTTTTCAAACGCTTTCTTTTTTTATATCCCTAAATTACTGAAGTAATCAAAAAACCCTTCATGAAGTATTTTCTCCTTTTCAGATGAGCCTACTTTCCTTCTCTTTTGCTAGAAGTTAACAAGATTAAGTGTATAAGCAGATAGTTTGAATTACTTTGCATGACTATAAAAAGCATATACTTGTATTTTCAAATATCTTTTCATTTAGGTAGTTACAGAAATTATATTTGAAATGATAAAAGGACTTACTAGCCTAGACTAGGATTTAGGAAGCAGTAATGCTCTTTAAAGATTAAAGTTTGCGGTTTTTTCTTCCTAATTCATCCTTCATTCAGTCAGGGGTTTAATTCTCAATGCTGTTGGAAAGACATCTGACATGTAAAGGCAGCGTTACATTCAATATAAAATATAAACTAATTGAGGGCAATCCTGATTTTGTTATTTAAGATACAAGAATTTCCACTTTAAAAAAATTGTTGTTCCCCAAGTTCCATTCGTCTGAGTTTCAATTAATGATATTATGTTCATCTGGTAAATATTAATGTAACTTAGTGAATGTCTTAATTTGCTATGATAACTAGGGCTTGCAGCAGGGAGCCCAGGTGACTACTGGAGAGAGAATTCCTTTCCACGTGCATCAAGTACAGTACGGGCAGCCTGTGTTGAATATGCCCTTCAGTGTTTTTTTTTAGGAGCTCAGAAATCAGGATTTCTCATTGGGGTAGTTGGGTATGAAGGTAAATTCAGTCTGTGATTAGGACAAAAGAAAGAAGGTAAGAATGGGAGAAAGTTCTCTAATGTGGCTACATGAGAAATTGTGAGCTCCCTGGAATACAATAGGCAGGGAGGGAAGTGCTTTTCTCTTTCGAACTGGAACGTAACCTGCCTTTTTGTTTCTCCATCTTCCATTTCCTTGTTGGAAGTTAAATGCTGCGTGTCACCATAATGATTCCTTCGGTCATTTGCTCATCCACCTTGGAAGCAATGTAGTCCCTACCCTTCTGCAATGTGGAAGAGACCAAGCGTGGACACAGATTGTTAATGGATTAGTAACATCTTTCCTTTGACCTTTCAAATGGTGGGCTACCATTTCAAACTGTGCTGTGAATTGGACAAGGCACTTGTCCACTTCTAGGCTTTGTAAAACATAAGGGGATAATGGATCTGATACAAAGTGGACCTTGAAGCAGATAAGCTCTCATGCCTCTGTGATTTCCACTGAAGTGATTGTCGGGTCCTTCAGTTTACTAAAATCAAAGCACAAATATGTGTAGAAGATAAGGGCAGGACCTCATTCAAGGATACCAGCTTTTTTTCAAGGAGGGGGATTTAGGGTGACTGGGAATAGAGAGAATCTTGGGATACAGCAAGAGGGAAGTTTCTTTCTGGGAGAGAGGAGGCTGGTAGATGTATAATTGGAAAGACTGGAGGAGTAGCAGCAATGGGAAGCTAACACAGAAGGGAGGCAGAAGGAGGGCTGTTTGTAGTTGGAGGAAAGTGCAAAGAAAAAAATTACTGGAAGAGACAGTCATCTGCCTTACAGAAGTGGGAAGATTAAGGAACGAGGGAGACAGTTCGTTTTTAAGAGGAGGCAATAAATGTCCTTGCAATCTTTCAGGTGTATGACATGAAGTTACAATTAACGTTGTACAGAAAGTATTTATTTTCCCATACATTTGTGTTAGAAACATAGACCTATAGCTGATCATTTGGAAGATACTATGATAAATGGGAGCAAGAGACTGACTTTAACTGGCTTTAAATATAGCAGCTATTTTTAAAGATTTTATATATAGTATTGGCACTTAAACCAGGCTGTGTATAATTATAAGAACAACAATTTCTTTGCTGCTGATTAACTAGGGGAACATAATGACTTAATGCATCTTTATATTGATACTGTTTAGTTTTCACAAGGATGGTTCAAAGCTCGCTATGAGCTGTGGAATGGACAGCAATACTGTAATATGTTACTGTTTCTTCTTTAGTAGACAGAAAATGACAGCGTGAATAAGTTTTATCATAAACTGCTGTAACGTGCAAAAGATGTGGAGAGAAATACATGGGAACTTTCTGGACACATGGCTTCTTTAAGCCAGTATTCAATGACAAGTATGAGATAAAAGTAGGAAAATTCAGCAGAATAAAAAGCCTCTAAACACTATTTTATTTATAAATTTCAGGATGGAAAAGAATCCATATCATCCAATCTTACTAATTAATTTTGATTCTCTGAAATATCATTCTGTAAGATTCCCATTTTGGTTTCAAATTTCTAATGGGAAGTAGGCTTTTTACTCTTTTTTTTTTTTTTT
>VXBO01011025.1:106488-123498 GCA_013400135.1 Rhinoptilus africanus | reverse complement strand
TTTTTTTTTTTTTTTTATTGTTGAGGATGGTTTTAGTAGATTTGCAGATTTCCTCCTGGTCAGAGTGATCCATGTCTGTGTCTACATGTTCTTAAAGAATAGATAAGAGCCTGTTATAGGGTACCTGGTAACGTGCAATATAATTCCTGGGTTTTGGCATGAGCTGTAAATGACACGGTCTGCGGGGTTCTTCCCATGGAGCTGCCAGTGCTGTGCACAGGCTCCTGCGAAGTGTAATTGCTGCCTCCAAGCAGTCAGTTCAGTAACTCTGTGAGAGAAGGTTTCAGAGATAAAAAATCTCATTTGCAATGATGGGTTTTTAGATCACAGAATCACAGAATAGTTTGAGTTGGAAGGAACCTTAAAGATCATCTAGTTCCAACGCCCCTGCCCTGGGCAGGGACACCTCCTACTAGACCAGGCTGCCCAGAGCCCCGTCCAGCCTGGTCTTGAACACCTCTAGGGATGAGGCAGATCTGAAACGCTATTTCTCCGTAAAGAGACAAGCCCTCCCGGCCCAAAATATACAGGAGAAAACCAAAGAAAAGCAGTCTACAGTCTCTGAGAGGAGGTAGAGTTGTGACAAGTGAGTGAAACAGTATTATGAGGTGTTATTAGTATTATTACTTAGGCAATTCTTTTCTGTAAAAATGCTTCCAGTGTTGTTTTCACTCACGGAAAGTTAGACTCTAAAGGGATGTTTTTTATCTATTACAAAGTTGTAGTGATCTTCAGAAAAGTCAATGAAGAGCACGAGGAGCAGGATGAGAAGGTGATGATGATATCAAGTATTTAAGAAATGCTAAAACAAGACTAAGTACAGAAGCTGGTGTACTCAGAACAATGCCTTGGTTTATTCTTGCACACCTCTGTATCAAACAATAGTGAAACTATAGAGGGTTTCAAAGCCTGAAAGAAACACATGCTAAAGGCTCTGCAGCAGCATGTCGTATGTCTGAAATGCAGGCTGTAGTCATCACACACTGTCTGGACCTGACTAAACCAGATATTAATGTGTGGTTTTATCAGGGCTTCTTCAATGAGACTGATAAAAAGCTGGATTAGCAGCCCAATAGCTTGGAAACATTTTCACAAAGCATCATGTTCAACTGCAGCCAAGAAACATCACGCAAAGCATTGCACTAGCAACCTCTGTATTAAAAAGCACGCCAGCCCATAGTAAAAACATCACTGTGTTCCACTCTGAAAACCGTTGTGACTATAGGGGCGTGGAATTTATGGCATTCCAGAGTGAAGGTTCTGGTCTGTGCCCCTTTTTCTATTGATTATCACATTTTCTTTCTTATTAATATTGAGTTATTTTTTCTGTTAGTCTTTTTGACAGTACTCATGACACTGGTACCTTTTGTTCTACGACATCAGGCTTGTAGAAATGATTACCTGTGGTCCTGAAGTCTAACCTAATGATCCTGAGACATTCCACAATGCCCTCTTCTGAAACTTGCATATAAAGTTCACAAGCTCTCCTATTCTAGTTTTTAAAATTCAACTTTTATTTAAAAAACTGACGTCTTTGTTCTGACATTGATAGCTCTCCTATCTCTAAACAACTTTATCACCTTCCAGCCCTGAATTAAGTGTTGTACAAAAAATAGACCAGCTTTAAAAACTGTTATTATTTACATGAGTGACATGGGCCTTGGATACTCAGTTCATATTATGTTTCCGATACGTCTGATGAAAGTCTCTGAAGATATTTTCAAATGGTTAGCTTTCTGGAGAAACACTGTTGATTTAATGCAAAAAAAAAAAAAAGTCTATTTTTATTGCTAAGAATGAAGGGGAATGATCTTGACTAAATAGTGATGACTGTGTGGCATAGGATAGAATGCGTATAGTCAAGAATGATTGTTGGGGTGGAATCTGTAGTATTTATTCAGTATGAACACTGAAGATGCTGCAGGAAGGAAAGCCTGAGCAGCAAATGAGCTGTGCAAACGGAGCTGTAGGAGAACTTGTCGAACTGAAGCTGTCTCTGGCATGACTCACTCAGGCAATATGTGTAATCAGAGGATGTGCTTGCCTGGGAGATTCCTGCCACCTAGTCATCCACATTACACTCAGATGACAGCAGGAGCTTCCTCAGGGTATGCTGAAGACCTAGAATAGACTGAAAGTAACTTTTCCTAATAGTTCAGGCCATGAATATTCATAGGAGATAACGGCTTTTTTGTCAGTACTGCATTAATTCTTCAAAGCTAATACATCGTAATCACTTGTTGCAGTTTTCAAGTTGTGCTCATTGAAAAAAAGAAAACCCGACCTTTAGAAATATTAATCAGGAAGCCAGCTAGAATTTTCACGTCTGGTTGATTCTGTCTGCTTGTAATACAGGGCTTAAGACAGAGTCGAATTCATTTGAAGTGGAGTTTTTGAATCAGTGATAGGATAAATTTAGTTTGTCCACTGTTTAATTTTGTGGTTAGCAGGAGTGTGTGCAGAATTTTTGCCCAGTGTTTGTCTCAATGGCTACATGGATAAATCCAGAGTCTACCTGTTTGTATGTGCTGCATGTGGTGCTGGATGTGTCCTAAAGCAGCAGAGCGTTTCTCTTTCCTTGCATCTGATGTGAAGTAGTGCACCTGACACCAATTAGATTAATTGAACATGTACCTTAATTAACTCATGATACTCCTGTTGATTCGCAGAAAAATGTAATTAAACAACAGGAATTTGGGTGTCTTAATTTAAACAGATGTCTGGTAAGATGCCGGGTGTCAGCACTGGACAGGTTCAGCCCGAGAAGCAGGCTGCTGCTCACAGCACAGAGGCTGATCGGAGGAGGCTGTGGCTGTTGAGAATGTCATCGAATTGTAACAAATGGTCCCTCTGGCCACCTGCATCCTGACAAAAAAAATGGGGAGAGATCAGGAGTGTCCTGGTTTGAGGTAAAAAACAGAACCAAGGACAACAGACAAAGGTGGCCCAGCAAGAGCTGTTGCAAATAAGTTCTACAAGTCCTTCTTTAGAGATAATTTTGCAGAAGAAAAACTAATTTATCAGTGATAAAGGGCTGTATAGAGAAATTAAGGGAGAATGGCCTTTTTTCAGTGGTGTTTGTTACAAACCTCTTAGTCCAAACAATCCTGCTGTGTGGAAACACAGGCCCTCCATGTCCTCTGCCAGAGGTTTCTTTTGTTCCTCTGCTCTTCTGCACTCTGCACTTTCTAGGTAGAAAAATACATTTCACTCAAGTGGTGTCTGTTTTTCATAAAGCAGTTTTGGAATCTGTGAGATGGAAAGGTGTGATCTGTCTTAATAATTGTTTTTCCTGTATACGTTGGGGTTATCACAATCTAACTGTACTTTTCAAGATCTGCTACTCAAGTGAGGATGGGTTCTTGTCTAATACTTGGTGGCTGAAATTTTTTTCCTATCAATCTGTGCTTTTCATTTGTAATACATACTGCCTAATTAAATGTTGCGAGTTAGCTACTGTCTGACCTCCAGTTGTGGGAAATCCTTAGGTTGAATTTATACTGGAAGAAACTGTACTGTAGTGTGTGTATGTGGGATTAGTAGTTCTGAAAATAAGATCGTTGTTTATAGCAGAATGAGTGAAAAACCAATATGAACCTATATGGACCCCAGGAAAGGTTTTTCTAAAACGGAATTCTAAGAATTTCTATCTTTGACTCTCTTGGTTTTTTTCTTATGAAACAGTTTAAAGTAGTTTCTTGTCATGGTCTAACCCCAGCTGGCAACTAGGGTCACGTAGCCATTCACTCACTCCTCCACCTCCCAGTGGCATAGGGAAAAGAGGGATAAAAAGGAAAAAAAACCTCCATGGTTTGAGATGAAGACAGTAATGGAAGAGAAAATATTAATAACAATGGTAAAAGAATATACAAAGTGAGTGATGCAATGCAATTGCTCACCACCTGGTGACTGGTTGCCCAGGCTGTCCTGAGCAGTGATCATGGATTCCTGCCCCCCAGCCAACCCCCGTTTATATACTGCACATAATGTCTATGGAATGGAATACCGCTTTGTCCAGCTTGTCCTGTCTGCGCTTCCTCTCAGCTTCTATGGAAGCTGAAAAAGTCCTTGACTTATTCTCATACTAAATCCCAAACACAGTAGCTACAAGGAAGAAAATTAACTGTATCCCGGCTGAAAGCAGGACATTGCCTTTCTTTATTCTTGCTTCCTCTTTCTTGTTGACATTTGAAATAGTGTTTTCCAGGTTTTTAAAATGGCACTTGAGCAAGATATCACCAGCCTGACTGAGGGCTGTTATTCAATTAGATCATTATTTGAAATTAACTGTTAATAATGCACTGCTCAAATGGCTCTGCTTTTGTAATGCAACAATCATCTATGTGAACTGTACTGAAACCAGTTATAAACCAACGATAGAAGAATGGGTTGTCTCTCCTTGATTTTGTTACTGCTAAGTGGTGGTAAGGTGTTAAGTTGAACCATGCAGGGCCAGAAAGTGATGTGCAAAATATGATTTGCCTGCTAGGATTTTACTTTTCTCTTTGAAACTAACAGGAATGTCAATAACAACAATGCCATAGCATCAAATCTGATCTAGTGGGCCCTTATTCTGTAATTAGCGCTCTCTTAGTTTAGCATCTGCGTTTGAGGTAGCATAGCAGTTCCCAAGGTAATCTCAATGCATATGCTTTTTGGAGTATTTTGAAGAATCAAATTCTAAAATTAAAGTTCTGTTCGATCGTATCTATGAATGTTTCTACTTTTCCACCAGAATATGGAAGCAACATATTCAGCTTGCTTCAGAGGAAATAAAGGCATAAATGCCTCCATCACCTAATGATTCCTGCTAAAATCATCAAGTGATGACTTGATGTGCAAAGTCATTTGGTGACTGACTTGGAGTAAAAAGATACCCTGGATTCTATGGAGATCATGGTTTTTGATAAGAAAATGTGTGTTTGTTTCTGCTTGTTAATATTTTTAAAGCCTTTCTATACAATAGAAGTAATGATTGAAAGGACCATAGCATTTCAAAAAACAGGTCTGGGGGAAATAACAATGCAGGTATTTTATAAACTGTGCAATAGGGAGGTGATGTTTAAAAATGTAAACCATTTTTGCCCAATCAATGAGTGCTGCTCATAAAATCCTGTATATGTATGCAAGAGAAATGACTGTAGACTATGTTGTAAGAAACTTCACTGGCATCATTTAAAGGAAATTTTTAGCTTATTTAGTTCTAAGGCCAACTCGTTTATTAATTTTTTACTATAATATAACAAATAGTCCCTTGAGACCATGTGTTCAGTTATGATTGTAGTTTTCCCCCAGATTTTTAATATGGAAATACCTCTTTATTAAAAGTACAAAGTAATTTCCTGAAATATTACTTTCCTTTGCTTTAGGAAAATGGTAGGAGTGAGGGAGGATTTTTCAAGTGATTAGGTAAATATAAATAATGCATTGAAATAGATTAAAATTCAGAAATTGTTGTTCAGAAACATGTAGCCATTAATCTCAGAATGGAAATGTCATTTTGGTTTTGTATTTTCAGCTGAAAAAAGTGCCTAAGAGAAAAAAGTGGATTTTTTTGTTTCAAATATGCAGAGAACAAGAAAACCAAAGCTGTGATCTTCATACTAACTTTCCTGCAGCAATATAGCAGCAATCATTCTTGTGTTGCAATATCCCTGAAATTGTATAATAGAAGATTGCATCATAGTTACCTGACAATAGTGTATTTTTTTCTTCTATGCTCATGTTATCATACGGTGGCTGATGCTTTTTCGTATCTTACAGACATAGAACATTTAAGTATTTAAGCGATGTTAACAATAACTATTTCTCTAATTTTTTAAAACAGAGGGAAAGGACTTTCTGTTCTAGTTCTTGTATAAAGGTTTTATATGTTTTAAATCCACCAGGAAATCTTCTGTGGCCTCAAAATGCTTCCACTGACTTTGATGGTTTTAAGGATCAGAATCCACGGTTTATATTAAGAAGTCATTTATGCAAGTAACTGGAAAAATAAACTAATGAGTGAGGTGTGAAAGCAGGTCAGGGGACTGATGCCCAGGAAAAATCAGTGCTATATGTAGGTCTCCTTTACAAATGATGTATTGATGGGTGTTATGCTCTGGGTAGCCTTGCAGATTGCTAAGTGCTTGTTTTTTTCTAAACAACAGTTTAAGTGGATTGTAATGCCTCATTTAACTGAGAATATACTCGAGCTCTCTGGTCCAAATCTGCTTCCTGATGTTGGACCGGTGAAACACGCGTAACATCCCAGGTTCATGAGAAGCAGTGTCCTCTGTGACGTTGCAAAAATGTACTGTCATTTATAGATTCTTGAGTATAAAATAAAAAATGTTAAACTGATTTATATGGACAATATATATTCATTCATTGCTGTGCCTTGTCCCTTTTTAAAGGATAATTACTTGGTCTGGTTGTCTGCTGCATCAGACGTGCTCAACATAAACGGAAAAAAGCGTGAGGTAATTGTCTCCCTGGTACCGGTTGTCTGAACAGCACTCGAACTCCGGTGGTTGTAATGTCTTCTGGGTATAAATGGCACCTTCCTCAGTGCACCTCTGTGCGAGTGAGTGGGCGAGAGGGGGCAATGGCCTGGCTCATTTGGTTACCCAGGCTGGAAGGGAGGATTGATTTCTCCTATTCAGAATTTTCAAATTAACTTCTTGGAGCTCTTATGGAGAAACGCCTTGGTGGTTTTCTTACTTGAGACTACCATATTTTGGCAAAAAAGTATCATCCTTAGTGGAAGTGCTTATGTAGAACAACCTCCAACCCCTGCTGACTCAAAATTCTATATTCCTTTCGCATCAACCTCTCCAGAGCAGGACTTACTAGATTTCCCACAGAATCCAGCCTCAGATTCTAAACCCAGAAACCAGACTGGGTTTTTCTGGCTAATTAATTGTCCAGGTTTAATCATAGAACACTAAAGTTAGGAGATGTGAGGAATGTATGGTGTAGGATATGGTATTTATAGAACTTTCTTTGGAATGACCAGGATCAGAGCAATCCCTGTTTTTTAGGCATTAAAAAAAAAAAATCTTTTTGAGTTTTGTAATTGTTAGAGCTGAGGAAATTGCTCAAAGAAGTAACAGAAGCCATTGCAAATTGCAAACTATGTAGGAAACCTGTTAGTTTTTCGAAGGTGCTTTAATGTCTTTGCTATTGCCTTCCAGCAAATTTGTGTACTTGCTTCATTTATGAAAATTAAGTTCTTGGTATATTTAGAGTAAGATAATATCCCTAATATCAACAGGAATCCTGTGGGAAAATTTTATTACCAGCATTTGCCTTGGGTAATATCTTATTCCACATAATGATGAAATAGGTCTTTTTTGTATTCTCTGGGGTAATTCAGAAACATCTGCTTCACATTAGCTCCTCGAAGTACTTTGTTTAAAAGAAACATATTAAAGAAACCTTTCACAGCTCTTGGTGCAGAGCAACTGCCTCTTATTTAGTCTCGGGCTAAGTGCTTTCCAGTATGAATGATTGCTCTAGCAGCAAGGACAATTAGAACATCATCCTGTAATAAAACAGCACCCAGTCCTATTTGCAGAGTATTAATGGTCTGCTTTCCCAGCATGTTACGATCAAGATAATGCAAAATGAGCTGCCACTAAGAGTTCCTTGAATTTTATAATGTTTTATTATATCTCTTAGTCTTTTTGCAGCAACTGCCTTAAGCAAATGAAATATAGAGACCATCAGAGGCAGAAATTTCGCAAAGGTGTATGATGATCCCCCGATCTTTGTAATTTTTGATTCCTGAGTTATTAGTAATTTTGTTATTCATTGGTGTTGCTGTTATCTTGCCTCCTTAGATTTTATTCAGTCAGAAAAGTTTCTGAATTTTTATTCAGTGATTTTCATGGTTCAGTCTGAAACTATCTTCAGAAGATAACATTGTAAGCTGTATTTAGTAATCTTCCTTTCTGTTCCTATTCCATTACCACAGTTTTGTTAGCATTCAGGCCTGTTTTTCTATCTTACAGCTGTCCTGTATTTCTTGTTTCTGGGCAGAACTAAATTTATAACTGCCCTTTTACCCTATTATCCCAGACCTGATTTCCTCACGACAAAATTCTCTCAGTATTACAATGTGAAACAAGCTCTGGCCCACACAACTGCCACAGCTGCCTGTCGTTCTTGGGGTTGTGAAGCCCATGCAGTCTCGTGCTTCAACAATTCCATTTCTTTGTAATGACCAATAATAACCACTGAAGGTGGGGGCATAAATTAAGACAGCTTTGTAGATAGAGACTCTTTCATATTGGAGGGTCAGTCTACTTTTCTATCTACATTGATAAGCTCTCCACACTGAGAAAGTTTTTTATTATTATTATAACAAGAAAATAAACAAAAATGTATGATATATGACAGCTTTTAAAAGCATCTAAGCAACTAAAATGCAGCCACCCAGGAGGACTTTCAGAATTGTCCAAGTACTTGGGATAATTGTGCTCCCCTATGGACTTCTTAGGACTGTTTAGTGTTATTAAACACTAGGTTGCTTCTGTACAAGACTAAATTTGCCACACTGTATGCCCAATGATTTTATACTTCCTCTCATTGCTGACATAAAATAATGGGCAATTGTCTCTGCTGTACTTAGTTCTGTTTAGCTTTGGGTCTTGTCTCCATTTTTATTACTGGTTTTTCTAGTGTATTTTTGTGGACATTTCCTGGCTTCTGCTGCATTGTTTAACTTTTCATAAATTTTTAAGTTGTTTTCCTCTCTTCACGTGCCTATTCTTTTATTTTGATGGGAAATTGTGGTCCCAAACAAGGACTGTGCTTGTGTCGGGTATGCTGTATGTGGGGAATAGGAAACGTGTCCAGCTGTCTTTCAGCTAAAGTATCTGTGAATGGATGTTTTAGCTGTGTGTTATTGAGAGGTCCATGATTACAAGAAAGGTAGCATATCAGATGGTGCCTCAGATTTTAAAAACCACAGTGACCAGTTTTGTATGAGTGAGTTGATACGTGTTGGAGTGTGTTCTTCCATGTGTGTGATGGAGTCTTTGAAAATGAGACTTCTTTCAGATGCTGAATGTTACCCACTCAATATCATTAATGCCTTTTTGGAAAGGTCAAGATAATATTCTGACAAAATTTTCTTCTTTGGTACTACTTGCATTTCTAATTTCCAAAGGCTAGCATGTATGCACAACTATTAACGTGCCAGTTATGACGCCTTTACAGGGATTCTACATACAAAGAAGATTTGAGAGAGTGTGACACTTAAACATCATCTCCACACAGGTACTGCACCAAATTCTTCAGTCGTAGATTTACTTCCGCTCTTTTGCTCCTGCATCCTTTTTTGTAGGTGCAGTAATATATCTTGTCATATACACTAGCATGTTGCATATTATATATATATAGAGAGAGATATAAATTACATATAGACTGATACCTATCATGTACGAACTCTTTGAAGTGTGCACAATCTTTGCAATAACCATTTCATTTTCTATTCCTACAAATGCTTACCGTGCAAATGGACAAAACTAGCTTGTTTGTGTGTGTGTGTATGTGAAATACTTTATTTAGTTCCATGTAAGTTTATATTCCTATGTACGAGATAGTGAGCAGATAGTTCAGCTGTATGATTTATCCCACACCCCCTCCACTCCCCCGGGAATGAGATTTTAAGCAACAAAAGAGTGAAGCTATATTTTTGTTAATTTTAAGCAGATTTTTTTCTGATAATGCTGATAGGATAAAATGATTTTTTTCTGATAATGCTGATAGGATAAAATGGTGTCACAGCTGACTGTCAGTAATTAAATTTGGAATGTTTATTGCACATCCAAAAGTCAGCTAATCTTTTGTGATTTGTGCCAATATTTCTATGATGACTTGCTCATCATCCCCGAATTTTAGTATGCTTCTGTTGCCATTTGGAATTGATGGAAGTCTTTTCATTCACCTTAGTGTGCTTTGTCTTAATATGTAAGCACACGTGTGGCATAAATAAACACTCATAAAGCTATGATGTTGTGCATTTTGTGGTAATAGTTATGGATTCAGAGAAAAGGTTGCCTGTTTGCTTTAGTAGCATAATTACAAGGGAATTCTTCTGGTTGTCATTGCTGTTCTGGTGCGGGAGACACATTCTACTTTTTTCTTTTTTTGCTGTGTGTGCACATTTCAGTTCATCTAATAGCATGTTGGTGCAATTCGTAGATTATTTTCTATGTGTAAAGTCATGCTTCAGTATAAACTTGCTTTAAAAGAAATATTTTGAGAGTAAACCTTAGATCTCCATGCTCTAAATGCAGTTTGTCATTTTATGGAATTGAATGGTAAATGTAAGTCTTACAAATAATTTTCATAGAGGTAATTTTAGAAGTCTTGTGTCTCATATGTATTGGATTGCAATTTGGTTCTGTTTGACCATTTTGAAGTCAGTGAAGATGTGACTTCTTCAGGTTTATTATATCCACAAGGACTTGCATTAATTTACTTCCTCCTTGTTTCACATCCTACTGGGGAACCTAGTGACTCCCCTCAGCCTTACAAATAACAGAAAAGTGTTAAGATACATATATAGCAAAATAGTGCTCCAGTCTTTGACTATTTTGTCTCTATGTAACATCTGTCATATCTTAAGCAGAGAACAATGGAATCTAGGCCATTATTGTATGTATGTTTGAGTTTTTTGTCAGACCTGTAGAAAGTTAACAGTGTTAAATATCAATGTATTTGGTCCATAGTACTTATATAAACTCATCACCCTCAGAGCTAGCTTCTCTAATGCTGTTTTATGAATCTTCATAGCATACATCTAATACAAGAATGGACTTTTGAGATCTGTGCTGCCTGAGATACCAAGATACTAAATGAGTTGTCCAGGCACTTCTGACAGAAAGGAAAAGTGAGTTATGCATTTCTCATGCCATCTTCAAAATCCATCCTTCCTTTACACAGTTACCTTACAGCCTTCTGTCTGCACAGACCTATGCATAACATTGCTATTGCGAGTCAGAAATGGGGAACATTTGCCAGCATCTTCTGTGCTAGCCATCGAGTATTTGTAGGTTTGTCTTATCACAGATTCTGGAATAGTGGCTGCATTAATACTTTTAAAAGCCAGCCAAGTGGGACAGAAGGTAGCTTTGCACAGAGTTTTAAGGTCGGGTTTTTTTAACTACTTGCAATAAGCAGATAGCAAAATGCGTGCATAGCTCCCAAACCAGTTGTATATTTTCTCTTTCTCCAAAGTAATTTGTAGCTAGCTAGAAGGATCACAGTGCTATGTGTGCTTATTCTAGGTAAATCTCTCTATATCTTGAGGTTTGCTCAAATGGAAAATAAATTACTGGTCTTGAAGCAAAGCAAAATGCACTCCTTTTGAGAGGTGGAAATGATTTCAGCTTCACCAGAAAATATGATGATTTTTCAAACTTATCTGAAAATGCAGAATGCTCAGCCCTATCTTATTCCATTTCTTTGACCTTTCTGAAATGGATTTGATCGCCGTTTTACATGTAAGCAACAGATAAACAGCTCAGACAGTAAAATGAAAATTATTAGCATTAATGTTTTACTCCAAAGCTCAGACGTGGGTACTTAACTTATGACTGAGAAATGAATAAACTGTAGTTTATAGCTCTGAATTGCTAAATCTTGAACGCAACCATGGGCTGGCTCAGCAATGCTTAAAAACTTCAGCTTCAACACTTGTGGTATGCTAAAACGCTATTAAGTCATGGACCATTTATCATGCAACGTTTCAAGATTTCCTGGAGACAAAGCAGTAAATTTCAGTCAGGCAAAGGAGGCTTTTGCCTGGCGCTGATTTGTAGCCCGCTGGTGAGCCACACTAGAAAAGTGTGGTTCAAGGAAGATTAGGAAGTTCAAGTCTAAATAAATTTTAAAAATAGTGGTTTAAAAATAAACGGTTTAATATTTGGTAACATTGTGTGACTATCAAAAAGCACTTTTAAAATAAAAAGGAACCAGTATTTTTTTCTGAATTTCGTGACACGGACTCTGAAGGAAGCATGAATGTAGTTGTTGCTCTTTGTGCATGGGTAGTAGCCCCTTGGAAGAAGTTAAATTTATATTCGTGAAATTACAAAATGCTTATTGGAGACCATGGTCACAGTGCTGTCAGCTGTTACTGGAGCATTTCACTATGCTGGTGTCTAGCATTGCCCGTGCTTGACTAAAGTGAAGGAGAGGTGAGAATCCCAAGGTCCTCTCTGCAAGTTTTATTACTTGGATTATGCTTAAGAGATGTGATCTTTTAATCTTAGTAGAACTGCTGCAGGAGAAAAAAGTAACTGGGGAAACTTCCACTCTAGCTGAGTACAACTTTTTTTTTTTTTTTTTTTGGATCACGAGGAATAGAACAGTATTATTTAAATAAAGGAAATATAATTGGTATCACTGCAGAAAGGCTGCGAAGGTGTACATTAACTCTGTACAGTTTCATTACTGCTACCTTTTGCAAAATTCAGGGGGACTATTTATCATCTTGCTAATGATCATTTCAATGTAGAATAAAAGAGTAGCCAATTTTATTGCTAATCTACTGGAAATACCATGGGAATCAAGGTGTAGAATTAGTTTACTTGTAATGAAGATTGTAGCTACCATGGAAATTGTCTATGGTTTCTTCAGTGAGGAAGAGAAAGTTTCCTTAACTACAACAGAATAAGCAACGGGTTGGGGGTTTTTTTTGGAGGTACTAGCCTGGAGAAGGTGGAAAAATTGGAGAGCAGGAGTATATTCCTGTCCGTGGCAGGGGTGTTGGAACAAGATGATCTTTAAAGTCCCTTTGAACCCAAATCATTCTGTGATTCTGTATTCACTCCTCTTGTTTTACCAAGCCAGCAAGATAAATAATGCATGTTTCAGGGCTCTAGCTGAGGACAAAAGAAAACCCTTCATTAGTGTTAGATATCATGAGAAATAGGTGCTTATTAGCTGCCGAAAGGACAGAATACTTGAATGGCTTACATATTGAGGGAAAACTGAGAAATTTTAGGTAGCTGTTTATAATCTCCAACAGATGAGATTTCTGAATTACTTCAGTGAGTAAATCTTGCCTCAGTAGGGTATGCGTATGTATCTGACTTGATTATGTTCCCACAAGCAGGGATTGGTACGGTATCCATGATAAGTTTTCCCTTTGCCAGTTTCAACCTTCTCTTTGGTTTTCTTACTCCTGAGAGACTGTATTTGAGCTCTGGGAAAATTTGTACCAGCAGCTGCAGCCTTGCTTGAGGGGTGCATTTGTATGTTACTGCAGTATAAAGCTATGGTAAATTAGTCACTAAAGACAATTAAAACTATAAAATTGTCTCATACAGTGATCGTTGAGTTGAAAAGGAAGACAGATTACAGTAATTTCCTATGTGACCCTGATTCAGAGCAAGCGTAGGATACGGGGAGGAGATGACACACATCTAATGTGTGATGCAAAGCACTCTTCCCTGAAGAAAGCTTTCTTCCTGAGTCTTTGATCTTAAGTCCGAATTTTTAAGATTTAATTTGCATGAAAATCTTACTGAAAAAATATGAAATTGAAAAATAAGGGGAATCACTAGTGCCAAATTTTTTGCTTAGGGGGCTACTATAAATCTTGGGGGTTTTTTGGCATTGTGAAATCTTATCTGCTGAGTGGAGCTGATTTATTCAAAATAACTACTGGGGAGCAAAATCCTTAGCACTTGTTTACATCTTAGTTCAGATGTAAATTTACTGATCCTCTCAGACACTCTGCCTCAAACCCAGCCCTTCTTGAAATATGCTGCTGGGCTTTTCCTGTTACTGAGAAGATTTCTGTTATGGGTATTCTGTATGTTGTCTAAAGGTAAAAATAACCATTAATCCTACTGTTCTTGTCTGTCGTAAGGTGCCACTTAACAAGATAAAGTAGAAATACAAGAGCACTTTTCTGGCTGCCAAAACCCCAGGCTCAGGTGAGCCTGCTTAACGCTCAACTGTGTTTACTTAAGTAGAGAGACTGTCTCGGATGAGAGAGCACTCTGCTATTTCCCAAGTGGGAAATATTCCCTGGAATATTGCTTGCTTCATCATAGGTTTTCCTGAAAATAGCAGATGGCTTTTTTGGTTGTTTTTTACCGTATTTACCCGATACGGCTGTGGACCATGTTGTCCTGGCATTTGGGGATTTGTACTTGTACTTCCAGTTTTCTTCTTTCTGTAACGCATTTTGTCATTGAAATGTGTTGGTCAGTTAAGGCTCAGCTCTGAGAGGAGCGGAGAAGCCACTGACAGCTTGTAAACTGTGAGATGAGGTGAACTTGGATACACTGCGGTGGCCTCCGTGTGTTCTTTTTTATTCAAACATTGTGAATAAAACAATCAGTAACCCCCTGGAAACTCAGCTTCCTGGGTAGAAGTCTGTATCTCCTGTGAGTGTAGAAGCCGTGTGAGCCCAGGACAGCACAGCAATAGAGTGTAGCAGTAAGAGGAGCACTGATGTGTTAGGTCAAGTGGAGTTACCCATTTCTAGGGAGTCCCTGGCAGTTGGCAGGGTTCTGCTCTCCTCTCCCACCTCCACTGCGGTGGTGTTGGTGAAGGAAAACTTGACCTGGATAGAAAAAGTCTTTGTTAACTACTTTAGAATCCAGGGTGAATTCTTTGCTACATTCATGTTAGCAGCAACCTGAAATTGTGGTAGAAATTTAGCTGTTTTCATAACGTAGAACACTAGGTAGTCCACTTTTTTATCCCCCTGAAAACAGAGTGATTCTCACTAGGTTAAGATCTACGAAAAAATGGAAGATATTTTAGCAACTGATCTGTGCATCTTGTATCGTAGTTATGATAGCATATAGACACGCTGAGGAATCAGATCTAGTGGGAATCTGCAGTTCTTATCAGTGGACAAAAAGTTTATTCGGTGTCTAAGCAAATGAATACGTAGTTTTTGATTATGCTTAACTGTTACTCTGTTTTCTTGTGGACAACAAAATAAATGGCTTATTCACACAGCTGAACCCTTTTTCCATCAGTGTTCAGTACATGCACAAAATAAATTAGATTTCTAACCTAGCTGCTGTATTGATGGATTCTGTTTGATGAGTTCAAGTTGCACATCTTCCATATTTTTGACATGAGAATACACTGCTGTAAAATATTGGTGTTATGAAGTATTGTAATGAAGTGTTTTCACTAGTCACATACCGGAACACAGATTTATAGGGAAGAATTTTGTTGGACAGGAGTGCTGAACACACCAGAACCAATATCTTTGCTAGACAGAAATTAGACGTTGCTGGCTAAAAGTAACAACATATGTAAAAATGTGATAATATATTTTTAGGCCATTTATGTATTGGCCAATGTATTGAGTTTTATGTGTGCCTGAAAAATAGTGAGGTAAGCTGACCTTAATTGCAGCATCTTTTTATAACAATAATAACAACATAGCATTAATAGAGAAATTAAATGCTAACATCTTTTGAAAGTGTAGCTAGGTATTTGAAGACTGGTTTTCAGTGTTAACTTTTGTTCATTGCTGTTTAGGCTGCAATCCCTGGTCAGTATTCACTTAAAAGAAAAAGCCCACAGGTTGTACAATGATTCAGACTTTATTTTATTCTCTGTATCTTTTCTATGCCCACATACTTCTTGAGATCTCTGAATGTCTTTATTTCACTGTACTCTAGGGTTTTGACCTGGGTATATTTTTGTTTCCTCAATTCCATTTTTCTTGCACTGGAAAGGGAATAATACCTATTGTGCCCAGCATGGTAGGCTACTTGGAAGTTCAGGAAACCTTCGAGGCTGTGAAAAGAGACAGTATTTTATGCTTGAGTTTTAAACCAAGGTCTGAGATTGTGATTTTTTTAAAGGTGATATGTTTGTAATTGGGGTTAAGTTAATCTCTGATATAGAAAAAAGAAAATATGGAGGTTAAAAAAAGGGGGGGGGGGAGGGCTTTGTTAGAACCCAGTGCTTTCAGCTGATTACTTAAAACTTTAATGCAGCTCATATGTGTGGCTTTTGTACCTCATTTAAAAGCAGGCACATCTTTTGAATTGATTTTTGAAGGATGGATAGATCATTAGAGTGCTGTGGGGTCGTCTATGGGGTGATTGCTACCAATTCTGTGTTAGAATGTTGTGTTGCTTTCAATTCAGGCAGACATAGGAAAATAATAGCTGTTGCCCTTTTAATGCAAAAGATCACAGAGAATGGCTTATTTGGATGGAGAGCCTGTCTGAATAGAAGCGAATAATAATATTGGCCACTAAGAAAGCCTTGTTGAGAGACTTCAACAGCTATTAAGTAGCATCTTGGATGTCAGTTCATTCTGGATGCTGTTGGTCCCAGTGGCTTGTCAACCATGTTATTGGTGGCAGCTTTCTGTGAGCTGCTTGCTGAAAGCACTCACTGAGCTAAGAGGAGTTAGTATGCAAGGGAAGGTCTAAAAAAGGGAAACATAAAGGATTTCAGAGCAAAGTGGGGGTGTTCAGACTTCAGTATGAAGTCGAGCTTGAGATTTTAGTTAAAATGCAAACCAAACTCCTTTCAGAATATGATGAATTATTTTAAAAAAATACACCATTATTAAACTATTGTTAGGAAGCAATATATGTAAACTCTGCAAATTGGATAATAGATCTTTCATGTTACCTTTTTGAAATGCCCCCTTGATTTGTGTGCTTCAAGTGCAAGACCTCCATTCCGTATCCACCCAACGTGTTGAAACAGGACTCCAGTGTTAGTGTGTAATTCAAATATTCAGGACATCGAATGGCCTCTTGAGAGCTGTGACAGGTAGTGGTGAGCAAAACTGTTGCGAAGACTTAAGAATAATGAATATCAATACTGCTAGAAGTTACACGACAATGATGAAGTGAGTTTTGAGATCCTGAAACGCGTTGCTAGGAGTAAGCTGGAAGGCTTAAATCTAGAAATGGAGCCGCATAAGTCGGTACAAAGTGGTCTTTGCAGACTCCTGTAACTTCGTAGGCATACAAGCCTTGGCTTAGGGTTTGTCAGATCAGAATAAGATAGAAA
>VXBO01011025.1:21160-106436 GCA_013400135.1 Rhinoptilus africanus | reverse complement strand
TTTTTTTTTTTTTGTTCCAAAGGATGTGATGAAAAGATGGCTTTGTCACACACAATCCCAGGATCACAGGCAACAGGGAATAGATGTGATAACTTCAGGCAAGGCATGAGGTGTGTGGAGACTTGTAAAGCTTGTATTTGCTTAAGTCTGTTTGCTCAGCAAATTTGAGGGACAGCCATTTGTGCAGCACTTCAGTAGGGTCTAGTAAGTTCTCTCTAACCACATACCATATTTCTTTGACATAAATGGAGTGCACATTTCTAATTTCTCTAGTGTATTTGCGAGTGTTGGGAGAAGCAGCAAAGCTGTCATGATTAATCTTAAAAGAAAGGAAGTGTCCAAGAACAAAATCCTAGAGCTCACAGACCGTGGCTATTTACATAGTAACATCAGTGCACTTAAATAAATGAGATTTTAAAAATCTGTTTTGAACAGCAGAGTTTATTATCAGGAAATAAATGCTTTGCAATCACAACAGCCAGAATAAAGCCGTTTATAGTGTGTGCTGATACAGGACTCTATTCAGAGGTTATACTGATGAGAAATTATTTTTTCATGTAGGAACATGCAAGCCTTCTCCCAACATAAGCACCCTGTGGTGAGACATACAGATTTTCAAAAAATACTATTTGGCTCATGGTACTAATTATACACCCTGCCCTGAAGCATTCTTGGCCCACGACCCTGTCAAACTAGACAACGCCACTGGAATTGTTAACTACACCTTAGTGGTTGTCCAGGACTGGGATTAGAGAGCTCCAGGGAGGCAGCCCTTGCTCATGTCTGAATAAAACCTATTTTTCTTTCTGATAATCACATGCACCTTCATTCAATTATGCTTTGAACTGGAATTTGCCTGGGTAACCCGTGATGAGGCTGCTCTGGTAAGTGCTCATTAGGGGAAATGTCAGTAATATGATGCAGGACTCTGCTGTAGCAACCATGTAGAATGATTCTTATTCCAACTGCTGTTTTCAGCTCATAAATTCCTAAAATGTCTTCATCGAATATTTTCAAGCTATGTTTCCAGATTTGGAGATCCTAAATTTAGCAAAAACAGTTATTGATGTTTTTAATAATGTACTTACCTTTGAAGTTCAGATTTCAGAAGTTGTTATATAAATCTTTTATTGTCTATTGTCATTCAGCATCTCGGGTCATTTGATTTATATGAGGGTTCATTTAGGGGACCTTTTTTGGTGGCAGAAGACCTGTGGGTTATTTCTTTCTGTGGTATTAGAAGGGAGAAAAAAAGAAGTATTTAGCTAGTCTTTGTGGCTTCTAGAGGGTTCCATTTATTTTGAACTCAGTTCAGTGCAAGCTGCAATGCCATGTAGCATTTGACAACATGAAAATATTTCTTAGTGGCTCACAGAATGTTTAAGAACTGATTACAAATGGGAAGGGATTCAACAGAAGAATGAAGAACAGCATGTCACAGGATACTTTACTGCACGTGGTCACGGCACTTCATATAATGTGTAGATTTACATTTTTGGCACAGATGTGGAACCAGTGAGGGCTGAGTCTTGGATCTTTTCTATCCTAAATGCAGGTTGAGCAAAATTCCAGTTCTGTAAATTCAGTACTTAGTTACTGTACTGTATTGTTAGTTTCTTTAGCGTATCTCAGGAGATGTCAAACATCGTATTTGACTTTTCTGATATTCTGCTATCACACTTCTTTTGTCCAGCTATGTAGAAAATTCATCTTGTAATGTATGAACAGCTCCTGGTGCTTCAATACTTTTCAAAGCGTCACTATTTTTTCTAGTGAATTCACTGTTTTTCAGAAATGTTTTTGCCCAGCTTGAGCCATAATGGCACAGGTTGAATCAGAAATTGAGAAAACTAGTATCTTTTGTGCTGTAGTTACCTTGTCTTGCTTTTGAGAGTTAATGCTTAAAAGCATGTGTTGACATCTCTGTGGGGGATCAATCTATTTCAGTCTAGAATCACTGGCACATCCTGGTACCAAGCTGTCTTGGAAGCAAGGGAGAACTTGGTTCGTATCTAGCATACCTCAGCTGTATTTTTTGCTTGTCAATAAAATCTGTTACATCTAAACAAAATCCTGTCACTGAGATATCACCAAAGATCAAAAAATATAGTTGGGACTATGAGAAGGGTCTCGCTTGTTTTGATGTCATAGGCAATTTTTCTTTCTTTTTATCCTTTTCACCACTTCGGATCTTTGTCTTCTGCCCTTTACCCACAACATAAATCTTAACAGTCAAACCCCTGAGGCTATTCAAGCCTATAGCCTCACGTTGAGTCTCATTTTAGTTATCTTCTCTCAATCCCACTGAAAAATGCAGTCAAGAGAGAATAACACCGAAGAAAGCAGTTAGTTCATGAGCACAGTTCTTCACAGTATATGCTTGCTGTAAATTATGTCACATCATAAAAACAGGTGATTCTCAGACTTTGTTCAGAAAACTCACTGAAGCTTGTTGGACTGTTTAGCAACAGAGGAAAGCACTTCTTGACAAATTTTTCCTGTCAGCTACGGACAACCATCTGTTTGTTACACTAATGAGTTCTGGAGATTTATATTAGTGGAAAATGTAATCAGAACACTTTTCCAAGGTGAATTTGTATTTGTACAAAACTAAAGATTTGATAGCTGGAGCCCCAGTGAAGGTTCTTTTCTGCCTCTTTTTCTGTATAGTGAAGTGTATTTAGTTTTAAGTAGTGTAGGAAATAAACTGAGATTTGTTTCAAGATATGTAGATCTAGATTTTCTGTTTCCTTGCTCTATATTGCAGAGTAGATTTTCTGTTTTCCCAGCATCTTCTAAAGTATTTTCTTGGCCTTTTACCTTGGTTATACCCACAGGAAATGTGAAACTACTTGCCTCCTTGATTTTGTTAATGTTTGTAGTTTCTCATAGTGTGTCTATCCAATACCAATTTGTTTGTCCTTTTGACTGAGTGGTCTGCTGGTTCAACATTCTCTACAGCTGCTACTCTTGCTATTGAGCCAGTGATTGGTAGAATTGGGGAACTAGCTAGATCCGCTTATTTCAGATCTCTGACATATCCAGGCCAAGTTGCCTTGTAGAACAGACTGTTTTCAAGTGTTTCCTCATCCAGTATGAGAAGGTGTCTGTAATGATCTTGAAGGGACATTTTTCTTCTGTCTGTAGAATTCAATAGATGATACAGAGTTTACTTTTCAACTGACAAAATGGTTGATTCCATCTTGGTATCTCTTAGAAAAGAGAAGAGTAAAATTATGTAGTGTAGTGTATGATTCTTAGCACTATCACAGATGGTTATTAAAAATGTTGAAAAATATGAGCTAAATCCATGTTTGGGATTGTTTGAGGAACTAATTGCTGATAAATTAAACTGTTGGAAGAAGCAATACCTGGAATTTTATGGTATATAAGCTCTTAATCAAGAGTTAAATCTTCTTCCTTGCTCTTAAAATTGATGAGGTTAGTATCCTCAATGGAATCAGCTGAGAAAGGAGGAAGAGCCCTCATCTCAAAACCCAAAAAGGAAGTTTTAGCAATATGTGCTAAGATGGTGATGACTTAATGACTTTTCATCCAATTACAATTTACACTTTTTATTCCCTATCTTTGCAAATATTTTAGAGAAGGACAAAACTGAACAGATCTCCTTTTTTTTCCAGACTAGCCAGTCTAGCTGTCCTCTTGTTCAGGAAAGAACCTCCAGTACTTCATTATGCTTCTTCCTTAAATTTCTCTAGCATGCCATCTATTTTTAAGAAGAAAACCCCTATGATCTGCTTTTATCTTGCTGCTTGGTCAGTCTCTGGAACGTGTTACATATTATGTCTTCCTCGACTATCTTCAGTCTTAGTTAAATATAAAATTCTTCTGCTGTAAAATTCTTCAGCCATGCATATCGTAAATGAAATGTGTAGTTAATAAATAAAATCCTCTCCAAAATTATTATGCCTGTAAAGCTATTTCCAATTGTTTTTTTTATATACCATCTTGGTTTTATATATTGGATGATGTAATTTTCATAGGCCCCTTTCTCTGCCTTGTCACTTTTGCTTTTCTCCCATAGATGAAACAATCTTGATCCAGCTCTGGCTTTAAGATTTGTCTCTTTTTATTCTTTTAAGAAATTCAATACAAGCTTCTCATGACTTACTGCTACAATTGTTATTTTTTTCTTTTGTATTACTTACATGTTTTGTTTTTACTAAGCTTGTACCAAGAGTTATTCCATTGAAGACGATGGTTATGCTAATCTGGCCATGGCAGTTCTGCACTGATACAAGTTCATACCACTAATAAAGCAGCACTTCAGGTTCTGTATCCTTATCTTAGGGCGTACGTATGACAGTGCTTTACTTAACAAGGAGGCAATGGCTACTGATTGCCGGTGTTTTTTATCGCTCTGGTTTGAAATCATGCCAACAGCATTGAAAAGCTGTTACATAAATTTACAGCGTTTCTATGACTTAAAGGTTGGTGGTAATCAGCGTCTGTTAGTGATGGTGTATTTTTAAATTATAGATATGAGACCTTAATATAATTGAGAAATTAAAATATTTTATCTGTATATACACCCTAAATGGTTTGACATTCTAACTAGCCTTGAGTACCTTCTGAAATCTTTACCTCGCTTACAGTAAACCTCCTGTTCTATTAGTTTGAATCCATCAGTACTTCTCAAAATGGAAACTTAAATGCTCATAAGTGGATATTCCAACAGTGCACAAAGCTGGATCTAAAGAAGAGATGTAGTTACTGCTTTGTTTGCCTTTTTTTTTTTTTTTTAGCTTGAGTAGTGACTACCCTAGCCTATTAGGATCTGAGCATGGCTAAGGTATTGAAATCACAGAAGAATCACTGCTTGTAAGAAGGCAGTTTCCTAAATGATGCTGATAACTTTTCAGATCTACTGAGAACTATATCATGTTTATTTTTAAAGTTCAGTTGGAGCTGGCATTGCAGTAAGATAAAAAAAAGTCTGTCATGCTGTTGTAGTTGCAGCAATAGTGATGTAAGGTGGTAGCAGAGTCAAGATGATGTAGGTGTGGAGTGTAGATGCGAATCTACTGCACAGTAGACAGACCAATACTGAAATGTACTCGCATATACCTTTTTTTGGTAAACGAAATACTTCAAATCCTTCTGATTGCAGTGTTAAAACTTCCACTACGTGTATGTAGTTAGTACCACAGACATGTTCCTACCGCTCTAGAGTTTAAGTTAGTAACACCATGCTCTCCAGAGCTGTCCAGTGTTTGTACAACCTACAGACAACTATACTTCTTTTGAATTAAACCAAAAGCAATGTAGTGCTAATCTTAACTAGGTGTTTATGCTTATTGAAAGTATATTTACTTATCATAAAACACAGCATAAGCATTGCATGATCATAATTGTGGCTGTTATTGAAAAGAATATGTAAATGCAATACAGAGAACCCAAATGTGATGTGCCCGATATACGTGTCTTGGGCCCGATATGCAAGCATGAAGGAAACTGGACTTGCTTAAAATAACCTTCTTCCCATTAGGTACTTCATCTTTTTCTCAGAATTATTATTTGGAACCTGCATCTGCAACGAGCACAAGAAGCAGCATAATTTCAGCCATGCCATATGTGTGTGGAGCTAAGCATTCAAGTTCAGTAGACAGTTGATGCAAATGACCAGTGCATTTCTGGACAAAGAGAAGAATTCTCACAAAGGCATTGGGTTGTATTTCATCTTAAAGAAACCTGTAGTGACTTTTCTAAAGCTATTCCAGTATTTTTTATCATAGTATGTCTTGCAGTTAAGCAAAGAACTAAATGTTTCCTCTTTATGTTGTTATTCCATGTTATCCATGAAAGGATTCCTCCAAGAAAGAGTTCTTCAGTCTAGGAAAGAGAGCAGTGTATAAAGTCTTATACAGGAAAATGTTAATTGCTATCAAAATTCAGACAGAGCAAGAAGATAGATACAAGAAAGGGGAAATGATTAACACTGAATTCTCCTTTCTGCTCCTCTGATGCAAATCCGTACTCAAGTCAGACAGGAATTAGATGAAGAAGATCCTATGGTCTTTGTTATGCTAGCCTTGTCTTGTCAAACTATCTTCATATGAATATTTCCAGGCACCTCTTCAGTTTTGTTTAATATTCCTCCACTCTCACAGTTAGGTTAACCATTTCTGCATTCTGTTTCACTGCTAAAACATATAAGAAAAGACTTTTGTATACATACAGTCCCTTCTGTTTTGTAATAACTTGTATCTTTTCAAGAATATAACAGGCTTTTTTCAAGTTCTTTATGGATTCATGCAAATAACCTTTAAATCCTATGCAATAAGAAATCTCGCTGAAGTATTTCTCCTTCAAAGTGCGTTTATCAGATTGAGTTAACTTTTTCTATTGATACAGCATATTCATTTCTATCAAAATTTTCTCACAGTTGTCTTTTTGATGGTGATCCAAAGCCTACCTGCAAAACTACCTTAAAAATGCAACTACCATGCAGATGTTCCTCTTACCGGTGCTTCTCTTGTAGATAACAAGTATAACAAAAGATCTAAACCTGAATTTTGAACTGCCCTCTCAACCTCTGTTTTATAACAAACCTTCCTGGATTGGCTTTGATGGATAGCAAGGAGAGAACAGAAGAGCTGAAGAGTGTCTGAGGCTTGCTCCTGCTGTGATTGAAGTCTTGTGATGATTGGAGTGGATGTGCTGTATAAAGGATGTATCCTTTCCTGTAATGCAAAGGAAACACCGTTTCTGTTTCACTGACATCAGACAAATGACCAAATTTTTCTCTATGTGGATGACAGCTGCTAATAAAGATGCATTGCTTTAAATACACCATTGGAAATGAAGGGAATGTTGCAATACCAATGAGGTAATGCAAATGAATAGTTGAAACTCAAATTATAAAGAATTAATAGTAAACTTTGCATTGCTGAAAAGTACCTTTAAAATTATTAGTACAATTATTTAGCTTTTTGCATTCAAAATTAACTACTGCTGTGGCTTTCAGCTGACATTCTACTTATCTGTGATGATGGTGGTGGTTCAGAGGGGATACTACTGAGAGATCTGTGAAATGCAACTGAAAAGATCAAAGAGATTTTTTTGGAACACCTTTTTGCAAATGTTAATTTGCCAGCTCTAATATTACCGCATTTGAAATCCTGGTTCTTCCTTCCTATTCTAATCTGAAATCATCAAATTTTATTTTGTATTAAACAAAACATGTTTTGTTATTTTCTAAATTGTGATACGTACTAAGTCCTTTTGATTCCAATTCTTAGTCTTTTTTAAAATTCCTGCCTAAGTTAGCAACTTACGGTTGATGATGTTGATGTGGAAAGAAGGTACAAAAACTAAGGAACAGAATTGTAGTTCCAAAGTGTTATTGTGTATTTTAGCTTTTAAATTGACATGGAAAGAAATGAGGACTTTTTGACTGTATCCAGATTTTTACAACTGTTGTTCTAAAGATTAGTTAGAACGAAATAGAGTCTTTATAAGAGCACTTGTTACAAACATTAAGCATATAAATATTGCTGATGTTTAATGGCTAAAAAAAAGAGACAGCACATAAAATGTTCGATTGCTGGGTATGTCTGGTAGAACTATAACAGGCTTCAGCAGCTCCTTTGCAGCTGAAAATGTGCATCTCAAAATATTTCCTTCTCAGCATCATGGTATTAGAAGAGCTTCCTAATTCTTCTTATTTTTGCTTATTATTTTAAAGATGAACTGAGAAAGTGAGAAATCTTGACATGCATCTCTAGAAGCTGAAGAGAATTATCGTCTAAAACCAAATTAATCCTCCTTGGTTTTAGTCTTCAGAGATCTGCTTTTAAATACCATTCCTTGACGTTAGTCTACTAGAGATTGTACCCAGTCTTCACATAATAAGCAAATACAAGAATGTTGAGGGTAAGTGGAGAGTATCTTACATTTGCAGGGTCAGCTTGAGATAGAAGTTGTGATTTTTTTCAGAAAAAAATTTTCATTAGTATTTTTAAACTAACTTCAGGTTTTTCCTAGTGAAAATAATTGAAACCTTAGTACTTGCTTGCCCCGTCCTCCTGTTACTATGATGTGAAATTAACGTTTAGTACTAAGGCTTTTTTTAGTTGTCATCTTGGTCAGTCAAGGATGACTTAATTAGCTAGCTGAATGCATAGCATCCCTGTATTTATGAAGATCTTACTAAACCAAAATAATCTGGGGTGCAAGTAATCCTTCAAAGGATGCCAGTCAGTCTTGTAGAAGATTATTGGGAAGATTTGATACATAATCTATCAAAATAAATAGGAAGAAATGCAGCTAATTGTGCAGTGCTTTGGCTCAAACACAGGATTTTGCTGAAGAGCTCCTGCTCACTGTACTCATCATCTTCTCTTTCCCGTCCGGATAAACCACACAATGGCCTTATCCTTTAGACACTTATTAGGCAATTAGTCCTATTGAGTGAGTTCACAGAAGGTATTCAATGTGCAGCATACCTATTGCCTCTTCCTTCTTAGTGAGTTCCTTGCAGACAGAAATCAAATACTGCTTTCACCTCCGCTGTAGTACAGGCAGATCACAGTAGTTGCACCAAATGTAGGCAGTGAATAGCTCGCAATACAATAATTTAAATACTTGATACACTTCACAAGAATAATATATATAATTCAAGTTAAAGAGGAATATCAGCTAAGGAAAACATCTGCTTGGTTTTATTACCTGCAGTCTCCCTTCTTAAAAGAAACAAAAATGCCACATCCTTAATCAAACTGCCTGTAACTGTGTACTTCATTGTTAGATTTATTTCTGGTTTTCTTCTCTCATGCTCTTAAAATTACTCTAGAATTCAACAAACCATCAACAGCTCATTTAACTGAGATTAGCTCTTTCTCAAGTAAATTAGATTTTGTTAAAGAATATGAGATGGTGAATATGAAATGGTAAATATGAGTATTATATGTGTGACTGTATTCAATACAGTTGCAAAGTCTTGCTTCCTCTGGGAGATGACAGGATTCCCATCAAGCATTGGGTACAACAGCAGTGGGCTTCCTCTTGCTTGCTAAATCCGGGTAAACTCAGTGGAATGATCATCTAAGTGAATGATCAGCTTTGAATTTTTACCATGACCCCCACTCCTTCCACTGCTTTGTCCTTTGTGGTTTTGATATTTGGTTTTTTCAGTGATAACAGTTGCATCATTCCGTTCAGATCAGTTGGTCCTTGGCAGTCACACGCTCAGCATTCAGACAAGCTTGCCTTGGTGTGTGCCAGGAGAAACGTGTGGGCTAAGGGTGCTCGTAGCTCTGCAGTGGCTTCTGGAGACACATGGGACAAACAGCCTCACAGAGAACAGGGTGACATACTAAGAACTCAAATCTGTTACTCTTTTTCATTTCTAATTTTTAAGTTTTTATGATTTTTCATCATTTTTTACTAGAATCTGAGAATTGGCAAAATTTCTTAAGATTTATAAAGCCCTATTTCCTACTCATTTCAAGTAAGTAGGTGCCTGTTAAGAACTATGGTTAAGATATGGCTTTGCACCATCCTAAGTCAATTGAAATCTAACTGATTTAATTCTGTCACTTTTATTTGCTCACCATAATTATCCCCATCCTTCCCTACCGAAAGCACCTAAAGATGTGTTGCAAAATACCTTGCTTTGAAGAGTCAGTGAATGACTCTGACGGGGGTGGATTTCTGCAAAGTTGAAAGCCAAGTCAGATCCCACTTAGCAACTTTTCTGTATAATTTCAGCTCTTTGTTTTGATGGGTATTTCCCCCACTGGGCAACTTTTACATGCCAAAATCCATGGTGACAGTTTTGTAAGGTGAGAAGGTATGGAAACAAATGATAAGCTGCTGAAGCATGTTTTTAAAATGGTTTTGTTTATAGTTTTTATTTCTTTGCTAAAGTTGGAATAAGAATGCGCTGGTTAGGCTGTTACTCTAGGAAAAAATGTTGCGTGAAATTTTCCCACCGAAACTTCTTTTTGTCAGTATGTGAAGATGTGCAGGCAGGCTGGGGTGTGGGGTTAGTGCTGAGAAGCAGAGCCAGAGCTGGCAGCTCATCTGGAGTGCCTGAGAAGAGCGTGCTCAAGGCTGCTCGAATTTGGCAACGGCTTCTTTTCTGCCTTCTTGGAAAAGCTGTGTGTGGCCTCGCATACATAAAGGAGATTTAGATTCTGTCACCTTTGTGTTCAGACTACTTATCCAATATTATTAACACACTTAGAATTGATAGTTTGGTCTAATTGCTCCCTGTTCTTCTGTAATATATACGCATACTTGGAACGTTTTCAGTGCTGAATCTTAGCATGTCAGCCTCCAGCTGCCTGCTCTTCAAGCCCTTTACTGTATCAAGATATAAAATGAATTTCTGCTCTTTTGACTAATGTGAAAGGTGGAGAAGGTTCCAGTAATATGTAGAGAAGTAATTAAATTCCTAGATAGGATGTAATTTTTTTGAATGATTGCCAAGAAGTCACCTTCTACTTTGAAACTAACGCTTTCTGTTGTGTGCCATCTGCAGATGCCTTCGCTAGGGAAGGGCGTACGTGCTTGACTGCTTTTTTACCTTTTGTCTTTGAGTGCCTCTTTCTGCAGAAGGATTCTTCTGCTTGAAAGAATTGGCAGATCTGCTCAAAGGCAGGAAACTACTCAAAAGGCTGTATTATACTGTAGATAAACTTAATTTCTAAGAGAAGCACAAAACAACATACTAAAAAAAAAATAAATCCACAAAACAAGATTTGAACTGATTTCCTAATTGTATTATCATCAGACCAAAATATTTTGCAGTATCTCTTCTCTCCTACTGCTTCTCCTCCCATGTCTCTGGGATATGCGTTACATTGTTTTATAGTTTTGCCTCTCAGGAGTGATGTTGAGCATCTTTGTTTTCACAGCTGGAATTGAACCTGGTGTGCTGCATGTCTAACCTATACTTAATTTATCATGTAGCATATTTCACATCTTCACCCTTTATCCAGCTACTTCAGCCCAAAGCAGTTAAAATAGTTCATACAATCAATAAAAGGCTCCTGCAAACACTATATAAATGTTTTGCTAGAAATGATGTTCAAACTATGTATTTTTTACAAAATTTGTATTGTATCAGAACCTGTTTCAGTGTTGATCTGTTTAAAAGATAGATCAATTAGTTGTGAAGTAGTCTGTACTCCTGTTCTGGTCCCTGGAGAACTTTAAAACTATTTTGAAGCCATTATTTAAAGAACTCTAGAATTTTCTGCAAACTGCATGTGAATGTAAAAACAAGACTGATGTTCCCACTGTAAGGGAACAGTATTCTTGGGCTGCAACACTTACACAAACAAATACAGACATGTAAATTAAGAATATATTTTTCCCCCAACACTAGAATCAAAATATAGTAACTAAAAAAAGAAACATGATCTTCATTCAAGAGAATACTGGCTTATTGCTGTCATTTGTAGACTGTTTGGGTTTTCAATCCCCAAGGGTAATTGAAAAGGGGGAGTTCATTTCTCAGTAAAAGAAAAAATTGCTCTTGAGATTTGTATACCGGCACCGTTCTCTGGTTGAAGTCTCAGTGTATCTATCTGCTGCTTTGGAAAATGTACACGTTTGTCTTAGTGCCTCACTTCTGCCATTTTGCTTTCTTATTTCTTTTCTTACTCTGTTGGTGCTTTCTTCTATTTATGTATCGCTTAGGTCCAACTCCATTATAGATCCTTTACTTAGTCTCCTTTCCAGATTTTTTTACTTAAAGTGTTAATTTTGTCTCTTCTTTCTCACATACAAACAATATTGGTTCTGTCTCTTCTGTATTGTTCCCTTTATGACTGTGTTGAACTTTACAATTAGTCTGGGAACTTCTAGGTGAGAAGTTCCCTTTTTCCTTTCCTATATAAATTTCCTAAAGTCTACCTTCAAGCAAGCATGTGGGAGTTTTTTGTTTGGGTTGGTTGTTTTGGTTTGGTTCATTTTCTATGGGTGTGTGTTGCTTTGTGGGGTTTTTTTTGTATGTTTATTTGGGGTTTTATCTTTGTTTTTGTTACTGTATCCATCTGAAGATGTGTATTTAGGATTAAACTAATTCCATTATATTTGAATTTGCTAGGGTCACATTTGTCAGGAGACATCATAACTTGTCTAAATTCAGTTAGAAAGTCTCTGCATTAAACCACGGTTATAGAAAGTCTGCTCCAAAGTATTGGCATACTTTAGATGATAGTAGGGTGAAGAAAAATATATTATGGAAATACTTGAGCCACTGAAGTTGAAAGGTCGCTTTTAGGTTTGCCAGATGTAGAACACAGTGTGAGGTCGGGAATCTTGTAGTGCTTGATTTTCTTTCTGCTGCCAATATAGTTTGTCATGATTTGCTCTGAAGTTTGTGGATAAAACTGTTGCTGAAGAAGCTATTCCTTAGGCTTCTATTCGGTAAGGGTGGGGAAGGAATTGCTGAATCGATGGTATCGAGTGCTTTCATATTCAGCTATTTCTAGAGCTTCAAGTAGCTTTGTTTTCTGAGTTGCCCATAATGTTTTATGCCTAGTGCAATTTGTATTAATGTTAAAATCTAGAATGCTGTTATATGACATTAAAAGAACTGTCTTCTTAAATTATTGTAATCCCACAAATATTTTCTGTTCATGCTGATTAAAAAGAAATTTATGAGTCCTTTGGTTTCTTTGACCTGCAAATTCCTCTTAGGTACTATTACAGCTACTCATTTGCAGAGGCCACAATTGAGTTTAGCCTTCTATGTAGCTGGAGTGCTATTGCTGTGGTCAGCTTCCTCTGTTTCCTGTGCAAATTATTAGGAAAACTCATGACATCTTGAAAAAATTGGCACCACTGATGAGTAAAAGAAGAGGTCTAGGAAAGCAAAATGTATATTTTTTTTTTTTACCCTGGATTTTTGTGATTTAAGAAACAATGAAAATTGTAGATAAACTGATAATCTAATGCAGGTCTTGCTTACCCCGTCAGACAACAGTTTGCCCTACAGCGTTTGTTTTAACTGGTTTGCTGGTTTTGTCAAATACCACAATGTGGCACTAACAAAATAATGTGAGTTTTATTTTCAAGGGTAACTCTATATATGCTCAGGTGACAGACCATTTAGGAAAAGATGAATGAGAGTGAGGTGCTTTTACTTACTGGAAGGGACCTAATGTCTCCTGTTTAGGCTGAAGAGATTAGTAAATGATGGTGATGCCTTTCACATTCAAGTTCACAGTAAAGAGATCCCTGTGTTTAAGTTATGCATTTCAGTGATATATCATCTGCGTAATATTTTTGCAAATGTTAATGACTACATTACTCATATTTACATTTCTTTTTTAATTGGGCATTTGGAGGGAAGTTTATTTGGTAGTTCTCCTGTGTTATAGCTTTTGCTTTCAACTTATTAACAAGCACAGTCTTCATCGGAACATGTTGAAAGCTCCATGGCTTCTTAAAAATAAACTGTACGAGGATAATGAAGTGCCTAATTATCATTGCAGTTACAAACTAATGCTTAAATACAAAATATACCTCCCATATAATTACTGGGATCAAACTGTATTTTTAAATTGTTAATCCCATTTAACTGGAATGCCTTCTAAAAGTAACCTGTGTTTTGGCACTATAGGAAACAACATGTGTTCTTGTTTTATTGGGTTTTTTGGCTTTACTATGCACTACGAATCTTTTTTTAAAATTTTTTTAACGTACTGTCTAACCGGAAAATTAGCATTACACTCTTGAGTTTGTGCAAACATGCTCCTAAAGTTTGTCCTATGGGAGAATGTTAAAAGAAACAAAAAGACACAGTGAAATAATTTCTTTGGGATTCTCTAAAAATAACTAGCTAGATAGTAATAGCAATGTGCTTTGGCTATTGTTAGATGAGAGTGGTGATTGTTCAAGATGTAGTGTTTTATCTTAGAACTAAAAATAATGGACATCAGACCTCCCTTGGTTTTTTTATTCATTTTGTTTTGTTTCTCCCCTTTCCCTGGTTGCATATTACCTCTTTGCTGCAAATGCCTTGATGTTTTTGTGCCAAGGTCTTTATATTTCTTCTTATTTACTGTTTGTAGGTATCATTTCTTCTGCTATGGTGGTCCAGGTCAAGGAATAATACTATCAGTAGTCAAAGTAATAGTATCCTGCAGATACTTTAAAATTATTCTGCAGTGTATTAAAGTTCCATTTGTTCTCCCTCATTAATGTGTCTTGAGTCTGTCCTTGGCTTGCTTGCCATTTCTTTTTGACACCTCAGAGGAATGTCTTCTACATAGAAGGGATTCTGCATTAAAGATACTACTCCTCTACTCTGTTTCTCATTTTCTCCTTCAAGCAATTAGTATGTGAAATGTGGAAAGCAAATGTACCTAATCATATTCTACCTATCTAAAGTTGATGAGTTCCGCCTTCACTTTGTAAGGTACAGAAATAAATCGTGGCTTCATAAGTACTCTTTGAAAAGAGTCAGGAATAGTTTGATAACAACGGCTGAACTCCATCTCCAAGATGAAGGGGAGGAAATATATGTTCATATAAATTTGATATACTGGTTATGATGGAATAATTTTTATTTTAACCTGGAAGAAATTTGTATTTTTTAAGGCAAAAATATTGTGGGATTCAGAAGTTAAATATTTTCTGAGCTGATGTGAAATAATATAACAAGGCCTCGTAGTTTAATAGCCTTTTAAAGTTGTATATATGCCATTCGAATAAAAAATCTCTTTCAGTGAATTGGTTTTGGGCCTCAATGGTATGAGAGTCTCTAAGGCCTCAGAGGAACTGACCTGGCTTCCGGGGCTAAGAATTTTTGGAAGTTATGGAATGCTTTTCTGGGCTGCGTGTCTTATGTCCATAGGATGGTTCTCAAGAGAAAGAAGAGACTTGCTCCCTGGCTGCAAGGTCTTCTGGGTCGTGCAGCAGTGAAGGCAAGCAGCTCCCCATGGGGAAGGGAAGTGGGAGCCAAGCACAGCAACAGGCTGGTGGGGAGGCAGTGGCCTCTCCAGGGGAGCAGAGACACAGCGCCTGAGGGAGGTGAGCAGTGCAGGCCCAAGCTTAGTCAGGTCCCTGCTGCTAAACAAGTCCGTAGTGACTAGGCAAGTCCAAATCGAATCTCTGCAGTGCCTTCTGGATCACCAAGTAGTGAGGCATAGCTGCAGGAGAGCTCAGGTGGGGCTCAGTGGGACCCCCCCAGTGAAGAGGAGGAGAGCCGCTGCTTGAAGCAGAGCTGTTTGGGGAAGCCACCGCTGAGGCTCTGCTTCCAGCATTTTCCTTGTAGCAGTTCTTGTCCGCAAGCTGGCCCCAGACACAACTGGCCGAGCTCCTGCAACGGGAGCATGCTCGGGACCCTGGCTCTTGAGCCATCATAGAGCATTTGTAGCCTTCTTGGAAGGTCTTGTCTTCTCTCCTGTTAGATTCCTGTCTGTCAGTAATGCCATAGGAATTCGTGAACCCTTTTGAGGGTTCCGTTTTGTAATTCACACTGTATCTCACTCAGGAGACAAAAAGGAAGTTGAGTGCATTAGGTGCTGGAAACCTGCTGGGAAGGCAGAATTAGTGAATTTGAATTAAACTTTGCTGCATTGCACTTCCTAAGACAAATGTTTCATTATTTCTTTAAAATGAAGAATTATGAAAATGTACTATAAAATCCCTAGTAGTAAGAAACGTGTTTGAAGTACTTAGTAGATTCAGAGTTACATACTTAATATGTATGGATTTTTTCTGTAGTTCTTCCTATAATTTATAACGATGTGTTTTTCTTCGGGGATTATACCTCTGCCCATTTTGAGATTAAGTTCTATGCCTACGAATGTGAGAAGTCATTTAAAAAAAATTTCAACAGTTACTGTAGTCTATGCTCTATCTTTTGACATTTGCAAAGAGCAATCCTTTCGTAATGTATATTCATGGAATAGTCTATGCAAGAAAGAAATTCTACATCGAGATGGAAGGGGTTTCTCAACTATAAATGGAAATTTACTGTTATGAATTAAAATTAAAAGTTTTATAACATTAGGAAAGTTTATGCCAAAGGATCAGTGGTGGGAAAGGTCATCCTCCAGTAGTACAACCTAACAAAGATTTGTGGAAGTTACCATAATATCAAGATACAATTTTGTGTTAAAGACAATATAAATGTGAAAA
Organism: Rhinoptilus africanus; assembly: GCA_013400135.1. NCBI lineage: Eukaryota > Metazoa > Chordata > Aves > Charadriiformes > Glareolidae > Rhinoptilus > Rhinoptilus africanus. The sequence goes on along the minus strand of VXBO01011025.1, from coordinate 90,311 downwards.
TTATTTCTGGTGTTGTCAAGTTAAAAGTAGTTTGGCTCTTTGATTTGAAGAGTAGTTTTGGCTCTTGCATTTAGAAGGAAAGAGAACAGCATCCATCTGTGCTAGGAGTGAATTACTGATTTGTTCGTTGGAGGGGAGGAGTGAGGCAGCTAGTTCAGTGTAGTTAATTTCCATTTTCTTCTATTCCCAAGACTACTGGGGCGAAGGACTTTACTTGTACCGTGGAAAAGGGGAAAGAAACAGTATGTGCCAAAGATGATGTACTCGTGGGATGCTGGGGAGAAAAACTTTCTTCCTGCCCCTGTCTTAAAGAAGAAAGTACAAGGTTGCAGAGGAACAGCCTGTCTTCCAAGACTTTTTTTTTTTTAATATCTCTCTTTTTTTTTTTTTCTTTAAATCTTTCTATAAGTGAGACTCTATCAGTCTTAAGAATAGCCCTGAAAGACTTGAAACTCCTGTCTTTTATGCCTTTTGTCACTGCTCTGGTAACTGTGTCATTGTGCTTTAACAGGCAACCACCCAGAAACTGCTCATCTTGAGAAACTCTCCCTTTTCTAAGCCACTAGTAGCAGTCTGTGTGTGAGGGTGTAACTTGGTCCAGTTTCATCTAAACCTGTTGACCTAAGGGCACAATACAGGTGTGAAACGGTTGTTTTAATATGAGTATAGGGATCATTCTTCATGGGTATGTTTGTCGTGTGCAAGGCACATAAATAGAGCATAAAATAGAGCTAAAGGAGATAGTTTGAATTTAATAAGCAGGGTGTCAGGTCAGTGTGACATACTTCATACAGCCTTGTATCCGTTTTCATTGCCTGACACAGCTCAGGTCCTAGGCATATGCCACACCATATACTGCATATATATGTGGTCAAATACATGTGACCATTTTCTATGGGAATTTAGCTAATCTATGAACAGCAAAGTCTCTGCACATCTGTGAATATTGTCTGAAATACTCATATCAGGGATGATATACAGGAAAAACCTATGAGTATTTTACACTAGTGGACTGCTAGTTCAAATAACCAAAATCTAATTGGAAAAGGCACTTCAATGGGACTTTGGAGGAGTTCTGGGAGGTTATATACTGGAAAAAAGAAAAGCACACACGATATGCTCTTTTAAGTGGCTGTTTGTGTGCTCTCAGTTTACAAGGTGTGCTGCACCAAACTACACAGAATGTGATTCTAAGTGATTAATTCCTTTGGATATTGAAAACATTTCTGGTGTAAATGAAGGAAGGTATCTCTGTGTAAGGTATTTGTCTCCGGTGGGTTGACTTTGGCCAGCAGCTGTAAGCGTCTTGCAGCTGCTTCCTCCCTCCCAGTGGGACTGGGGAGAGGACAGGAAGAACAAAGGCAAGAATACTTATGGCTCGAGATAGGTAGCTTGATAAGCAAAAGAGGAGTGGGGAACAACAGAAAAATTAAACAAGTGGTGCAAAGGCAATCGCTCACTGCTTCTCACAAGTAGATTGATGCACAGCCAGTATCTGAGCAATGGTCCACCCTCTGCTCAGTTCTTATTGCTGAACATGACATGATACGGCCTTTGGTCACTTGGGGGTCAGCTGTCCAGGCTGTGTCCCCTCCCAACCTCTTGCCTATCCCCAGCTTGCTCACTGTGGGGGGCAGTGAGGAAAAAGGGAAAGCCTTGATGCTGTGCAGGTATTGCTCAGCAGCAGCAAACACTTATATAAATCAATATATCCAAACATAAAGAGATCCTGATGGTGTGAGGACACTTATACAACAAATTCCAAGTAGACTTTGATTCACCTGAATACTGAATCATTATGCTATACTTGTCTTCATACAGAAGATGCTATTTTGAGAGCATATGGCCTGGAAAAATATTGCTAAGCAAGTGTAACAGAAATTCTTCTCATAATGGCTCCAAATAATTCGGAAAAGTATGTCATGGATGGTTGTTCCTGACATGAGAGAGTACATAATGTATAGGAATGATGACTTGTGGCAGACTGACTTTGAAGAACCTCATTCTTTGCAATAACTGAGCTCCAAATGTATAAAACCCCAGTATAACTGCATAATGAAGGTGATTCACTTATGTTTCAAGGTTTTTTCAAAGTAGAAGTTGTTTCAGCTGAGACAGATTTTTATTGATTTATTATCGCACCAGTCTACACCTAAATATTCAGTTGAAGGAGGATTTAAATATTTTTTAAGTTGTATTTGGTTGGGTCTTTTTCCTCTATTACTTAGACTTTTGAAAATAACTCTTAGTGGAAAAATAAAATAACCTTTCTTATTTAAGACTTGATTAACATCTGTCTGAAAACGTTCATCCTGGTTCTGCTGGTGACAAGGTAGAAGGAAATGGACTATTGCCTTTTTAAAACTAGAATGATGCATGTGAAGAATTCAAGTAATTCTATTTCATGCATTTGAATGGAATAATGACTTTATCAACTAATTTTAGGTGGTGTTTGCTGTTGCTGTTTTACTGAAAAATACTTATAAAATTTGCATTTATTGCAAAAAAAAAGAGAGGTGTAATGAATGAGGCTCCTGGCTTTGCATATAATTACTAAATGTTTCATTGCGGTGGAATTGTGGTGCAGATCCTGGAATTTTGTGCACGGAGGAGGTGTTAAAAAGTTTTGAGTGTCTATGCTTGAACATAAATCTCCAGCTGTGGTCAATTCATATGGTAAACTGATGTAAATTGATAGTTTTGTATAAGCTGATCTAGCCCGAAGATTAATTTGACAAGTAAAAAGGGGGACAACGTTCACAATTAAAAATCTCAAGGATTCTGGGTGGTTTGCCATCTGTTCTTTAAAAATGCGCATTTGAATTGGCATCAAATTTTAGTATTTGTTGACAAACTAATAGGCATAAAATAAAATTAGAAATCATTTCCAACCTTCCTTAGTCCAACCAGACCTGATCCAATTATCTAGTCCTTCATCTCAGAATCACTAAAAGGATCTGAACGAAACTGTGAATTCAAAATGCAGGGCAGCATCAGTTGAACTCATCCACGTAATTCAAATTTTATGAGATCATATAGTTGCAAGAAGAGGCAGTACATAGAAAAAATTAAAGACCTTTGAATAAGATGGTGTTAAGGGACATGGTGAGTAAGATTGTTACTTGGAGGTTTGCCATAGAAGATACCATATCCTCAAGGCTGTAAGATATTTGTAATGGAGCAAAGAGTACAGATCAGATTTCCTCACAGATCTGATAAAAGAATGGGCTCTGAAATCTAGATGAGGCGGAAGGGCAGCTGTATGCTTAGAAAACCGTGCAGAAGAGACAGAGGAAGATGAAAACCAGTGTAAATCATTTGTTACTTGTTTGGAGTTTTGTTTTTTTTTTTTTTTTACTTCAGTATCCTTCAGAAAAAGGTACAATTTCAGGATCTCAAACTGTAATGTTATCTGCAAGTAACTGGTTCATAGTTCGTTTTTTAAAATCAGTTTATTTTAATGCAATTAAATTAGCAGATGCCATAAAACTAAGTTCTGAGATGCTGTGTAAACAAGGATTGCTACAGGATACAGTCTGAGTAGGTGCTTTTTATCTTTTCAAGATTGTGTTCTCAACTTTCTGGAATGACTAACATAAAAACATAAGAATGTCTGTGGATTTAGTGGTGTTGGTGTGGGTTTTTTAAATGTGTTTTAGTGTTTTAAATCCCTTCAGATCTGTAGGTGAGTCACTCTACTGCTTTCTTTATTGGTAACCCTGTAGGTAACTTCCCTCCACACTGCTGGAAGGAAATGCTCCACTAGATGAGAAGTGATGAGATCCCATAGCCTTGAAGAGATAACCTCAGTCGTCCATAACTGCGACACCCAATGTTTTCATTGTTGAAAGATGAGTAAGATGCAGTAAAGTTGTGGGGAAAATTGTGCTTAACCTGCTTTTCCAGTCTTTGTAGAAATTGTTGAGCCAATATACTAAAGTTGAATATAAAATGCTTGTGAAAGTCAAGTATGTTTTGAGAAAATAAAAGCAATCTGTTTCTTGTTAATGCACTTTAAACCATTGCAGACTGTACTGCTATCACTGTATATGTATCTCTTATTACTGTACAGGTACCCATTTTCTGCTTTGTTTACAGTAAGGATTTTCTTTGGCATAGGCACTTAGTATTGAAAGCAAACTTTAAAGGCAAAGGAATGTTTAAGCAGTCATGTATTGAAACAGAATTGAAACAGTGCCAGTCTGTGGTGCTGAGTAAAAAGTATAAAATCAGGAAAGAAAGCCAAAGGGATGCACAGTGTAATCCGCAAGACGGATGGGGGGAGGGCGGGCTATGGAATCCACTGTCCTTGGAGATACTTAAAACTGTATATAAAGTAAACTGTGTATAAGGCCCTGAGCAAGTGGATTTAACTTCAGATTTTACCCTAATTTGAAGAAGTGGTTGTACCAGGTGGCCTCAAAAGCTTCTTTGTGACCAAAGTTGTTATAGGACTCTACAATCATATGAATAAAATACTACCAGTTACAGTTGCATTTTATTTACAAAACTGGCTTGGATATACGATGTTGAATTAGTAATGTCTTGCTATTTGCATTAAAAATGGGCAAGATAAATCTCTAACACTGTTTAGTGGAAACCAATATAAAAGTTTTATTGACTGCGTTGATTGTCTTGAAAGAGAGAACTCTTGGGAACTCCCATCAATGGCTTCAGTTTGGGCTTGCAAAGTTAAGAGTGGGAAAACGGGAAAGTGAGAGGTACTGGTATTCTTTTGGGGGGTAAAAAGTTAATTTGATATTGAAGTGATAAAAGGAGGTGAAATAACTAAATTGTTCATATTTTTCCTTACAAAATAAATAAAAACGGGTGAGACTTCCTAAAGCGTAGGGCTGGTGTGAAAGACTTGATCATCAACATATTGTGATTGCACCACTGTAGTTTGCTGAAGCATTTGCTAGAAAGAGCAATTACAGTAAAACATAATCAGCACTTCGTCTCATAATTGTGCAGACTGTTCAAAGCTGTTGGAAATTCTGCAGTGCCATGTGTGCACATTTGGCACACTGCAAATAGTGTTAATTTAACAATAAGAAAATGCTTGCAAATCATGATCAGAAGTAGCAGCAACTGTGGCAGTGTGTACTAAGGACTAGCTATTCTCATTGTTAAAAGTTGAGATTGGAAATGGAGGTTCTGTTACTTCCTCCAGCACAAATGCATGTCCTCCTTTAAACCAGGTGCATCAGCTTGTTTGCTAGGCTTGCTGAGCATCTTTTGAGAACTGTGAGGACTGAGCTTTTGTAATAGAAGTGTCGAGCACTTTCAACTTACGCTTTTGTTACTTTGATTCCCTTTTTGTAAATTGCAGTAGCTCTTCGTGCACGTATCTCATTATTTTTAATTCAAATTACAGATGCAGGATTACGACCAAAGTCCAGGACCCGGAGTTCCCAGTCTGAGCCGTATGTCCTCACTGGAAGTACAGCTGTGATCCCATTTTATTTTTTCACCATGTACTTGTGTACCTCACAAGTACCTCAGCCTACGATCTCTAGTGTAGAAGTAAAAAATCTCAACCAGAAGTAGTGGAGTATGACCCAACCCCAAACTGTTTTGAATTATCTAAGGAAAGGTAAGGTGACAGTGAGGATATGAATCTCCTGCAAGCAGAGGAATGTCACTGACGTAAATTTGTCTTACAAATTTGTTTGCCTCTGTTCCTTCCTTTGTTTTTTTTTAGTACCCATTACAGAGAGTAGAGTCCAGCAGGTTTTAGGCAGAGCTGTGCTCCCTTTTACAAGGGAAATAACTGGCTTCGGGAGCTGCTGTCAAAGAAAGTTTGTTTGCAGCTGAAAGGCAGTAGTCATCACAACCTGCAACTTTGAGCCCTGATTCTTTTTGCCTATCAGCTAGATTTTTCTGCAGCAGAAACAAATTATACCGCAGTCCACAAAACTCGAACATCAACTGGATTTTATTGCTGTTAATAGTTCGAGAGGATCCGTAACCATTTGTGTGGCAAGAATAAGGCATGTGAAGCCCTGTGTAGGGCTCCTGTAGGCCCTGTAGGGAAATCCCATGCACGCTGTTTCCATCCCATGTATTTGATGGAGTTATAGTCAGTGGTAAGCGCTGTGTATGGAATACATCAAAATACAGCAGTAGTACTTATTAGTACCTAGCCAGACATCTAGGTTTATTTTGGTTTGTGTTGTTTATTCTTTTTGTTTGTGTTTTTTTTTTTTTAAACATTCGTCCCATGCTAGCTCAAAGGAAAGCGTTTAACTCTGGGACTGCCAGTGTTCCCCAATGGGCCGAAGGGCCTGATTGTGGAAAATTATTGACTTCTGGTGACCTTAATCTTGATGGGGTTCTACACTGTCCCATCAGTGTGGGTTTTGTTAGTCCAAAGGATAGTTTAGTTTAAAGTTTGACTGTTAAATAGTAAAGTATATAAAATTCAGGTTATATTTTGGGTTAAAAATTCTGGTTATATACTGAGCCTTGTGACTTCAGGTTTCAAAAGCAGAATAAGAATATATGCATGAAGCTTATTCCTGTAAACACTTGCTGGGAAGTATTCTGTCTGCTACTCTGAGTAGGTCTAGTAAACTGTGAAAAACATGTATAAATCTCTCTCAAAGTTTGCATGATAGCAAGCTCAGGTGCCTGAAATTAAACACCTAAGTAAACCTTCTGGATTTGAGAACTCCCAAAGCTCCCATTAAAGATACTAATGCAAGAGTAGAGCAAGTTCTAATAACACTTGGGAGGGGTGAAGTTATTTGAGTTGCTGTTCTCAATAATTTTGATTTTGAGCCTAAAGTTAGGGCTGATGCTTTGCTGACCAGTAAGTATTGTCTATTGGTTCTGTCAACTGAATCATTGTCTCCTGAACTGTATTCTGCTTTCCCTGGATGCTTGCTTTCTTAGTATTGGATGGAGAAGGCAAAAGTAACTTGTGATTACCACTTAGTCTTTTAAAACTTCAGCTTTGCCTGCATAAAACTTAACCAAATGCATAGCTTGTGTGAATAGCAGTGGTCGTTAACACAGGATGCTTTCATTTGTGTTTGGTAGAAGAGGAATGTTGCATGGCTTGGGGTATTTCTAATTGGCACTTATTACACAATGTTGTTCCTACTAATTGGGATATTTTAGTAACCTATTCACAGCCTTTAATTCTTTTTCCCTGAAGAAAACCAGGCACAAGTAAAATTGTTTTGTTAAAGTAAGAATGAGATGAGTTTTATCTCTAAAGAAATAGTGTTGTCATAAAAGTGAGTCCCCCAAAGGCAACACTTTCCATTAAGAGGAAAAGATTTAGCAAATGTCCATTAGAATGGGATATCTTCTGGTAATAGCTAGACAGTGAGTTTCAGGCCCACTTGCATGTCGTTTACAGAGCAAATACGTGGAGACTGATTGGTTGGCTCTTTAGGTTTTTTTAAACTTGTGCAAACTTTAGTGTGTCTCATGCCATTTTTCTCAGAAACTTGCTTTTCTAATCTTGAACCTAGTTGAGCTCACCCCTCTGTCTACTCAGAATATAAAATGGTTCAGGAGGGCTTTGATCAATCTTTAAAACTTCCCAAAAGGCAGTTTATCTTCAGAAATAAATATCAGAATCCAAAACACTGCTTGTTCCTTGATTATGTTGTGTCAAGTATTCTTGAAAATGGAGAGGGAGATGCTGGCTAACTGGAATGATGTGTTTTATGAAAGTATCATCTTAATTTCTTTGTTTTTTCCTTACCTTCCTCCTGAAGTGTGTTCAAGATTCTTGTTTCACTTTTTAAAAAAAATAATAAATTTGAGGGAGAATCGATATCTAGATTACCTTTTTTTCTTTTTTCCCATTTAAGTGACTAGATTGTGTTTGAGAGCTGCAGCCCAGGGGATCCTCCTTTATCCTCACATTACTGTGGATATCTGTATTATAGTCCCATCTACTGACCTTGGCTGAGAGAGATTATTTCATTTATTAAGTAATTTACACTATTGAATGCCATAGATCATGACTGCCAGCTGTTGCTAGAGATGGCCTAAGAGAATAAAATGGTGGATTTAAACTACTACATTTTAGATAATATCACACAGCAGTGGCTGTAGTAATGATCTGGGTTATTGCCTGCACAAGCACTGTAACTGTGATGGTGACTATAATGATGGTTGCTTAGACTATACTTTAAAAAGACTCAATATTCAGTCACTTACAACTTTTTTGTCATAAATTTGTCATATTACTTCCACGTGGTATGAGTGTGGTTTTATTTTTCTAACCCTCTTCTACTTCCCCCAACCCCTTATTTAGCCATTCAGCCTGTGTCCTGAGTGTGGAAGAGCAGATGAGAGCAAATTAATCTAATTTTTAAATTATTAATATAAGAATTTTTAAAAAATACATTCTTTCAAAATGCATGCTTTGATACATTAATTATTTTTTTTTAAAAAACAAAATAAATTTCTTGCTTTGTTCATGAAAAAAAAGCTTAATTTATATAAAACTGAATCCTAGAATGTTTACAGGAGATTAAAATATTTCACATCAAATTTAAAGCAAACTAATTAAATGTTTGTTTGTCTATCTTAATTGGTTCTCTATAATGTTAATCTTAAGTCCATGAAAGGAATTGAATATATCACTGAAACAAACTGAAAATGATAAAAGAAAAATGATAAAATGATAAATTGGAAAAAAAAATAATAAAAAAGGAGCTCTTGGGATGGAGAATTCATAAATTCTTGGACCTGGAAATACTGATATGAAGCTTGAATGGGAAACTGTGACTCCACATCTATGAGGGATGGTAAGGGTCACCAGTAAGGGCAGGCTGAACTGTCCTCTCAGATGATGGACCTCATACATTTTCTGTGCATTGAGATGACCTCAGGAAGGTCAGATCCTTCACAAGAACTCCAACTTGACTCTTCAACTTCAGCATCAGTGGGTTGTTTAGGGCTTTGTCAAGTTGTGTCTTGAAAACTTCCAAGGAAGGAGACCATGCAGCCTTTCTTGGCCCCTTTTCCAAAGCTAGGTTGTCCTCATAGTGCAAAAAAAAGTATATAGCTGGTTGGAACCTCCTTTGTCTGTAAGCGTTGTCTGTTGTTCTTCTGCCATGCACCTCAGCAAAGAGCCCTGGTTCCATTAAGTCTGGTGTAAAGTTTGTTCTTTCAGTCACTGGCATAAATAGAATTGGACTGTGTATGTATATATACTATAGGCTTTTATAGCTTCTTACTCACTGTGAAACCCAAAACTGAGATGAGCCAAGCAAAACGTGTCTGTATCTGAAAAGCATAAGCAAAATATGAACAGTAAATTTAAAGTTGTACTGTAAAAAATTAGTGTACTGTAAAAAGCTAGAAAAAAGAAGACACTGGTTGGAAGAATGTATTTTAAGAGGATGCAGGCAATTTTTTCATATTTTAGAGCTGTCCTGCAAATGGTGACTGTGTAGTTGTTTCTCTGTTCTTTTGGACCTTCTACCCTCAACTTCTTGGCAGTTTATTAAACTCCTGATAAACCTTTTAACACCTACAACTTTTTCCTTTTAAGTAGTAGCAAACTACTGTTTCTGACAAACTTCAAGTTTTGACTTTTTTGTTAAGATTAGAACAAGTATTTTCCCCATCATTAAATTTTAACATTTCACGTTTTCAAGTATTTGGCTACTAACACAGCATTACTTTTAATGAGGAAACTCAAAGCTGATTTCTCGCCAGCTGTCCCAGTCAAAGAGCTTGGCATTAAAAGCTATCAGAGAGAGAAGCTGTAAAATGACATCAATAGCTAAATAAAAAGTTTGTTGGGAAATGTATAGAAATTGTGTGTTTGCAGTTTCAAAGACAATTAATTACAACTGGACTATTATTTTTTTACCCTTTATCGGTAAATGTTTTAAAAAGCATCACAATCACATTAAAAATATGGCATTTTCTTTGAGTTTTTTGGGCTCTGTTCCCATTCTTTCCTGTTGCAAGACTGACTGCCTGACTTGGCATTGTTGACTGCTTCATATTTTAGGATGGTTAAGCATTAAAAAATGCTGAGTTTCAAGATTGGTGTTTTAAGCCATTCATTTTAGGTGTACTCTCAGTTCTGAGAAATGTCATTTCCAGAGGGGCTAATTCAATGAAGAATGCTATTGAGCATAATACTTGACAACTTTCCAGAAGAATGAACTGGTTTTTGTCTTTCTGGGTGTATTGCAGGTGCTTGTCTGTTTGGGACTGCTTTTCCACTGAAGTCCTATTGCTAGAATGGGGTACAGCATGTTGCTAGTTTGAGATAAGTTTTTAGAAAGGATGGTTTATTGGGCAGTTTGAGAGCTGTAGGAGTGTTATGAATGAAGGAGAAATCAAAAGGAGATATAAAATGTAACACAGTTGTCATGATAGCTATTCAAAATGTAGTTTCAGTGAGTGAGGAGACTGTGATTGTTCTGAAGGCAGGATACAGAATTGAGTATTATTTAGTTAATACTAAGTTATCATTTTAATGGTTCAGCTGGACGGGCTGATGGGTGCTGCTCATTCTCTGTTGTGAGGTCCTGTTTTTCCCAGTACTTCACCTTTCTTGTTATTTCCCACCTTTATGAGAACTCACCTGCTTGGGTAGGAAGAGATGTGTCATGATTGAGGACAAGAGGAAACGGGTTCAAGTTATGTCAGGGCAGCTTTAGATTGGATATCAGGAAACATTTTTACACTGAAAGGGTTATTAAACATTGGAATAGGCTGCCCAGGGAGGTGGTGGATTCCCCATCCCTGGAGGTGTTTAAGAAAAGGGTAGATGTGGTACTTAGGGACATGGTTTAGAAGGGGTTTTTGTCAGGGTAGGTTAATGGTTGGACTTGATGATCTTAAAGGTCCCTTCCAACCTCACCGATTCTATGATTGGTGACTGCTTTTGTACTAGGCAGCTATTGCCCTAGGCAAGTTGTCCTTGTTGAAGTGGCCTTGCATTTCAGAAGTGTGGGGCTAGGGGTAGATGGAAGTGTTGAAGACTAGGAGAAGACGTCTTTCTTCAAGTTCAGCTTCCGCTGAAAGCTGTGCATACCTTGCAAGCTGAAGGTCCAATGCTTTTCTCTGGTATTATAAAGCCTTTTCTTTCCATTTGTTAAAAAAAGAAACCCATGAATTAGATGCTTATGAATGCTTAAACTGTTAGGGTCAATGTTGGTTAAGGGTGGTTGGATAAGGTATTTTTATCAGTGCTTTCTACCAAATGCGAACTGCATTCAGACCTTTTGTTTCAGGTTGGTGTTTCACGCTTCACAAGGTATACTTCTTCTGCATATAGTGTTAAACTGGTGTAATCTCTTATATATTTTATAAAAAAAAAGAACTATATTTACTAGAAAGTAGATAAATACTCTCCATCATTGCATTGTTATATTATACATGATATTCTGGGTGCAATTCATTTTTCAATATGAATGACGGAAGAAAGTCCCAGCTGTGTGGTGGATGTGAAGTTAGGACATAGCTTTCGTCTGTGTATCATAGCTTGGAGCATAATTTGCCCTCCGCATTGACTCTTGTAGAAAGCTTTATTTATCGAGGGCTTTAAGCCACTGTTCTGTGGCATAGCATTTCAATTCTCTGCTCTTATTTGTGTATGGGGGTGAATGTCCTTCCTTTCATTCTTATGTAAAAGCACTCTTGTTCTGAAGTTCACATCAGACTTTATGGCCTTTCGTGGTGGGAGCCAGGAAAGAGCTTTCAGACCATTTCCATCTGTGTTCTGCAGGAGGCAGCATTCTGCACTCGAAGCTGCTCCAGAGCCTTCCCCTCCCTCACCAAGGTGTAAATTAAAGAGCTGAACAAACACGGTTCCCTGCAGATGTCCTCTATCTCCTTCCTGCTCCAGACTCTGTGCCTCCCAGTGCAGGGTGCATTTTTCCACCCCTGGCTGCCCTCCAGGCCCTGAATTCCACACCCGGCTCCCCTGGCGGAGAGGTCAGCATGGCTGCAGGTGTAACCTCAGTCATTTGCCTGCCAGCCTGGATTTCCAGTTGCAAGAGAGCAGCATCTTGGACAGGAAGTTTTTGAGGACAGAAGTATTTTGTGTAGCTTTTAGCACTCTGGCTCCTGATGGCAGCCCCTGGGGCAGAATAAAATATTCATTCATTGGCGTGACAAATCATAAAACTTTCACCAGAGTTGCCTTATCCCGTGGCTGATCCGACCTCTGCTTAGCACAGCTAGAAATTTTTTCTTTCTCTTGACAGACTACTTCAGCATGAAATGAGCCACCTTAAAGTGCGGTCTTTTCATTGACAATTAATCCCTACTTCAAATGAAGATCTGTGTTCAAGCAGGTCACAAACAGTAAGGAAGAATTGAGGCTTTAACAACAACAACAAAAACGTGCTGAATAGCAGCATTTTAAAAGTGGGACTGACAGGAGATATTATTCCTGTCAAAACTACAGGAGTAGTAAGTCCAGAAAAGGAATGGTCAGACCCTTTGCTTTGTTTTCTTCCTTAAGTAGAGATAGTGTAGAGATATAACACAACTGAATGGTGCGTCCTTACAATGTTGATGGAACCTTAAAAGTGTGTCCTGAAAATTAGGCAGCATCTCGTCGGCAGCTCATTTTTGCACCAAAACCACTGTGGTGTTAGTGTTCTTGCAATTTTGTTAGTGGCATATGATGATGGGGGATTTAGCTCCTGTGCTGTCTTTGACGCTAACAGCATATCCCATATGTCATCTGGACTCAAGGCTGAGACAAACTTCTAATGCTGGGAGAGCAGGGACAGGGAAATCTATTCTTCTTAGAACTCTTATTCTGCAGCAAGACCAGGATGTACTCTAAACCTTTATGAAATATGTAATCTCATTTATATGGATTTGATTTTACTTTGAAATTTGCCAGTTCTGCCCCAAAAAATCCTTAAAGCATATTTGCTATTTCTATTTTCTATCCCAGAAATCAGCAGAGCAATTCCAATATAAATTAGAAAACAATTTTCAAATCTTGAATATTCATAACCTGAAGTCATTTTATTCAGAAAATTATAGGTGGAATTACCAACTACCAGTGATGAAGGAAGATGTGTGTGAATGGGGAAAGTTTTTAAAAGCTGAAGCTAGAGCATTGTTTTAAACTCCCTTCTGACTTTGATATTTTCATATGCTTCGATACCAGTTGTGTGTTGTAGAGATTGTGGCTCTCCTTTAAAATTTCCAATTATTTGAGACCTTCCAATTATGTCTCTTATTGATCAGCATGCTTGAGACTACTGTAGGCATAATCAGTGATCTGTGACCCTCTGTGAGGTCTCTAGTGTGCCAGTTCAAACCTTGTGGATAATTCAGGAACAATAGCATAAGCCTTTGTGGGTTTAGGATGTTTGCATTGGAATTAATGCACTTGCTAGTTCAAACCAAAGGCTTTGCAAGCCAAATGTCAGATTAGTTGTCTGTTAAACAGTTTTCTTTAACATGCCACTAGAAACCTGTAAAATTGCAGTGGTAATCTTTATCAAATTCCAAATACAAACCCAGCACTTATTTGTTAATAATGTAGAAAAAGCTTGAGTAAAGAAGCCTTTCTATGCTTCAGCATTTCCTCCGTTTCATAAATGGATAGAATAAATATAGCCTAGTAATTTAATGACTACTTTAGTGGTCTCAAGGCCATAATTTACTGAAATGTAATGAATTATTCTTTGTGAGGGAGCATGGCATGGCAGTTTTTACTACCTTTTTTTCTTTTTTTCCTTGAAGCCTTCTTTATTTTATTATGTGGGTTTTGGTTTTGTTTTTTTTTCCCCCCTTGGGGAATAAATTGCACAGGAATGGGTTTTAAGAGGGAGATGATGTAGCATCTTCTCACCCCCCACCCCCAACCAAAAATTCTGCAATATGCTTAGTATGTCAATAAAACACTGAGTGAAAAATTCTCTGTTATAATTTAGTCTTGATTCTGGTCTGCCTTCTGTTCTGCCAGTCTTGCTGTTAGTCTCCCTGAGAGTAAAGGGAAGGTGGAGGGACACCTAATAACAGTCAACTGGCTGGATTTTTCTAGTAGCCCCTCTGGGTACATATAGCAAGTTTAGAAAATTCTCAGTTCTAGCTGCACAGTATGAGGAAACTCGGCTCTCTGTGCACCTTTCTGGACCTGTACTTAAGAGATACTGCTCATAGAGTCAATAAAAATGAGAATTTATAGGAATTATAGGGACTCTGTTATGCTGCGAGGTTCTGAAATTTCTTTAGGTTTTTTTTTACGATTGGTCAGACTGTGTATTATTAGCCTTGAATCAAATAAAGGTATTTAACTTTTCTCGACATAGAATATTTTTTACATGGTTACTTTGATTTTTAAAGGTTACAAAAAATCATCTAAATATTGTTCTTTTTTTTAATTGATTTTTGCTAATGTCAACATTTTAGTTGTCCAGATATTTAGCACATCTGGATCTAGTTGAAAGCAGTTAGATATGTTGATGAAAATGCCTATCAATGTTTTCAAATCTCTTTCATCACAAAACAAGTATTCTGTCATTTCTGTCCATCATTCTGTCTGTGCTGACCTGAAATCCAGCCAGCTCAAAATCTCACTCCAGTTTCTTCAGTTTTCTCTCAGAGTAAGTTCTGCTTTCCTAGAATTTAAACCATGAAAGTAAGATGCCACAGCGCGTTGTGACTGAGTTCTGTTAATGGCTATCTGCACAGTTTTGCTGAAAGCTTTCATCATGAAAGACCCCCTGGCATGGCTGCTACATCAATCTGCACCCAATATTCTTTTCCGAGTCATTCTCTTTGGGGGAAGAAAGAGATGTCTGGCAGACTAGCTAAGAGTAGGAGAGTGTCTTTAGGCTTGACTTTTTGATCCTGTTAGTCCCCAGGCGTAACTATAATAATGCAAAAAGCTGAGTTAACTAGTCTCCTTGTCCTAAGAGATGTGTTCTGGTTCACTTGCCATGTCAATGCTTACGCTTTGTTATCACACAAGTCTCCTAGAAGATGCTTGACTTCGTCAGCAACTATAATTTAAGCACGGTACTGGGATAAGAGTTTATAGATGCTGATATTTAATGGGGATCGTTAAGTCTTATGGGTAGGAATGTAGGTAATCACCTGTTATTCATGTATCATGTGTGATCAGAAAGCTCCAGCTTAAATTCAAGATCATAACAAGAATTAAGCTAAGGTGGTTGGGTGATAAGGCTGCATATGTTCAGTCACGGGTACTGAGGTTTATCTTCCTAGTCAAGCAGTCTGCAGCGCACATGCTGGGATTGGTGATACATTGCAGAGAAACAGGGACTGCCTGGTTAAAAAAAATTTTAAAAGAGCTGTGTTGGAGCTTATTTATCTTCTGTCTTCCTCTCCTATCCTTTCATTAGTTTATAAATCAATTTGCTATTTATTTAATTTGATAAGTAAGACACTTTATGAGGAAAGTGCATGATCTGAGATGCCTATGTTTGCTTTTGTAGAGTTTATATATGTTTGTTTATATATGTTTGTTCTGTGATGGATCATCCCCATGGCATCCAGGTGTCCTCTGCAATTACAGGAGACTCCTAGCCTCTTAAAATACATAGAAATAATTGCACATAGTTTGTGTCAGATTATGCACAACCATGGAAATTGGAGAAAACGTACTGTAAAAGTAAAGAAGGTGTGTTGCAACCAAGGGCTGCTTATGTTTTGTGTTCACCAGCAAAAAAATATTATGATCTGGATTAAAAAAACGCGTTTATTAGCTAATCGTTTATCTGGCATATCAGATACTCGAGCTATTATATTTTGTTGTTTGCAGTCAAATTTATAGTAGCCACTTGCTTTTTATTTCCAACAAATAAAAATATAGCTATTTTTCCTTCTGAAAGCTTGAAGATTTCTCATTTAAATGGCAAGTAATATAAGTTTTGTATTTACAGTATAGGATTCTCAGACAACCAGGTGCTATCTTGGATCACTGAGATGATATTACCCTGATTCCTTCCTCTCTGAGTACTGTAGTTGCTTTCACCAGGTGTTTCCTAGCTTTTGTCATGTTTGAGAAGAGCTGCATTTTGTTCTTGGAGGTTCGGTAATATGAAATGCTGTAATTTGGCTTATTTCTACCCACATGGGTCTCATTCTAGAAACTGGTAATTTGACCAATCTAGGTATAGATTAGTAATCTAGGCATATCAAATAAAAGAAGTTTTTGGAAGGCTTTTATATTTAAATAGCTTTTCCATCTCTTAAACTATATGAAAAGTAAAGATTCCACAGAGGGGTGCTCAAAATATGACTTGCCACTATAATAATATGTCGCTACAAAAAAAATAAGACGAGTATGTGTATCTTCATTAGGTGTGATTTAGCTCTGTGTCTAGTTCTGTGACCTTCCTGGTGAATTATCCTGGAATGTATTAAATAATAAGTTGCACAAAGACCTCTACAAGGTCACCCTGACAGGTGAAGTCTAATTTCATGCATCACCAGCCAATTAGTTCAATAGGGGTGGATATTTAGGATGCAGAAAAATCTGTCCCTCCTCCCAAAAAGAAGAGATTACAGCATTTTTTGGAGGTAATGTAATTTCTGCAATTAGAAACACTTTCTCAACTTTCATGAAATATGTATTTCTCTTTGCAAATTAAGCTTTCCTCATAATCAAGCTTTGGCTTAATTGCTCTGCAGAGAAAATGCCAATAAACAAAAAAAAAAAGGAATAATTTGAAAAGACTTCTGACAGTAATGCTTGTTGATTTTAGAAAAGAGTAAACAGTTCCTTACCAGTAGCCTGGTTTTGCCAGCAACTGCTCTGTGAAAAGACTGGGTTTTGGTGTTGTTTGGTTCTTTTTTTCAAGATACATGATAAAAGTTGCAGCCCTATATAAAAAAAATTCCAATTAGTCTTGCGTCTAAGTCCATGTACTTTCAGTTGCTTGTTTAACATATGGTAAATCAGTTTACATAATAAACTTAAACCTCCTTTGGATATGGCCCACAACATCCACAGCTGCCATAGTGCCCTCAGCTGGCTACAGAAGTTTAGCGAAGTTAAAATGGGTTGTTCCAGAAAGTGCATTTTCACGTCATGAATTATTTATTTTTTGAGGGAAAGGAAGGAAGGAAAAGGGATTGAATTTATTTTGATAGGGCCCAGCGAGAAAATAATATATGATCTTCCTGATCCGCATCCATGTTTTGTTGTGCTGTTTGGAGTACCCCTGCTGGATGGCAGCTGGGGGATTATGGAGTTGAACCTTGGAAATGTTTAGAGCTTGTAAGAACCATTGAGATAATTTATGTATATCTGAAGTACCCCCGTTTCAGGCACCTCTGGTGAGCTAATGAGTTCTTCATGCATGAACAGTCTTTCCCTTGAGACACTTCAAAGGAAAAGTGTCACTCAGGTCACTAATCCAGCCTTTTTTTGGTACCACAGCACATAGTAACTAAAGGTAGAAAAATCCATCAGGATTATTTTCTTGAGGGTTAACAGCTGATTCAGTTTCCAATATAAGGATTGCTGTACTTGGAGGATGTGTGGTTTGAGCTTCTATTTCACTTTGTTCCAGAAGACTTTCCAGCCCTATGAGCTGTATCAAGGTTTTTCATAGATCTGTGATGTTAGTCTGTGACTTTCTACTTTCAGGCTGGTGGTTCGATCCCATAAGGCAATTGTGGGCTGCAGGACAGTGCAGGCTGTACGTAGGGGAGTTCTGATGGGGCTGGGTGGGAGGTCTGCGTGCCCAGCACCTCATGGCATGTACTTAACTGGGAGCTGTATTCACTAGGGTAAAGGACATTGCAGATGGACATGTAAAACCACTGTATTCTGTCTTTTCTCTTTAAAAAAAATATTTAAAAAAGGAAACTGGATGTAAGGCAAGGAAGAGGAACAGTAACATGTTCCAGATAACTAAAGAATTAGCTCAGCCGGGCTATCCAAATAAACAGTTCTTACATAAAACAGAATATACAGATCTTACAGTCCTTTCAGTTAGGAGGAAGGTGTAGGAAAAGTCCTTTGTACTGAGACTTAAGATCACCTCAGTCTCTTCAGGCATTTTATTGCATGGAAAGCCAAGGGGGTCACTTGATTGTGTAACTGCCAGTGTAGGGGAGAGATGGAGTGATTCATGACAGTAAGCAGCTCTCTAATCTACCAGAAAAACCCAGAAGCATTAATGAGATTCAGTTATTAGAATTTGAAGTCACAGAAATTCAAATGAGGGCATATTAGAACCAGTTAATAGAATTAAGTAGAATTTTTCTACTCTATTGGTTTCAATGGGAGATGCCAACCCAGCATTCTGTCGGGTTTATCCACGTTAGCGTCTTCTGCACACCTGGTGGGTTTCCTCCCTGGCTGCAGACCTGGGTAACCAGGGAATTTAGGTTCCTTCTTACTTTCAGTTTTGAACCACTGAAAATGAAATGCGTAAAAAAATTAATGAGTACAGATTTCTACTCAATCTTGAACAGTTCAAACCAAACTTTTTAATTTTATGGAATTCAGAGCTTTTTGCACTCTTTCTAAAAAGGATATTTCAGTTGTATCTGTGATTGTTCCAGTATGGTAATTGTGAAAACAATGGTTCTTTAACAGGGAAACAAGAATAAAGAAATTTAGAGGAAGTAGTTAATTCCCTTATTCTACGCACACACTTCATCGTTTCAATATATCAGATGTCATAAGATAAAAGGGTATATTTGAAAAAGACAAAAGGAAATAGTAATTCTGCAGCTGGTTAAGAAAATATTGCAAAAGGTCACTGAGTCAAGTGCTCATTTCTTGCAAAAGGTTGAAGAATCTCATCAGAAAACTCCTTCCCGCTCTATGGTGGATCAGTTTCTAAGTGACTAGCTGTATTATGGGGTTTTAGTATAAAGCCACCAGTGGTAAATACTAAGATACTGCATTTGCAAGCACATTTTTCTGTTGACTAACAAGCAGCTGTGCTATGTTGTGTTGTATGTGAGATTTTTCATAAATCATGTCTGAAAGTGAAGGTTTCTGGCGTATATGGGGTGGTTAGTATACGGAGAATTGAAATGTTTTGTGTGCATAAATTTAAATTTACTTTTAAACACAATTTTTCCCAAACATAGCTGCCTTTTGAGACATGAATACACTTTCCATAATAATGTAAATTTGTGCAAGATGCAAGTAGTTTATATGTGAAGATTTTAAATTAGTAATGCTGATTGGTAATTAGCATAGGGTATAGTTTAGCATAGACACCTGGTCTGTAAGATGTGCAAGCAAAACGTGTATTTTATGATTAGCCATTTTGTAAATCATCTTCAGTGTTATAAAACATCCCAATTCCCTCTGAAAGCTCTCTGCTCCTTTTGAGCATCCCCTGCCTGTTTTAACAGCAGCAGCAAAAAACACAAGAAAACAAAACCCCAAGCAATTTGTACTGTTAACATCTCATTTCTGCTTTTTAGAACTTGTGACTCTGTTAATGATTTAGCAGTAGAATCGTTCTATCTCAACTTCTAGGTTGAAAAGTCTGCCCATCTCTTGTTGCCATTTATATAAAACGAATCAGAACAAACAGCTTTTGGTTTTCCGTGCTTTCAAAGCTGCTAAACTGTTTCAATCAACACCTAGTTTCATAGCAAATGAGAGCTGTTGAATGGGCTGCTGTGTTTCATACCTGAAACTACATTTATCAAGAAAAATATATGCCAAAAAGACTCATTTTATTTTCCTCTTTAAGAATTAGTAGAAAATTAAGAATCTTATATTGCTTAACATTATTTAGATAATATCAAATCGATAAAAAACAAAATAAGAAATTAAAAAGTGATCTTGGCATAAGAACTTGCATCATCTTGGGTTGTCCAGTATAAGGCAGACGTCGCCAAATTGGAGATGGTCCAGAAGTGGGCAAGCAGGGGAACATCTAGAACTGTGAAACAGTTTTCTGTGTATGAAGTTTGAGAGGAGCTAGTAAAAGACTTGGGGAACATGTATAAAGGGGAAAGGAGTAATCTGATATTTGGCACTCCCTGTGTTCAGGGAGGGGTGCTGGTTGGAGGAAGATCAATGAGGGGTGGGAGAGGTTTTGGCTAGGTGTTGGCAGGGGTGGTATGGCAACTCTCTATCCCTCTCGTTTTCCTCTCCCAGTTTATATGGTTGCACTGGGGAGAGGCTGGCTTGGTCCTGTGTGACTTGGCTCTGCAGGGGCCCTTCAGAAGTGGTCCCTGTCCCAAAAGTGGGCCAGAAGCAGATGTGCGGTGCTGGGGGACCCTCCGGAATGGAGCACTTCCCAACTATTTATCTGTGACTCATGGCTTAAGTACTTTTAGTTTCTCCCTTTTCCGTAGTGGGTAATGAAGGAATAAAGAACACCTCCTGATGTGAAATTAAAACAAATTTAATGTAAAAAACTAGAAAAAGGATTCCAATAGAAATGAGTAAAATGTTATTTCTACCTTGAAAAAGAATTAGTTTCTATTTTGGTTATATTCTCCACAAAGCTATTATTGCTTAATTTGGCTGCTATCTTATACCTAACGTATTTCTAATTGAAGGGGCTTGAATAAAGTAATGTAGGTTGTTATTGTCACAGTTTACATGTGAAGAACTTAAAGTTAGCTTTTTGCAAAAGTAGCCCCTGTCTCTCTTCCTAATATTCTTTATGTTAGTGTTTGTGCAGTGACTGTGCTTATAAGGCTTTCTTATCCGCTTCAAGCTGTGTTCTCAAATAGTTAATCTTAGGAAGAAGACGATCCTCCTGTGCATTTGTTAGAGCTGACATTCACCTTCATAGCTTTAGGCTGAATGGCTTTTCTTTTTTCTCTCTTGAAGTCTGCCAGCACTTCAAGCCTGTATCTCATGTATCTCTGGAGCCCGCATGAAGGACGACAGCCTGTGCTTTCCTGGTCACAAAACACTGAAGCTTCATCTCATTCCTCAAAGGAAATTTCTTGCTCTGCTCTGAAATGAGAACATATTGGGTCACTCCAAAAGTCCTGTCCTGTCTCTTATGCTGCTGAAGCGGGGTATGCTTTTGGAAAAAATTCAAGAAAATACCATGATTACAGACTGGTCACTTCCTCTGCCATATCTTTCCATTTCCACTGTCTTGAGAATTGTGTGGTTTTATAATATGTCAGTAAAAAGTAAACACAACCCTGTGAGCAAGAGAAACCCCCCTCCAAATATCAGAAGAGACAGAATTACTGCAAGTACATAATTCCACATTGTAAATACTGTCTTTAATAGAAGAAAACAGAAATCACATTTTGTGCTTAAATACATCAATGGCACAAGCATCTCGGTTCATGCCTAGATCTAACTTCACAGATGATTTATAAGAAATTTCCTCCTTTCAGACAATGCATTTGTTATTGATCATTTGACTGTACATTGAAGAAGTGATGATAAATGTTGGAAAGTTTCATATACATTACTTATTCCATGGAAATGAAAATAATTTGCATAGTTTCTAACTAATTTTGGGGGGTTTTTTGGTTGAACTCAGCATAAATGTAATCATTATCTAGTTACTGTGTGAAAATAGCTTACTTTTTAGGGCTGCATATCCTTACAGATTCTTTATTGTGCTAAAACCTTTGTAATTAATATAGTATCAAAGAATATTTGCTTGACTCCTTGCAAAAATGAGCTAAGCAGCTTACCCTGGTGCTTAGAGCCTAAACAGTCTGCCAAACAGAGACTAAATTGATATTGAACCAAATTGACGTCTTTTGTGGTTGATATTTCTTTCAGCTGATCCTAACTGTAAAATCTTTATCAAAGAAAACAACTCCATGATATCTTTCTGACAACCTCTTAATCTCCCTGAGATTCTGGGAGAACTACAATAAACCAGGCTGTCAGTAACATGGCTTTGATCTTAATATCCTGAAGGTATGTTACATGTTATCCCTTAGAGCAGACGAAGCTCTCACAAGTATAGGCTTTACTTGCGTGGCCCAGGATGCCCCTGTAAACTGGAATACTTCCCGGCTCTCTGCCTTTGTTACTTACGTTGTTTCAAATTGCCGACAGCAGCAAAGGACAAATGCCTGCAAAATGTACTTTGTTGACCTACAGACCTCAAGGATTGATCATTCCAAAAGATAATGTTCGAAACCAGAGCTATATTAGGTTGTATTCCGTATTTTCCATAAGAAAAATAGCCTGAGGCAGCTGGTGAGACCTGAAGACCCTTCTGCTGTTTGAGAATCCAGTTAGAAAAAAATCTTTTAAAAGAACAAAGGTTTTGGGTTAAATCTGAATGTTCATTCTCATACAAAAGTGGACTTCCCTTTTCAGAAAGTCTAGCAATGGGATTTTCAAGCTCTGTGCAAATCAAATTATTTCCAACTCACAAACACTGTCCTCCAGGTAATAACAAAGATGCTACTGGAGAAAGGACTTGACTGCAATGAACTTGCTTAATGTAATCAGTGCTGTAAGAGGCCCATTTCTAGTACGTGGTATTTGAGATTGCATGCAAATAATTGAGAAAGTGATGTTTTTAAGGCTGTCTTCTGAGCAGGTAGAAGGCCTGCAAGGATGCCTGTGGCACTGGGTATGAATTAGCAGCGCTCTCTGACAGCCTGACAAAATTCAAAGTTATCCTGTATATTTTATTTTTAATTAAGTGTATATTTAAGCTTTAAGAAAGGAAGGGTTTGGAAGGGACAGTGTTTCTTGCCAATCAGGAGGGAGGTGCATGGAGGGAAAATATTGTTTCATTTAAGTAAGTAATAATAACAAACTTTCCAGTTTGGTATTTTTATTTTCTCCAAATACATGTTTTGTCTTTCCATAAAATACTATACTACCACTATTGATACATTTTCCAGATAATACTTTGTCACTCTTAGTGGCTGTTACCTAATGAGGAAGTAGATGTCTATTGTTTTGGAATATTTTTTATTAAATTTTCACAGTACAAACTCCGTTTATTACCAAAGAATTTATAACACTTGGCTTCTTTTGCAAAATGTTACAATCACAGGCAACTTCATATTTTACGCTCTAGTAATTCAGGTCAATAAATCCAATTATGTAACTGCAGAAATACAAGATCGTACCAGAGAAACTAAAAGCAAAGGTTTGAAGACGCAATCTCTAGTTTGACATAATGTAAATGATGAATCTGGTTATGTGTCCTGCATCCCTGTTTTCTAGCAAAGTACTGGAGGGTTTAAAGTGAAAAATCTGAATTTGGAATTGACTTTCTAATTCTGGAAAGGATAAATTGCATTATTGGCTTTATACATCAAATCAGTGAGACTGTTCACTTAGAGTGAGAAGGTGTACGCCTTTATGGACCCTAGTTGGAGTCTTCAAAAATAACAATAGGTAAAATTGGCAAAGAAACCTGTTTTTGTTGTTTTGAAGCACAGTTTCGTTACTGCGTTCTGTAATTTCTGATGAACTGAATAACAAGACCTTCATGGAAGTTGCTTGAACATCTGTTACAAAATATAGCAGAAGTGACTTCAATTAAGCAAATTACTGAGAGCAATTTATTTGTTACTCATCTACTGAATCTACAGGTCCTTGTCCTTCAATAGAGAATACACAACCGGGTTTGACCCCTGCCCAGCTTCGAATATCCCCCTCTGGGATTCCACTCCATGGTACCTGTCACTGAGGGCAGCGAATATCAATATGTATATCCCTTCCTAGCCCCTAGTGGCTGCTTGTGTGTCAGTAGCAAATATGCAGTAATCTGAGTTGGCTCCTTGCGTTCAGGTTTTCTTGTGTTTGCTGTGTTAATGCCCTATGACACCATTGGCTACGACAGATGAGTTTATGCCCGATAACTTGATGCTCACAGTATGTGTGGGTTGGCTTAATGGTTGCTTACTGAGTGTTTATACGTTTAATTTGCCCAGTGACTTCAAACAGTTTAATTTACAAGTACATACTCTTGCAGGAGTTCTGAGAGCTGCCTTCTGACTTATTTTTATTAATTAATACTAAATAAATTTTAACTTATATTCTTTTCCTGGCTTAATGAGTAGGAACACTGTTGCTGAGCACAGCATCAAGTTCCAACCAAAGGACTGAGGTTAGGAAATGTGAAGCAGTCTCCGAGGTGTGACATCTGCCTTTCACACCAGGCTGTCAGCTGCTCTTGATTTGCTTTAAGTAGGTGTGCAGGAACAGCCACACATCAATGCTTATGCTAGTTCTTTAATTTTTCTAATTAAAGCAAAGATAAACTTAATCTGTCAGATAACTCTGCCCATCTATGAAGGTCACATCCACAATTCTTCCCCAGTCAGAGGGGATGTAATAGGTCACAATGCACCTTGACGGCTTATAGTGTGTGATCACTTACTCTTTACGGGTGACAGTTGTTTATAATAGCTCTAATTGCTGGACTAATTGAGGATGAGACTTCTGCTTTATTACAAGGATCAACTCTGAGTGTGGAGGCTTACCAACTTCTATGGTAAACAATCAAGCCATGATAGGCATTAAGGTAAAAAAAATCTTTCAGGGAGAAAAGGTCAATATGGTAGAGATTTCTTTCTACTTTTGCTGGAGAAAAGCATGGTTTCCCAGTAGTTTATAAAGATCTAAAATATCACTGAAGAAAGAGTAGCAATTTTAAGCTGAGAAGTCCACTTAAAACTTCCTTTGATTGCAGGATTAAAGAGCAGGAAAACCTAATTGTTGCTGAAAAAAAAGTAAAAATCACTTTTCAAGAAAAAGTGTAATCCCCTCTTCTATTGCGTTGATCTTTTCCACATTTGGAAATATATTCAAAATCTGTATACTTTTTTGATGCAAGTTCACATTGATGAACTTGTTGGTATTTGCTTCTATGTTTAGTTCTCTACTCTTAATCTCAAAAATAATTTTTCTACTTTCTTTGGTCTCTGATGAGTCTCTTGAGGCTCCAGGAATGCTCTCACCCTTGTTCTGATCCAATAGTTGGCAGCTTCAGTTCTAGAAAAACAGATGAAAGATCGCACACGCAGACTGAGGTACGTCAGTGGGGTTTCATGAAATGTCTTAGCGAGGTACTAAATGAGATCACTTCTCAATAATTTTATTAAGCATCTGGAAGAGGGAATGTATGTCACAGTACAAAATCTTTCAATGAATGAAAACCAGAAGCCGTATCTGCGTTGTAGAGGTAGAAATAAAGATTACTTGCCACCTGGAAATAGATGGTACCAAATGGTATGGAAATGTATGGAAAGCTTGTAAGGGAAAAAAATGATTGTTGGGTAGGATCAATTTGGAGAACTGAAATGATTCATGTGTGACTGTAGGTAAAAACAGAAGAAAATAAAAGGTGGGGATTTCTAAGAGAAATATTGGAGAAACCTGTAGGTGTTATCACATCATAAATTTAGATTAGAGCTGAGATTATAGGCAGTTCTGATTCCGGACAGAGAATGCTCTATTCAATTCCAGATTCACAGCAAAAATAATTTACAGAGAATGGAAGAAAACAAGACATACAATTTGAGAACTCAAAGGCAAGACTGAAACTATGAAAAGCAGAATGGGTATAAAATAGTTAATCTAATTGTCAACAAATCAGTTGTATGTAAGCACAGATAAAGAACTCAGTTTTTTCTAGTGTTTTGCAATGAGGGGGGTGGGACCGGGGTATCATTAAGACAAACACCAAGGGAAAAAAAATGTAAGTAGACGCTGTTAGTGCTGCTGAGGAGTTTCTCAGTAGAATGTTATCACCTGAAGCATTCAAACTGGAATTGGGAAAACACTGGGAAATACACCATGAGAAACAAACCCTTGTTATTAAGAGCCTACTAGATGTAGTTGGGATCTTGAGTCCCACGGTGTGATAAGGCATGTCAACTAGACACTGGGAAGAGGGAGAAAGGCAAGGGGGAGGCCAAACTCTTTTCCTTTAAAATCTGTGGATGTGCAGTGTTTATTTCAAAGACTTGCATTAGCCTAAGGCAGAACTGTTCCAAGTGACATACGTGGATGTGTTACTGGTATAATTGTTTCCATGCTAAGTACGCTGGAAATGGAGAATGGCCACTGAAGTGGGGTGTAAATTTCTGTCCTCTGTAAGAACAGAGTGCTTAATGTGACCCTGTCCAGTATCTGTGGAAACTGAAGTCAGGCAGTGAGGTGCTGAGGGTTTCTGCATCTGCTCCGAAGAACAGACATACTGTACTTTACTTTCATTACTTTTTCAACATTTGTATAATGTTCCTCATTCTGTATAAATATTTAAAGTTTTCTGTGGGATTGTGTATTTAAAGGAGAATATGATGGCTACAGTGAAAAGTAACCAGATCATGGTGGAATTGTGTGGGAAGAAACAGGATCAGCACTGGTGTAATTGAAGTCAAAGAGGCGGCTTTAATTGAATTAGAGCTTCAGTACGATTTTGGGAATCATGAATTTCAAATTGAAAAAGAAATTGGCAGAACATTCATCTGACATGTCTTGGACCATGGATTTAGGCAAGTTAAATTGTGCTGAATGACAACAAAACTGTCTGCTTCTGCAAAGAATATGAAAACAAGAATAGCATCTCAAAACTAAGACATCACCTTTGGTGTGGGAGGGAGAACTTAGGCATGGAAAAGTTGATGGGTGAAGAGTAAATGGTTTTGGGGTGTTTGGGGTTGTTTTGGTTGGAGTTCTTTTGTGTGGTTTGGTTTTGGTTTTTGTGTTGGTTTGGCTTTTTTGGGTTTTGTGGTCTTTGGTTTGTTTTTAGTATTGTAAAAGGGCTGGTTTTGGGAAAGAAAAAGACATTAAGCTATAAACTAACCTTTCAAGCAGGAAGAAAGGAAGGTGAGTGAGAAGGATTAGAGGGTAGAAATCAATCCGTTGCAAACATCCTAGACTTGAAGACTGCTCGATTTCCCAGTCTCTGTGGGAGCACTGGGCAGCCATCACCCCTGAAAGGGGATGCAGCAGAATCTGACCCTCCTTCTGGAGCAGCCTGTGGTGGTGGTGAAGTGAGGAAGGAAGCGAGAGTGGCTTCCCTGAAACCCCAAGTCCTGTACCCTCCCACAAATAGTGTGAATGCAGCTGGAGGGTCGATTAGCACTGTGAGTCTTTAGTTTGTCATGAGTATTTCCCTAAGACAAAAGTAAAAAACTGGTCAGGTTTTTAGACTCTGAAGGACTATTATTTTTATAATTACAGATTTTAAGTTAAAGATTTGAAAATCTTTCTAACAGAGGTCACTAAAGGGCGTTCGCGCTGAGAACAACTTATTGGTTTTATCTTTCTGTGGATGTCTGGGTTAAGTATCATTTGTTAATGTTAATAAACCAAGCCTCAGTTAGAAAAGCAGCAGAGGCCATCATCCTTTTCTTTCTCTAATTGAGACTGTAATTTGAAAGCAAGCAATTCTTATAGTCTCTCTTATATTCAGATGCCTCAGAAAACCTCAAGCTTGTTTTACTAAAATCTGTGTAACTGCACCCACTCTTGAGATTTTGGCTGGAGATTACTCATATATGTAATGTAAGAAAAGTATTAAATACAGTATACAAATACTGCCTGGATCAAGCTTTCAAAATTGTAGCTGTGAAACTAGTTAATGGGGTTTTGTGCGAGTCTGTCAAACCTGAGGTGATTTGGGGCGTATCCATAGCAAACTTGAGATTTAGATTGATGTGTCTGGATAATGTAGGTACCCTAGATTAAGTAATATCTATTCAGGGAGAGACATTTTTCCAAATTTTGAAGATCATTAGTTCTTTGGTATATTCAGCGCTGTTTCCTTAGGAGTCTGACTGTCTCCTACACAACAAAGCTGGCTTTGTATGCCTTCACTTGAGTTGTGGGTTCTTATTCCCTTCGTAAGAAATAAAGCCAGGTTTAACCAGGCTTTGGGGCACTAAGAATACTGACAGGATAGCAAAACCTGTAAATATTTTACTTTTTGGTGTGTGTACGTGGCACTGTTTTCTATAAATGGATTTTTCCTGTAAACTATCTGCAGTTCTTGCTACAAATGAAAGAAAAAGAACAATGTGTTAAGGAAGCTGTGAAAGCTCAGACGTGGTATAGGAGGTTCAGGAGAAAGTATAGCAACTACTATTACTTTCTTATTCTTTTAAATAGATGTTAACCTCTCCATGACCCTTACTAAATTAACTGAAGTTTAGAACTAATTTTGCAGCTCAAATTTAGATACCCAACTTGCTGATATTAGGAAATTGGATGTAATACCTACTTATAAAATAAACTAGAAACACTGTTCATTTGACCTTGGTTTTAATTAACCCAAGTGTGTTTTGACATACAGGCCTCCCAGGGCATCACACAATATAAAGGACACTGCATAAAAGCTGCTTGCGTTGCATTGCAGCTCAATGCGGATTTTGGAGCTGATCAGTTATTTTCACCTTAAGGCAAATTGATCTGATTTGTACAAATGTTAGCTGCAATTGCTTAGTATGCTGAAATCATAATATACGTGTCAAAGCTAATTAATGATAGAACTTGGAAAGGCACATGTTTCTGTTTACTGTATTTTCATTAGACTAACTATCCTAAAATAATTTCAAAAACAGAAGATAAAAAAAGAAATGGAAATGGCCTAATTACTCTATAAAGGGGAATCTGGTATTAAGATGGATAAACTTTCCCATTCCTATGAATATCCATATTCCATAAATTCCTACCTCCTTCCTTCTGTTGATGGAGTGGTGTGCTTGAGATCCCTCAAGATGTTAGAATGCATTTTCTAATGATTACTCATTAGTGGTGATTACCCTGGCCTAATAATGTTCACAGGATTCTTTATTCTTCCTATCCTTTTAAACTCTAATCAATGTAAAAGGTTCTCCGATCCTATGATAACTTTCATTTCTGCACACCTCCTCATTAAATGAAGTAATCATTGCACATGCTACATTTTTTTTATATTTGAGCTAAGCCTTCTTTGCAAATCATAAATGAATTTTGTGACTGGCACACTCTACATCCTTTGAATTATAAAGGATTAGAGATTTGGAAGCATATATTTGGACTCTTCAGGAGTTAGAAAACCAAAAAAAGAACAGGGGGAAAAAAAACCCCAAATAATTGAGACTTTGAAAAACTAAGATTTGTGTATTTTAAGTAAACATTAAACTCTGAACATATGTTAATGACCTATAAAGATCTCTAATATCTCTTGATGGATTTACAAGTCTCACAGTCACTTGTAATGATGACTTTTAAGCTTTTAAATTAGGTCAGCACTTCTGGAAGTTTTACGCAAATCTTAAGTCTTGCAAAAAATATAGCTATAAAAATAGTCATTGCAGGATTGAGTTTAAAAGTCATTGTTAGAGTTTATGTAAAAATTATATGTTACATTTATATTTTTAGTGAGGGTAAGGACTACAGATTATAGCACTTAGATGTATCTTCTGCATGTTTTCCCCCTCATCTTTCTCAAGCCAAACCCAGCTCACTCAGCTCCTTCTTCTGTGTCATGTTCTTCTGCTCTTTCAAAATTTTGGCAGCAATGACACTGGACTAACTCCTGTATGTCAGTGTCTGAAATAGAAGCCAGGCAGTTTCAAGTTAATAGGATCTAACCGGGGCCCCTTCACCAGCAGAGCAAGGGACTGAAACTCCTTTCTCTGCAACATCATGTTCTCTGGGAGATACTAGATGGGAGATTGCAAACAAACCGATGCAAAAGAATCATCAAGTTTTTATGTTACATTACATTACGTTATGTTATATTATTATATTACTACTTGAGCCTTTTCTGATTAAGTAAATAAGGTGAATACTTAGTATTTTATTTGAATTGAAATGTCAGTGTCTACTTCTTGCTTTGAAAAAATAGTTTAGAAAAGCACAATTAGAGCAATCTCACAGACTAATGAAGTTATCTGACAGAAAGGCTAGTTGATGTAAATGTGGGAAGGGTGTCCTAAAATTACATATTCAATTTTTATTTAAATTTAAGAGAAAGTACTTTTATCATAGTACATTTTTTACATTTATCATGTATATTTTAAGCAGTTTATTTAGCTGCAACACGTTAAGTTTGTATTAACCTTAGGAGAGCTAGAAAAAAATTTAAAGAGACAAACTTACACACAACAGATCAGCTTTTCAGAGGGATGAATGGAATTTCAGCATTCTTGTTCAAAGCGGAATTTCTGAGAAGTGTTTGGTTGTAAGAGCATTGTTTCTCAGCACTTTGAAACTTCATCCATTTCCACTAAGTGAATGGAGACACGGGACATTTTTTCTTCTTTTAACAATTCTTCTTCTGAACATCCCATCCAAGATATTGGTGATTAAGTAATTACAACTCTCATGACATATGACTATGGTTATTTGCAAACTGTTTGTGTCTACTTTTATCTACATTTTGCTGAGGAGAGTGTCACTGTGTGTTGTGTTAAAGCAGTGCAAAGGGCCGTAATGGCAGTAGATGACTTAACACCTGCCAAAGAACCTAGTAATTGCTAGTTGAGCCTGAGGTCTCCAGCAGGACCTCATGCCATCGTTGTGATGATCTTTCAATTATCAGTCACAAATGCACAGAGTAGAACCATTCTCTTGTACTGCTTTGCAGAGATAAGTGTAGAAACCATCAGGAAACAGATCTCAGGTGAGAGGTCATTTCATTTGCATGTGCTTCTTGTACGCTCTCTTTTCTCCTGTTCATTTGGGGGCAGGGGGATGGATTTTCAGTTTAACTTCATAATTTGGCTCAGCTTGGTTGTATCCCGTCTGGGACTGAACTTTGCATACTTAAGCTAGCACTTGAAACTTCAGTCCTTTGAAATTGGAACCGCCTCTTTTTGGTGGAATATCACTAGCCTGGGAAGTCATGGCTGCAAAAGTTGTGAATGACATTGTCTCTGAAGTAGGTAAGATTAACTGAAAAAGCACTTTTGAGAAACAAGAAGATGCTGCTGAAAGAGGATAGTGCTCAAAGAGGATGCGGCTTCAAGTGGAGCTGATGAGGGGTTGTGATGTGCTCATGAGATAACTCATGCCAGCTGCTGAAGAAGTCATAGCAGCTTTGCAGAGTGTTTCTGAGCAGACAGACATTAGCAGGCCAAATCTTAGAGGAGGCAGAACGTTATACTCACTAATTTTTCTTGGGTGGCTTCAGGGCTCTGTAAAAGCCAACAGTTTTCATGTGATGAGGAGTGGGATGCACCCACCCACCTAGCTGTCTTGAGGACAGAGTCATATGGCTGGGTGAGGATTTCCCCCCTTTTTTTCTTCTTATCTTCCCTTCAATCTTTCCATCTAGAAAGTTAGAGGGGATTGAGAGTAGGTTGTTAGTGATTTATACTTTCATTTGTTCTACTCATCTCTTCTTATGCCATGTTACTCAAATTTTTCTGCTTTTCTTGCCTATGTTTACTGTTTCGGGATTATCGTTGGGAGTGAGGTTAATTAATATGGAGACCTGGTGATGCTCTTTCAGAAAACAAAGATATTTGACAGTCTTAATCTCTTACTGCTTGATTGATGAGGGCACACAATATGATCAAATCGATTTTTTTTTTTTCCAGTGTAGCAGGGCTGGGGGTAGTGCAGAGGAAAGAGGAGGACTGGAGAGTACAAATCCACTGTTCTGCCTGGGTGTCTTTCTGCTTTCAGGTTAACAAAGAATTTTCCCTGAAAAGCTTTTTTTTAACCCATCTTGGCATAGAATTATATACCTGTCTTCCCTGAATTGTGTGTCTGCATATAATATTGCCGTATTACCCTGTAAACCGGTAATGCATTTTGGAAATTTTGCAAAGTTACCATCTGGATGCTTGTCTGATGTGTGCCTTGTTACTGATCTTTTGATTAATATGATGTTCCTGCACTGA
The DNA here is from genome assembly GCA_013400135.1 of Rhinoptilus africanus. NCBI lineage: Eukaryota > Metazoa > Chordata > Aves > Charadriiformes > Glareolidae > Rhinoptilus > Rhinoptilus africanus. Next base: position 58,598 of record VXBO01011025.1, on the reverse strand, counting down.
TTAGTGGAACGACAGCTCATGCATCTTCTCTTCTGTGTAATTGCTGCTCCCCCCAGTCCCTGCCTGTGAACGGTAGGATGTGAGGTGTACAATTTATTGCCACAGGTAGCCTGTGCTGAGGTTAGAGAAAGCTGTAATGAGGTAGCCCAGCAAGTGCCACGTTATCAGTTGCGGTGGTGGTAACGACTGTTAGTTATCATCCAAACAGAACTGATTAAAAATGGAAGCTGTTCCTATTTTTGTACCAATCATGTTTTCATGGAAACTCTGTAGTTTTGAATTTGCCGCTTTGAATCAAAAGCGTAAGCTTTTAGTATAAAATTAATCTAGCTTTTAGGCATCCTGAAAGCATACCACAGTATAAAAACCTATTAATGTAGCTCTGTGTTGTTCTGTTCGAACTTTCTGTGTGTATTAACTGTAGCAAAGAAGGCGATAATTTACAAATAATTGTGAGTGAATGCTATCAAATTTTAAAAATGGTTTGAATGTAGTATTTCACACTAGTAATGTACAATCTGCTAAGAAATGATGTGCAGTGAGGTAAGAACACTTGCTCTTGGTATAACTTTTTCCAGCAGCATAGTTGTCTCACCTGTACAGTTCTGAAATGGCAAGAGGAGTTCCTTGAGTATTAGATACCTCGCATCCATTTACTTTTCCCAATTAAATCAGGGTCGTACACTGCTGAAAATGATACAGAGATGAAGAACATTGCATTTTTTTGCATTGTCAAAAGGTGACCTGTCCAATTTAAGACAGTAATTTTTTTCACTTCATTACATACTGAATTTCTTGTTAAACCAGTTGTTACTTTTGTTGTTAAAACAAGTTAAAACACATGAGTGGTGGTGTTGAATTTGCTGGTGCGTGGGCTGTCATTCTGTACTGCATCTGCAGAAATACCATACTAGGATTTTTGTGTCCCTCTGTGATTGCGCTTGTCGCAACCTGAAACAGAACACTCTTTAGAAAGATGATTTAATATAGCAAATAATGCATGCATTTCTTTCCTTTTCCAGTTATTAATCATTTATGTGTCTTTAAAAGTGGCAGGTTTGCCCTTGGGTTTTGGTCATAGGTCATTATGATTTGCGAGCCTGTATAGATTCTGTTGTGGCTAGACACAGGACAGAAAAATAGAGCCTGGGGTATTAATAAATCATTTAGTCCACTGTGGTAATGCACAGGAGTTTGTATCACCATAGAGCTAAAAGACTAGTAGTCTGACTATCCAAGAAGTTTCAAAGAACCTGGAATCACTGCATTTTGGCTTTGAAAGTGTAAGCAATGAGGATTAAAACTCTGATAGTCCTTTTTAAAGATAATAAAAGGTCTGACATTTGGACAGCCTTTCAAAAGGGTTCAGCACATACAGTAGCATTTCAGATCATTAGTGAAAACCAGATTTGGTACTAATCACCCACAAACTGGCCATATTTTCTGATCAACCTGACAAAGGCTATATCTAAAATGTCATGCTTGCTATTGTGTATACTTTAAAATAACAAAGGCATGATTTAAAAAAGCCAGTATTTTATAAATCAGCTAATAAGGAGATCCTAGAAAATTTTGAAAGTGACAGATCTTTCTGTCTCTGTGCTCTATATTGATACTGCTGAAACTCAGGTGTTCGGTTGGACTTGCCCACTGAAATGATTTCTGAAAAAACCCCCCCTGTTGTAAACTTAATTTCTCATATCTTTTCCACTTTTTCTAGCAAACTTGCATAATTTATTTTACTTAAATATTTAACAGTGAAACTACTGTGGCAGTATAGCCTATTGGGAAATGCTGTTTCATACCTTGCAAGATTTTGGTCTCAAATTGTCTTTTTCTTGAATAGACTGCAACTCCAAGAGTAATGTGTCTGCCTGGCGAGCCCTTTGGTAAATGGAAGAATGTCAGAATCTGCAGATTTTTTTTTGGTTTAGACCTTCTGACTTGATTAAGAATGCTGACGATTGTTGACTGAGACTTTCCAAAGTGCATTGATCTCATTGATTTTAAGTGCCATTAAAAACTGGCCTGGGTCTCAGAGAAAGATACTGAGATGATGTCAAGTTAATAACCGATGCTACATCTTTTTGGGCACTGGATGGGGGACACTGGGCACTTTGGGCACTTTTTGGTGCTGGGCACTGGAAGCTGGGGCAGAGAGTTGGGAGTGGTGCTGCTGGGGACTGATGGAGCCAGGAATGAAAAGCCAGGCTTGGGAGAAGTGCCGATAGCACGGTGCAGGACTGCACAAGGCTAACAAGGCTCTGCCTTCTTCATTTTGATTACAAGTAATTGTATTTACGAAGTGTTTTCCATTCTCCTATGGCTGCTGGGCTTATTTGCTTAGGCATGGTTCTGTGTTAATTAAGCTGTGCAGTTTTTCAAAGCTCAAGCTGGTTTCTTTGCAATGCAGTCTGCTGCGTTACATTAATACATCAACTCGGGCATCGCTGTTGCAGTGTGTGGGGTAGACACGCCCTTGGGTAGGTGTACAGGGTAGCTATGAATGCCACCAAAGCAGAAACTTAGGATTTCAGACTTGTGGATGGAGTTGTTTTGTGGTTGTTTGAAGCAGCGTAGAAGCATCTTCTGTGGTATTTTTCCATTCTCTCCAATATGCTGTTACTGATCTTATTATTCTGTAAACTGCATGGGAAATATGATTAGTTTTAGTTCAAATACAAAGAAGTAGGTCATGAGCAGACTGTGAAATGTGGATAAAATCCTTTAAATGAAATTGTTTTATTGAAGTAAATCATCCAAATGCCTCTAAGATGGTAAGACTGAATGTGAAAGAGATGTTTATTGAAAAAAATTATTGATAGCAGCTTAGTATTGTGCTAATGTAAGTGACTTCAAGATGCTTGAGATTGACCATTAAAAACACAGTATAACCTTTATTTCCACAGAAAGACTCACATAGACTTCGACCTGCTTCCTGGAATCTTTGGAATTATATCTGCTTTAAAATTAGATAATTTTTTTGTTCCTCAGCATCCTATCATTTCTGTCCCAATTAATCTCTTTCATTCTAGATCTTGTCCATAAAAATGTGAAGGGGGAAACAGGCTGTATAAGCAAAGTTATCCATTTACTATGGCTCAAAGTGGTAATGGTATTGTAATGTAAACCAGTCTTATCTTGATAACGGCAGAGGTAAACTCTTTATCCTTCTGGTGATCAAGTCTTTTGGAATATGCTCACTCAGCATGCTGTGGGGCCAGCTGATACCCACTGCACGTTAGGCATTTTAGTTTAGCAGAAGAGGACATTGCTGCTGTTTGATAAATGAGAATCAAAATACATTTACATGAGGGACTGCAATGGTGGTTTTCAAAGTATGATAAAGGAAATAGCAATATATCACTGTGTACCGCTAGTCCTGAATGATAGATTTTGTATCCTGTTGAGTTAGGCTGCAGACTTGTTCCCAATGTGCATACATGGAGCTTTGGCTTATCTGTAACTTTTATGTAGGCTTGAAAGTACATACAAAGTAAGAAAAGAAAATGCAAAATAAGACTGGACCACAAGGTCGTGCCATCTCTGGAACAAATGTAGTATCTCAAAGCCTACTATGCTAATCTGCTGCTTGTCTAGACCTATTTGTCTTTGAATGTTGTCTTGGACATGAAGTACTGGACTGAAAACCAGAAAGCCATAAACTTCACCCCCAGCCTCGTCCTTACACCCTAGCTCAAATAGTCGGTTGTACTAGAACAAATTTGTGTCACCAGAGTCCGGTCCTAATTCACACGGCTCTTGGTTCTATAATTAACAGTGTTGACCTTTTGTGGGTACATTTGTCACATTTCCCCCATGTTTAAAAAAGAGCAGTAAAGCTTACTTAATTTTGTAATAGAATTTGAAGATTAAAGGGTCTGGCCTCATTATCATTTCTGTGATTCTGTGCAAAAATGCCTTTTTCAGTGGGCAGTAGCAGGACTATGAGACAGAATTCAGTTTTTATCATCTTTCCTGTATCTGGTTCAGCAGAGACCTGATTACTGGGCAACCCTCTATTGCAGCTGCAGCACTTAGGAGCTATGTGGCACACTGAGACTCTGTTGTTAAAATAATGTTTTAGGATGCTGTTCCTGGCATTTTTCAGTGAGTTTTCTTTTTTTTGTCTTTTTTTAATCACATAATTGCAATCAATTGAGTAGTTTTCATAATTGATAGTGAAATTCTTGTGCAATTGATTGTGAGAAACATAATACTTAGTTTTAAGTGGTATTTTTTATTCTTCTGAATGATGAAAGCAGGTACAATGTCCTTCTTAAAGTGTTGCCTTTAACATATAGAAAAAGTCACGCTTAAAAACAAAAAGCTCGGAGAATGAAATGATTAGGTGTATTTTTATTGGAAAGTGCAGCTGGACCTGAGGTTTTGTTGCCTGTACTAACCTTGGAATTAAAATTATGAATTTGTCTGAGTTCTTGGTTGGCATGACAGCATCATGTCTGAATCTGAACTGGCAAATCTGTGTGAACATCTCAGTGCTGTCCTCTGCAACAACCAAGTAAACAGGCTATTAGAGAGCATCGTGTCTTTCGGTGTGCAAATCTTTCTCATGCTGTGAGAAAATATTCTGATGTATCAAAATACATGTGATTTGTACTCGAACAGAGTGATGTGACCCTGATAATTTAAACTAGGCTTCAGAATCCTAAGAGATAAGATATGACTCTGCTGAGGAAACGTCACAGGATCTTAAGCTGGATGGGACAGAGATTTTTCCGGTAGGATGGCAGAAAGCAGTGCTACTGTTGCTGAGAAAGATCTGTAGGGACATGTGGCTGCTGAATGTTTTTCTGGGCAGTAGTAAATGAGTCTCTAGCAGTTTTGAAATTGAGTGGATGGTGAGGTGCCTAATTCCAAATGAGAATGAGTGCACATTTAATGTGATTTTTTTTTTCCCTTAGCCTTACAAAATAACTGCTTGATGCCGTATCTGTTTTCTCTGTACAAGGCAGCAAGGTATAGCTGATTGGTTGATCTAAATAGCTTTGCTTTCCTCTTCCCTTCCCCTGCCTTCTTGCTCTGCAAGGCAGTATGCCGTGGCATTTTTGGAAATACCTCAAAGAACTTGGTTAAAATCTTCATGCTGTCCGGAATGGCGCAAGGTAAAAGACCTAACCTGTGTTCTGCTGAAGTCAACAGAAAAAGTGAGCTTTAAATCACACCAAAAACGAGGGAAACATTTCAAAACATTACCTAACTACCTTATTGAAATAGGGTTTTGACCAAGTGGAAAAAAGTGTTCTGCCTGTTAGTATCAAATGATGAAGAAAGCTCAAGATTAGCAGCAAGCCCTGCTTTCTGCTTCAGGCAAATTAAGCTGGCGTTCATTGTAGGAATGTGGAACGGGAAGAAAGTAGTTGTCTAGGCTGAATTCAAAGAATCACACATTATCTGTGTGGTTTTATTTACACAAGGTTAAAATAAGAATTTGCAGAAAAGTCCATAAATTTGTTTGCAATCTCTCTTCATCTCAGTATTAGCGTTATTAAATCTGCCCAGTGACTTTGGTAGTAGTCCAAACTTCTCAACTGTTCAATTTGTTTTTTCCTACTAAGATCTTGAGCAATACTCTAGGTATGAAACTATGCTGACAAAATTGGTGGTGAATGAATTTGTGTGATTACTGTAACTTCTCTGTATGATTTTTTTTCGCAGACTGATTTGACTGTTTAGAGGACACGAAAACAGCCATTAAGTGGTTAAATGCAGTATCATTTGTAACAAAAATTATGCTTTTGAAATTCCCTGTCCTGTGAAAAATCACTAATACAGCTATCAGCATATAGTATGCTGAGATGGTGTGGTCTCTAAACAGTTAAGGGATTTTCATTATGAATGTTATTGCTACTGTTCATTTCCAAATTCAGCACTATTGAGGGAACAAGCAATTACCCACCACTCTACCTATTCCCTGTTGAGCTTTCATAAGTATATTTCATAAAGTGATTCACCTCACTCCGTGTTGTGAATCTGTCATGTCTGTCTCTGTCATCAGTAGTTTCTTTTTAGACTGTGTATCTAATATATGTGTATATAAAGAGACATAATATAGAGTTACATTTTTAATTGACTTCTATAATTTTATTTTTAAGTGTGAGGGGAATTTACTATTCATAAAACTGAGATAATACTAGCTGGGATTAGGCCTACTGCAGACGAATGCTATGAATCTCTTCTGCATAGTTCCATCAGTGCTTGGTGATCTCACATGCATAATTTCTTCCTCTATTTTTCATCTCATTTTTCTTATATTTATAAAAGTGATTTTTTCACTGTGTATTACAAGATGCTTTGCATCTTGTTGTGTCTTAGTGATACAAAGTTGAAGAAAAGCACGGCCACTCTGTTCTTCCAATTCCTTGGAGTTAACAGAACGATTACTCAAGCTGTTGGATCCCTGTGATTGATCTTGTCACACTAAAGTATTACTGGCATTGGCTTGATTATAGTCTAATATCTGTCTGTATAAAATGGTCTACACTTAAAATGGCTTTAAAATGCCAACAGAAATGTCATATTTGGTAGAAAATCTCTGCATTAATACAGAGCACTTGGAATTGCTTTCTGTGAGGGTATTGCTCCGCTGAGATACTTGCATGTTTCTTTTCATTGTGTACTCTTTGGGGTGTAACTTTCTTGTGGCCTTGGAGTGTCAGCTTGGTACTGTTGCTGAAATTATACTTGCATCATCCCAGCGATATCAAGAAGTGTGATTTTTTTTATTTTTATTTTTTTTCCCAATGTGTATATACAAATCTGAGGGGGTGATTAGGATGCCAGCCTGAAGGGGTCAAGGAGTTGATATACCTACTTATCTTGCAGATTGCTGTGCCACTTATGGGACAATAGATATTTACTTTCAATTTATAAAGACATATAATCTGGTCAGGTAATGCTGGCAACTCTCAGATTTTATTCTGAAATTAATTACATGTTTCTGCAAAACACGACTTTTTTAACAGGTTTTGGTGTTTTGTGTTTTTGAAAAGCACAGCTCTTTATTCTAGTCAAATGAAATATTTTTTCTTTCATTACACTAGTACAATACATTTGTGATCCAGAGACCATCCTGATATAGACAATGTGCCTACTGCCTTATCAGAAAACTTTTATTATCCTTCCCTACTACTGTATTTGATAAAAGTCTCCGCTGATATTAGTGAAACTCTCAGGTGAGAAAAGAAAAAAGAAAAAAAAAAGTTGCAGGCATATTGAACTGCATCTGAAAGAGGAGAACGCTGTGGGAGATATGAGCACCAAGTGCCCCTCTATGAAAAGGTGGAGGTCTGTCGTCTGCAGCTGTGCGCATCAGCTATGGCATTCACCTGCTCTTACTGAAAATTGAACTTCTGCTTCTGACTGAGTGTGCTTGAAATGACTATATTTTAATAGACCCAGGTACTTTAAATATAAAATTGAACTGCTGTGCTGCCAAGTGCATGGGGTAGATTCCATTCTTCCAGATAGACTTAGGGCGGCAGAAGTCTGAAACTGGCTTTTGTCTCACAAGATTCAGATCAGCTCTTTTTTCCTCTCCTGCTTTATGTTATTGTTAACCAGCAAAAGCTTTAATCATCCCTTTCTATCCTTATCTGCCCTGCAAGAGAGCAGTTATGAAAATGGCTCTATGCTTCTAAACTGGTTTCTCATTCAAAGGGACCTAAGAGTGGACAGATGGCCAAACCCTGGAAAATAAAAAAAAAAAAATGACAGGAAGGGAAAAATTCCTTCTGCCAAATACCTCTGCAGCTCACAGGGTGAAGAGAGCAGGGAGAATATTTTATTCCCATCTCTTGACTTGAACGAATCTGCCAGATTTTCATTTTGTTTAGGTCAGATTCTCTGCCCAGTGTAGGATTTGGAGCATTATCTTCTTTGTCTCTTTCATCTCTTGGATTGCTTAAGAAAGTATTTTGATGAAAATGTGCCCTAGGTGTTCTTTGAGTTCAAGCTGCAGCCATCCGAATGAAAAATGACAGATGGGGCCATTTGAGTGAAATCCATCTGCTATGACAAGATTCCTAAGGACAGTCTTTGCTGACTTGTTAAAAGCACCCAGGCAGTGCAGAATTCCAGTGGGTTAACACTTTTCCTGTTAATTCATTTAAAATTTAGAAAACTTCTCTGTTTTAAGTAAATACCTTTAGCTGAAACTCTTGCAACTCTGTGAGGATGACACACCCCTGCTATTTTGTTAATTAAACCACCCAGAGATATTTCTTAAGATGACAATTTTTTCCAATTTTCCAAGAAAAATATTTCAAAATGTACTATATGGCAGTGCTAGGTTAATGGTTGGACTCGATGATTTTAAAGGTCTTTTCCAACCTAAATGATTCTATGATTCTATAAAACCAAGGTTTCATATCTATAACTGAAAATATTTGTTGAAGTTTTCATTCATGAGCAACTTGGATGTCATGTGGGATTCTTAAGCATGCACCTTGATTTAGATTTCATTTTGGTATATGTTTAAGAGATCAGGAAAGATGGCTTTTTTGTGGTTTGCTTTTTTTTTTTTTGTGCTCTGTCTATGACAGGGAGGGAGGGATGGGAAAAGGTCTCTAATCAGGACAGGTTTGATGATATTGTGAAAACTGATTATAGCGCTGCACAAGATACAGGTGAGGGAGCACTGTTGCAGTGTTAAAGTGCTGTAGGTGCTTGCAGGGCAATTTTTCTCACTCAGAATTGAAGTATAATATTAACATTCTTGGTCAGCAAGGAAATTTTCCCTTGAGTCTGATTAGCAAAGAACTTGTGGGGATTTATTCCTGTAGCACTTAGGGTCTACTCTGGGATTGCTTTGATATTTCCTGACAGAGTCCCCAACACGCAGCGATGTAGCAGGATGGTGATTTTGGAGACGATCTGTTTTCTTCATGTGCTGTGGAGTAGCTCTCATTGGGGGTCTTCTACGGTCAGGTCTGCCAGCTGTTGGAGGCTATTGATCGGTATTGTTTGTCTTGAGCCAAGTATGGGGATGTGAAGTAAGCAGAAACCTTGTGGATCTTTCTGTTAAATGCGCTGCTGTAGTGCAAGCTGACCTCTGGCAGTGAGGGGCAGGACTTGATGACTCAGTTGACTTGCAGTCTCATGCTATGTCCTGTTCATCAAAAGCATCCTAAAGCCTGCAATCAACTGGATTGCTAGCTCATGAAGGCACACTGTCTCATGATAGTCTTGAGTGTAATAAACTGATTTGGAGCGGGAATCAACACTGGTTCTCTAAAGGAAAAGCATTGCAGTCGTAGAGATCAAAAGTGCAAAGAACCTTTCTGTGTCAATAATTAGGCATTTCTCACTTTTAGGCACCATACTGCTCTTAGCTTGTGTCTTCATTTGGATTTTTCAGGCCACCTGATTTAGCACAGATTTCCACATGGAACTTTTTGAGGACAGATGCTAAGGTGGTACTGCTGTTCCCTGGTACTTTAATGGCAGAACCTCAAGTACCTTTATACTAGAGAAGACCTTGGCTCAAGAGAAACTTTACTTGCTGCTGCTGCTTCTCTATCCCTTTCTTGGTTTTGCTTGAAGTTCAAGTGAGAAGAAGTCTCCAAAACTTAGTCATTTGAATATTGATGTGTCTTTACCTCGGGTCAAGAGTTTCTGTCATCATTTTGATCCCAGATGATTGATACCTACAAGTAGAACAGCTAATTTCTAATGTGATGATGAGCAGCCTTTGAGTCAAATGAACTTTCTTGTTCTTGTCTTTCTAGTTTTTTGATCGCTTATGTGTTTGGATGTAACTGGCAGAAAAGGGTTTACTGGGCTGTGAGTTGTCAGAAGATAATAGCAACTCATTGTGGGAATGAAGATAAGAATTTGTTTAGGTCTCTTGCATGGTCCACAGCATGAGTTTACCTGCACCTGCCTTTTTGAAGGAGAGCAACACAATTCTTGCATAAGAAATCCTCCTCAAAGTAGCAATGAAATTAACATGAAGTGAGCTGGCTAAAGAGCTATAATTTTGCTTTCAGTTACTCATTACTCTGTGGTAAATCCTCATTTGGCTCTATAAGAAATATTCTTCATTTCAGTGTATTCATTTAGGAAAATCAAGGAGTTACTTAATATGCAGTTTCCATATATCGAAACATTCTTTGCATTCCTCTTTGTTCCTCCAACACTTAGTGAAGTGTGTTTCAGCATAATCAGTCTCCCAGTGGATTCTAGCATGAAAACAAATCTCACTTTAATTTAACAAACTTCGGTTTACAAGCCAGTGCAAGGAAATTAAATTACCTGTTTGCAAACACAGCCTCCTTTCTCAAGAAACATTTTTAACATCACTTGCGATTTTCATATAACTCTTTCCATTGTCAGTTTTTAACTGTTGTGGTTGAGCCATTAATCAAGAGTGCAGGCAGGTGGGCAGTAGCTCACAGTTTGTCAGCAAGAAGTCTCACTGCTTTGGGATTTTTCGCAGAGAGTGCATTTGTGGTGGCTATTCTAGATTGTGGGCTCAAGGAAAGGTGGAGTTGATGCCATACTGGAGCTCGCTCATCCGTAAGGTACATCTACTAGAGTGTAGTGTTACAGTGGGGGAGATATCAAGTTCATTTATGCTTTGTTGTGGGCCTGGAAAAAAATGTTATCTATGTCTTTCACATGCCCAAGTAATTCAGTATGTATTTTGAATTTTAATATTCAGTATTTTCAATCCTTTATTTTGTAGTTCAGAAAACCTCAGCTGCTTCTGTGTTATGCCAGTGCTAGGAAAAATACCCTATAGCTTTTTAACACCTTCCAGCACCTGTGGAAGCAAAGTTCTATTAAATTATGCACCCTTACAGAGGAAGCCCATTTTTTGTAGAAACAAATTATCCTTTTCTTAGAAGGAAGCAGAACAACTGTTGCGTAAGAGCAGGATGTATTTTTTTCACCATGGTGTGCTTTATCAGAAACACTGACTTACCGACTCTGAAAATTTCCAGGGAAGTATGCCAGCCTTGATGAGCCTTTTATCAAGAGCAATCCATCAGGTGTCTGGTGAGCGTGATAATCTGAGAGAGAGATCCTCATCAAACCCATAACCTAGAGATTAATATATTAACCTTATATGTGGGATCTGGTGTCTCATCTGAATTGTTTGTATCCCAACCGATTATTTTGGAGCTGCCTTCATGCTAAACCTGTCTTCCTGATGTCATCTGCTCTGTTGTCTTGCTCTCTGTTTTTTTTGTTGTTGTTTGGGTTTTTTTGGCAGGGAGGATATTTGTTTAGGGGGTTTTTTTGTTTGCTGTTGCTTTGTTTTTAAATAAATCTTGAAATGTTTTGGTTTTGTTGTGATACAAAATTGAAAATACTTTTGACTGTTTTCCAAAGCTAGGAAACTGTTTCTTTGCCATCTTCCTCTTATTTCATATGCTGTTCCTGCACTGCCTGGCTACCGTTGTCCTCCTACAGCTGTGCAGGAGAACAAGGACTTCTCTTCCCCTGGTTAGTGTGCTCAGGGCTGCTTGGATTGTCACTCTACCACAAATGGGAAGGGATGTGTCTGACACTCCTATCTGTCCATAAGAAGCAATAAAACAAGGAGGCAAACTAGTCTTCATGGTTAAGCACAGCAAGCAGTACCTCAAACATGAGGAGCGTAAATCTCTATCCCCTCAGATTAAGTGCTTTTCTGAATGATGGTTCCTTATGGATCTTTCATTGGGGTGATGTACAGCATCTGTTATTTTGAAGGACTGCTTTTAGAAGCAGGTAATCCCAGAGCACCAAGTGTTTGCAGCTTTGGTATGTAGGCATTAAGTCATCATAAAACAAACCCAAGATCATAATTGTGTGGCATGTAGACGTGTCTGAGATGGCAAATTAGATCTCAACCAATCTCAGCAAGGGAAAGCATCAAAGTTTATATTTTAGAGAAAGTTATTCACTGGAATAAAGGAGCAGGGGTTTGAGAGGGACGTCTTTCCCTCAAGACTGATCAACTAAAGGAATTTTCATTAAGGATACTTCTTGTAGATAAGTGATGTACAAGGAATATCTCTTTGAGGAACTAAGGTGATTGTGGCAGTCTGTCTAGTTGTATCTCTGCCTTTGGCTCCCTTGAGTAAAATACCACTGGCATTGAGCTGATTATGAAATTGTAACTGATCAAATTTAGTAGTACCTGAAACTAATGCATGGAGTGTGTGTTAAAATTACCTATTGCTATAGTCACTTTTGTTTCTCTGTCCTGGAGCTCATAGATCGGCTTTATAGATACAAAGTAAATATTTACATTCTTGTTGAAGAAAGAAAGAAATCATGCTGATGGATACACAGCACTCTTAGTAGGGTGGTGAAATAGGAATGAAATAATAGGAAGGTTTCTCTGCTTGTGTTTGTGCAGTAGCCACAGTGCAGGCTGGTGTGAGAGGCTCACCTGGGTACTAAAGACCCTGTGGCATAAAGTCTCTGCAGTCTGAGTTTAAAAGCCTGCACATGCAGGCGGCAGCAATCTGTTATTCTCAGACTGAATATAAATAGGGCGTCAGGACTGGGGGAAAGTGCACAAGCTACAGTCTCAAGAAATAATTTTGTAATACAATTTTATTAGTAATAAAGCTTCAGAAGGTTCCTGTTGCGGGTAGGTACTTCCTGCTTCTGCATTTCATTACTCCATTGCCCTCTGGGGTTATTGTAACAGTGCAGGGCTGATTTTGAACTTTTCTTCCCAGCTTTGTTTAATCTTATACCCATTTTTCTTGAACTATCTAGCCTGTGTTTTACAAACACACTTGCAATTATGTGTTCTTAGTGCAATTCCTAAATACTGTAGGTGAAAATAGCACTTTTTCTCCCAGTCTTCTGTTTGTTTGGTTTTTAAGAAGTTTTTTTGTTTGGTTGGTTTTTTATCCTGAGGTAATTTAAATGGTTGTATTACAGTGTGACCTCATAGCTTGACACAATGATGGTTCCCTGTAGGGTTGAGGGCCATACGTACTCAAATCTCTCACTGGGGAAAATATATGTGAATGTGGGGTAGATTTAGTCAAAGTTAACACCACACTGCTTGAGGAAAAATATAAAGTGTGACTGTGACTAACTGAATGGATAATTGAATTAATTTCTAAAGGTGATTGCAATAAAAATGGTAGCTCATTAGTGGGAAGAAAATAACTTCCTTTAAAAAATTAAATCTTTTCTCTAAACCTACTCAGATGCTCCAATTTTATTGTGGTTATGGTCACCTTTTATATCGGTACGTTGCTAAAATCATATCTAGTATGACAAGATCAGAGCAGCTAGTGTAAGGCATTGGAGAGAGCTGAAGTAACCAGTGCATAGACTGTACAGTGAGTATTAATTTCTGGCAATGGAATTTTCTTGGTTTTTATTTGCTATTTGCCCAGCTGCAGCTGTGTAGTGTGATTCGTCATAAAATAGCAGATAAAGAAGAATTATTAAATTATTTTGATTTTTACACTATACTACCCACAACTTGAAACACGTACTCACTGCTTCTGTTTCTGGATGCCCATCTCTTCTCCAGGTTATCCCAGTGTACTCCATGCAGCGTTTTGAATAAAAACAAACAAAAAAATAATCTATCAAAAAGGATAACCAATGTGAAGGATTATAAATGACACTTCTGTATCTACTCTTGATGCAAGTAGAGCTGCCTCTGACAGGCTCATCTTCTGCAGTTGGCAGTTTGGCACTTTACGTGGCAGATAATCTATGCAGATCCTGATCCAGCAAATTCATCTGTCTTAATATGTTGAAAATCTACAGATGCATGCCCATAAGTCAATTAACTCATATTAAGGCCTTAAGACTGGAACATTCAGTTCTGAGTGTGTTCTGTACTCTTTGGCCATCACTTTTTAAACTCGCATCCATGTTATTAACTGTAACTAATGCATGTTGTATAAAACCTTGATAAGATTCGATACTCTCCTTATTGCGCCTAAATATTATAGTTTTGTCAGTTCAATTAGGAATGTATAGCAGACATGGGAATTGTCCTGTTGTATCACTATTATTCAACTCAGCATGGAGCTAATTTTCAAAATATTAGTTCTAAGCTAAAAAAAAAAAATTAAAAAGTCAGTATGTTAATAATTTAAAATTGAGTAGGACTGCTACATTAATTTTGGTAGAAATTAAATGCTGTAGTCATCTTTTCTTCCAGCTGAATTGTTTCTTCTCTTAAAAAAGGGATGTCAGATCTTTTTGTCAGTTCAACATTTCATTCTACTTCAATTACATTTTCTAAAGAAAGATCTAGCTTACAGGCTGATGAAACCTTATACTGACAGACCATTATTCTTGCTCCTTAACTTCGATTAAAAAGTTGCTGCACAGGCAAGTTATTGCTTTTATTTCTGTCATTCACACATTTAGAAAATGTTATTATAATAAGATTAATTGAGATACTAGTGTTTGTATACTTGCGTGTTACATAATCTTCAAGTTAGTTTTGAAAGCAGAGACTCTTACTGTGAGTACATTTGTATGACCATCACCTTACATATGAAAAGCAGTTCATTTTAATTCCTCCACCTTAAAGCCAGATCTAGGAAAAGAAAGGACTCATACTCCCAGCCAGAAATGATCATACATAAGTTTTCAATACACGGTGCTATCTAGAAACATTTTCTTCTTCCATGGGGGAATGTGGCTGGACTTCTCCATGAGCAAATGGAGGACTTGGAGTGTCCTCTGTCTTCCCTTGCTGCAGAGGGGATGAAAATAACAGCATCTTTAGTAAGTGTGCGGAGAAACCCAAAGGCGAGTCTTTGTCCATGGCAAAAAATAAGTGGGCATGTTCTATATGTGTCAAAGCAACAGTTTAATAATCCATGCTCCTTTCTAGCTTTGTCTATTGTGCATATATAGTATCTATACTGTGTATATAGGTGTAAGGGATTTTATCCCTCTCCTCATTTTCATCTCCAAGTTCTTTTATGCCACGCTAATTACTATTCTGTCTCTTATTTCTGTGACATGTCTTTGTGTTCTGTCACTTTTTGAGCTTGCAGTTGCTACATGTTATTAAAGTAAATGATATCATAACTGACGACTTAATGGGTATTTTCCTCACTAGCGTCATAGCTCCATTTCTTTTCACGTTTTACGTGTTTTTGTGTAAAAAAGAACCCAAGTGGACAAATTTATTATCTATACTTTTTAATCTTACACATCTCAAAGAAAATCCATGCCACTGTTAGGGCAAACAGTAATAGAATTCAATTTTTTTTTATGTTTGACATAAAAGTCAGTAAAAAAATTTATAAATATAAACAACATCAATTTTCATATACAGGTCTTATGAGCCTGTCTGGCATTGTACTCCTAATTTTTAAAAACCTCATTTCTTAACACCTGCAAGTAAATCAAAGGAATGATACTACTGAAAACTTAAAGGAAAAGAACTATGGGTACAGATAAAACCTGTAAAAAATATACTGTCTGAATAAAATAATTTTAAAGGAGTATTTGAGTGCTGCTGAGTGCACACCTAGAAATGTTGCTCAGAATTCTGGTTTCGTTATTACAAAAGGTGCAAAGAACAATATTTAACTTATAGGGATTTGAGGACATCTGCAAAGTACTGAGAAGAATAGCAAGAACTACAAACAGCCACAAAGCTATTTGTACTGTTTTCAAACCAAAGGAGGAGAACAATATGCCTGTATTCAAAGATACAGAGAAAGAATATTTAAAAACGGGTTTATATGTATAATTGCTTATTTAAAATTATCAGCATAGCAGTGTAAAAAAAAAAAAAGGTTACTATGTAATTTTCTCCTCCTGTTCTTCATGTAAACAAACACATGGTATGACTGCTACTAGGATTGAGCTGAGATAGACACAGGTTGGGCAATTCAGTAAAACCTGAAAACCAGTATCACATTTTACACTTCTTTGGATGTTTTCTTATGTATTTCTCCTGAACATGAGGAAAACCTACATGCAGATAATTTTACTGCCACTTTTAAATACAGACTTCATGGTCCTAACCTTACCAGAAGCTGTGAAAGTATTTAAACTCACATAAGGAAGAAGCCCCTCTGAAGCTAGTCCGTTGTAAAAGGAGAATGTTGTCTGCATCACCAGGGGAGAACAGTCTAATGTCTTCTCCTCAGGACTGAATAGGCTGAATGCTTTGTACATTGCTGTGGTGGGTTCACCTTGGCTGTCTGCCAGACGCCCACCCAGCTGCTCTCTTGCTCCTTCTCCTTAACAGGACATGGAGAGAAAATAAGAGATAAGACAAAGAAAGGGAGATCACTCACCAATTAATTTCACAGGCAAGGCAGACTTGGCTTGGGGAAAAAGTAATTCAATTTATTAACAGTTAAGATAGATTTGGATAGTGAGCAACAAATACAAATTAAAACTATGCCTTCCATCCACCCCCACTCTTTTTTTCCCAGGATCGCTCCATCATTCCTGAGTCCTCTACTTCATCTTGCTCTTCCAAGGCCCATAGTGGTGCTGGGGCTGGGATAAATGGGGAGCTATGGTCAGTCTCTAACAGTTCCTCTCTTTGCTCTTTCCTCTTTGTGGTTTTCCTCTGCTCTGCTGTGGGCTCCTCCCCAGGCTGCAGTCCTTCAGGATAAACCTGCTTCAGGGTGGGTCCTCCCAATGGGTTGCAGTTCCTTCAGGGATTATGCACCTGCTTGGGTCTGTGGGGAGCTCCACGGGCTGTGGTGTGGGTATCTGGTCCGGTGTGACCCTCTTCATGGGCTGCAGGGAAACGCCTGCCCCAGCTCCTCCGATGGGCCCGTCTGTGCCCTGTGGCGGCGCCGCTGCAGAACCGGCTGGAACCGGCCGCATCCTCACAGAGGCTGCCCCTCAGCCCTCCCGCCAACACCTTGACACCTGCACCTAGTTCGGTTACCTATTATTTTTTTAATCTATTGTTCATGAAAAAGCAATATTCAGCTACTTCAGGGATAAGAATGCATGTACCTGCAAATTATGTTTGCAAAAACAGGAGTCTAAATTGAGAGAGAGAAAAGGAGAAAGACACTTTCCTCTGGGGACTGTTCGGTACTCTGTTGAATGAGATGAGGAGTGTGATTTACCAGTAAGTAACTGCATTGTGGCATCTCTCTTTGGTGCCTGTTAAGGTGAAGTTTTGCAGCTCCACCATTCGTAGCTGCATACCTGCTGGGTCTTCCTAGGAAAGCTTTTGCCACAATTCAGTTTTTGAAGGAAACAATGTAATGAATTGTGGCGCTTTAATTTTAATATTTTTTTTTCTCATTATACAATAAAGTGCTGCTTTGGGAGGTATTTCTTTAGGGATTAAATGTCAACTTGGGACTTGAAAGTGGGGTGTATGAGGCAAGCAAAGAATTTGAGAGGAACTATGCCGGTTTGTTGAAGTTTACTTTGTAAATGGAATTTCCAGAATTTAACCTCCAATCACTTTTCATCCAAAATATTTGTGTCGCACCACTTAAATATAAACCATCGATTTTTCATATTGCTTTGGAGTTTGGGAAGATGTAGTTAAGGGCTTTGAGAACATCTGTAAGTGATTAAACATCTTGAAAAACAAAGCCTCGGGCCGTTGGTTTCCTCTGTGAGTTGTGGCCGCCATCTTAGGGTGCCCTCAGCTGAGGGCTGAGAGGCATCTGAGGTTTGCTTTTCTTGCAGGTTCTTTTTTCTTGTCCAGGTTTTCCCCATTTGAAAACACAGAAGTAGCTGAAGTCTGAGGCCACATTAAGAATTATACTCCCGTTTCAGGGTGAGGGTTGGGCTGCCAAATTTTATTCTGTTGTCAAATCCACATTAAGTAGACACATTTGGTCTGGTTGGTTGTGTGCTTGTTTCTGCTGAGCTTAGAGCATATCTCCTTGTTTTGCAAGTTTTGTGTCCATGCTGGTACTGTCAGCTTTAGAATAGAGACTGTGAAATTTGGGAGGTAGTTTAGAGACTCTTCCCTTTCACTTGCAGGTATTGCTGCCTTGCTGAGGTGTTAAGTGACCCCATGAGTACTCACAATTTCATTGCGAAGTCAAAGGGATGGTAAAGCTTTGCTTTGCCCTGGAATGGATTGAGAGCATCCATAAATTCAGTTACAGCTCAAGTAATTTCTTTTGAATGTTGTGTAATGTCATCTGAAGATTGCAATATGCTCTTAATTATCGTTATTTAGAAGCATATTTATTCATAAAATAGGGATCATATCATTCACTTCAGTATTTGCCATGAGACTACTTCGTGTGTTAGATCTCCAGTGCAAGTTTGATACAACTATGCTTACACATACCTGTGTCTGAGAAATGTCTAGAAGGAAACTGTGAAGGAAAGTCCTTAAAAAAGGTCTGCTCTGTCTGCATAAGGCCCCTGGTATTAACTGCTGTTCCGTATGAAGATTGATGACACATTTTAAAAGGCAATAGTTGCGAGAGCATTTTTATGCTATCTGTATTCTCTTTTTCAATGTAGCCCTGAATAGGCCTCACCCTGATCCATCTGAACGTGCACCGTTCCTTGTGGAGGAGAAATTTGTATTGATATATTGTGTCCGTTATATAAAATTATGCCAAAACTGATATAAAAAAAAAATGGAAATATTGATCTAAAAAGTAAGAAAGAGAAAAGGTAAGTATACTGTGATCAATATCAGAAACAGACAAGGATAAATGAATACAAACACTGACAGATGTGTTAGGAAAAAAGTTCACTGTCTTTACAATCAAAAGGTTACACAGGCAACAGACAAAAACAAACAAGCAAAAACCCCCAACCCCTGAATCTTACGAGATTTGTAAGTTGCTTTGTAATTGCCTTGTGTAAATGCTGATGAGTAACAAAGCTCATCGTGGCTATGCACCATGCAGTCATTCCTGCGAGACTCATTGCAGTAGTAATATTTTTTCTGTGTACTGGTGTCTCTGCTGGCAAAATGTTCTGCTGTGAATGACATTGTGAATCCTTTTGATGTTGTTTGGATCTGAACACTGTCAGCCATGTGCCATCACTCATAATCTCTTGTGTAAAATGGAAAAATCCTTTTATTTTAACCTTGTTCAGTTCAGAAGAAACCTCATTTTGGTTAGTACTAAAATTTAGGCTGTTACACGGAGTAGTTTCAAACCACTGCACTTCATAAATGTGCATGCTGATTAGAACTTTTATTTTTCATAATGATCTAGTAATGTAGAGATAATGCAAGTAATAGCCCATACCTAATGATTTTGTGTCCAAGGACTAAAAGAATCCCTGTAATGTATTTAGTGGTAAGTTCTGAGAAAGAATTGTAAAGCCATTTCCTTGTGCATTCTTACTAGATATATGTTTGTTGTTTGTCTATCTGCCAAAGGAAAGGCCTGTAAAAAGAAAAAATAAAATGAGGATACCTGATTTCTGATTCTGCTGTCTTCTGAAGAGGAAGCAGCTGAACCAATGTTCCTGTTCAATCTGCAGAATGTGTGTGGAACAAGATAGCAATCTGTTTTGAAGGCATACAGCAGAAATTTGGTACTTGGGGTGAAGGCTCATGTGCACTGCTTCTCATTAAAGTTTCTGTTGCAAACAGTGCAAGTTGACCATAGGATAAAATCAGAAGTAGTATCAGAATCTGGAAGGACACAAATTAAATTTTGAAGTTAGTTTGGACATAGAGTTTGAGTCTGACTGGGATTAATTAAAAGATATTTTTTTTAATCCTATCTCCTAGGTGTGTGAAAACATAACTGGGGCTGTTATATTGGTCTAAAACTAGAGTAGAATCATAGAATCATAGAATCATAGGGTTGGAAGGGACCTTAGTAGATCATCTAGTCCAACCCCCCTGCCAGAGCAGGGCCACCTTACAGCAGGTTACACAGGAACGCGTACAGGCGGGTTTTGAATGTCTCCAGAGACGGAGACTCCACCACCTCCCTGGACAGCTTGTTCCAGTGCTCTGCCACTCTCAAGGTAAAGAAGTTCCTCCTCATGTTTAGTAATGTTGTTAAAGTCTGTGACACTATTTCAGATTCCTCTGGTATAGCTGAGATGTGGAATTTGAGGCGTTGTTTGTTGCACAGACGCTTTCTGAATCTGCAGAATTCTCCAGCTACTTGTTATGTTCTGCAGAGGAAATCATCTTCCTAACAGACACCATTGCAAGGGGGAGGACAGGGGCATGAGAAAAATTAATTTTCTTGTTTGTTGCTTTCCTTATCATTGTTTGGGGAGTGATGCTGGTATGAGGCAGTAGCACTCAGTGAAACTTTTGGCAGTAGTGCTGATTTACATTGTTTTCAAGTGTCCATGAAATTATGGCTTGCACAGGTTACTCTTCCTGCTTCTGGTAAAAAAAGGTACAGTAATGAACCTGGCCAAAACATTTTGATATAGAATATAATTTATTATATATTAATGTAACTGATTTGAAAAAAAAAAAAGCCATGAGTAATTTTTACAGACAAATACTTTTTTTTCCATTGTCAAAATCAATCATTATAATTAATTTGATGTGACATTCATTTTCTTTCTTTAAACCCATTTTTTGGAAAATGTCCTTCAGTCAGCGGCAGCAAAGACTAAAAGCTGCTAGTGCAGAAAAAATGACCTGCCTTTTCCCTCAGTCCTCTGTTAGTTCTCAGATTTTGCAGGTTATCTGCTCAACCTACTCTTTAAGGCCTGGGGATAACGATGACTGAGAGAATGGAGACTGCTGAAAGTGTTTCTGCTTGTAAACTACCCAGTTAAAATATCTGAACATGCTCTATTTCTGTAAACAGTGTTTAATAAACAAACTAAACCAACCAAACCAACTTTGTTCCACAGAGAAGGAAAAAAACCAAACCAAGCAACCAGCACCCTCTTCCCTCCCATCCTAGGTTGCAAAATGCTGATAGACTCTAAATAGTAGTGACAGGTTGTGGGATCAAGGGGAGGAATGTAGAAAGCAGTGACGCTTTTGTTTAGGGAGATTTTGTTTAACTTGATGCACCAAGCTGAAAGTTTGAAGTAGTTCAGGAGCTGACTGACACCTAGAACACCAAGTCCCAGCCTTGGGGGAGCAGTTATGTGTGAAAAACGTGGGGCAAAAGGCAGGGCTCAAGAACTTTCAGACATTTAGGTATAATCTAGCACTGCAAGTATGGCAAACCTTTGAGTTCATAGTGTCTACGGTTTTGTTGTCACCTTTAAATTAGTTGATTAAACTCCTGAGATTTTACTTATTCTTACTCCAGTGAGAATGTGATCTGCACAATCATCTTAACATTTTCTTTTTTGTTCAGTTTTAATTTTAGCAAAGAGTGGTGAAAGGAAGAAGAATTGTTGTTGGTGTGAAGTAGGAGAGAGCAGATGAGTTATTTTGTTAACGTGACTGTTATTTATATTAGTGTTTAACTTACAAAGGCCATGCCCAGCAAATTCAGTGACTTTTTTCTGCATTCCTCCTCAAAATGATACAAGCACAAGGCCCATGTGTTTTTACCACTTTGTTATGCAAATGTGCTGTGTAGTATCAGTGGTAAGATTGATGAAAATATGTGCAGCATTTGTTAGGGCAGCTTGCTTGTCATCGTTTCCCTCTGTCATCTGCATCTTGTTAAAATGTATGAACACATTTGATACATGTGAATAATTGTGTCTGATGCATATCTGTGAGGCAGTGGCTCCCAAAGCCTTGCTCCTGCAGAGCTCCGTTAAGATCTCACATATGTGAGCCCTGCTGTTTGCCCTCCATCATCTGAGTGCGCTGTTTTCCAGGCTCGGATCAAACCCAGAAGGGACTAGGAACAGTGCGCTGCTGCTACTGTTGGTAGATTCAAGTTGGCATCCTTGATGTAAAGGTACTCAAAATTCTGCTTTGAAAAAGATGATACTTTTGAAAGGTTGCGAAGCTTTGCTCTAGATTACATGTCCCTTTTGACAGCAGGTTTTTTTCTTCTTTGTGTTTGGGGGCTACTGATACATGAGGCTAGTCAAATATAAGTGGTCCTCTTTTGTACCTTCTTGCTGAACATAGCAGTCCTTTGGCCTTTGACAGGCAGGTGGCTTCAATTGCTTCAAATATGAAGTGAATTGAGCTTGTAGATTCTGCTAGTGATACAAATTCTGTAAAATATCCTTTTTCTTTTTTTTTTTTCTAAAGCCAAGTTAGTCTTTTTTATCATTTAGCCTAATTTACTATAGGAACAATACTGATGACACTTTTCACTCTGTTTGTTTTAGGAAACATGGACTATTTTAAATTGTGCTTCTTTTTTCTTTTTTTTTTTTGCTTTTCTGTTGTGTGGGGATTTTTTTCATCTGTGCTATAAAAGTAAAGGTTGATGAGCAATGTTGGAGATGTGCTGATATAAACACAGCCAATTGCCAAATCCCTGGCATCAGCCTTGTTAAATGCATGTTTACATGATGATGTGGTATCATTTCTGCATTTTATGTAGCTGCAGGCACTTTCCTGGGTTCCCAAGCTTGATATAAACATTCAATTAACTCTGCTGTTTCTTGTTATACTTTTCTATAGAAAATTTTAGTCTTATTAAGTGTCACTGTCAAGTTACGCTGCATGGATCTTGAATGAATGAAGTTACAAAGTCATCAAAAACCTCTTGTTTGATTTTGTGTTGTTTTTTTATCCACAAGAGTCTGGACAGTTACAAGTGTGTTTCTAGTTCACATGTTGTATAATTCAACTGAGGATATGACATATTCAGACCTTTCTGCCTTTGCACAGGGGGTAGTACATGTAGGGCCAAGTCTTTAGGATTTTTATTTATTAGCAAGGTGTAAATAAATAAATAAAATTTATAACTGTGATTTGCTTCATTCCTTCTCATATCCTCCCAGTAAAAAGCCTTTTCAAACAGTCTCTTCAAATCATGCAGTAAACAACCATCAGTGTTGACCCTCAAAAAATACATATTTTGATACCTTACCATTTATGATATCGTGTTGTAGTTATGTAGCTGCAGGTGGTTTCTTTTGTATTCTACCTTATTTGTTTCATAGAGGTCTTGACTCTCCTCACGAAAGCCTGAGTGATCTCTGATGGGTGCTCACCATTTTAGTTTTCCCATAGCCTGCCTGTTCTGCATAAACTAGTAGAGAAGGTTCTTACAAGGCTGGTGAGTTAACACATTCTCTTACTGTCTGGAGTTGTTGCTTAGGAAGCCCAGAAAAAAGTCCTCCTTTACGTTACCCACCTTCTGAAGTAATTATTGGCTATGACCACAGTGACCTTTTCAAATACCAAAAATAATGATTTCTGAGTTGTGAAATCTACAACATCTGAAATACTGGGAAAAATTGAAGTCAAAGTTTATTTCTTGAAAATATGTCCAGGAGCTTTAACCTTTTCTTCAGATTTTATAGGAATGATTTATATAGTTGTATATTTTTATGTCCAAACCTCGTTTTTCAACCAGGTAGTAAGAAATATCAGAAATATGATTTTAGTCAACTGTTCCTTTGACAGCAGCCACTAAAGTTAATGTAACAAGGTAAGCTGGTGGCTTTTGTTTTCCACACTGAAACTTGGTTGAAGTCTCCTTTTAAAATTCTGTTGCTTGCTGAAATGCATAATGAAGGGTAAAACTGACAGGATGTGTCTGTCACCAGATTAATGAATATCAAATGATCAGTTTGAAGTGAATGAACTGTAAAATATATAATTATCATTGATTGTTCTGTACTTTTTGCAATAAAACCCATGAAATAAAATTTGCACTAAAATGTGTCCCATCTGCAACATTGCAGGACAAAAGCTGACATGTCATGGGTCAAAATCAATCTTACTTTTTAGCAATTCATAGAAGTAGTTGATAATTAAAGACAAAGTGATGAAGCTGGGAAAAATAGTATTTGGTACTTAGGTATGAGACTTAACTAATTAACTAAAAAAAAAAACCTCACTCCAAAATGTCTAGAAGATGCAATTTCATTTTTCTTCCATCATTCTGTCTTCCATTCGACAAATAAGTTTTTCTACACTGGCCAAAGCCCTGGGCACTCTCTTTACAGCAGGTAGCAGTAACTAAGAAATGATCTGTGTAATTATCAAGGAATACTAATAAGTAATGAATAGAAGCTTAGCTGTTTTTAAGATTAGGCAGACAGAAATGAATGCTGAACGAATTTATAGACAGAAAGAGAGTATCTTCTGCAAGTACTCATCAGTTCTGAGCACTACATTATTCTAGTATTATGTAATACCTTTTTTTGGAGGGGAAAAAAGTATTGATTGGATCCAATCTTTCAGAGTTTGTCAAAATGAGATGTTTTCTGAGACATGTATTTTGATTTTGGTGGCGAAATACAGATGAGTGGTCAATTTCTAAACAATATGCATACAAAGGGGTTGTGGTGCCTGCGCACTGGTTTGTCTAACCACTGATTATTTTACTCTTCTCCGCTTGATAGTCCTGTGGTACAGCCCGTAACACAATATGGTGTTTTACATCAAGGTTCAAAACAGCAGTTTTCCATCATAATTTTATTTTCCTTTATTTGCTTTAGTCCTGTCAGCAGACCTAGCGGCTGGCCAGCCACAGCAGAGAAAAGGAACCCGCTGGCATTGCCATCTCCCATCTGTGACCCATTCGCAGACCTTCTGTGGTTTTTAATGATGAGGCGGTCTTACCATGTGGTTTTATACAGTCGGGAAGATTGGTCAGTCTTGCCATAGTTTTCTCTGTACTGTGAGGTCCCTTGTACAGTGTGCCACAGGTCTGAAAGCATTTTAGCATTGTTTGAGTAGGGCAGAAACACAGACAGGAACTAATAATTTTTGAAGAAGGAAAAACCCAAACAGAAACCTTTGAATGACATTTGTGTTTGTTTCTGAAAGGCTGAGCAGAGCCAAGAATGCTGGCTTCAGTTATGTTTAATAACAGAGGGAGGGAAAAAAAAAGAAACCCATACATTCAAGTGATCTCTAGGTTTGTTTCCTGTATTTGAATATCTCCTTCCTCATTCGTTTATATGATCAGGCTGAAGTGAGAGGGACAGTTGTACAGGGAGGTTACTTGGAGTAGCCTGGAAAGCTGTCTTAAATCATTGTGGAAGTTGACAGATTGCTGTCATTCCTAAAGAGGCTGAGATCTAAAAAGCCTCTTGGCGCTGTGGTTGGAGCCATATGGGGACAGGAATATTTTATTTGTTGGTGCAGTGTCATGGTCCAGCTCTTACTGGAACAGGGCTTAGTGTTTGGTAATTCTGCTTCCTAATACAGCCAAATTCTGACACGTTTTCACTCTGAGCACCACCTGGACTGAAAATTTATTATTTAAATACATAAACATGGATATGAGGAGGGAGTATTTGCTACTGTATGCGTTGTATTTTAAAACTAGGCTGTTGGCAACCTAATTTCTATGTAAATAGACTGATATGTTTCAAATCATCTCGAAATTAGGAAACACTGAGGATGTTGAGGGGAAAGAAGAGAAAGAAAAATAGGAGGCCGTTTTCAGGTTAAAATGCAGAACAGATAGGTGAGAGAGTTGTGAGGAAAGAATAAACTATTCAAGTAGGATGAGTGATAACTTTAGGTTTACATCTGTAGAAAATGTACTGAGAGAAAGAAGATTGCCGTGGAAAAAAAATACAGGCTGCACAAATAATGAGGAGGAGCATAAAAGACGATTAAATTAAACATTGTGTTATAAAGTCAGAGATGTTTATAGTCAAAACCAGTCTCAAACCTCAAAAAAATATTTATTTCAGCCATTCCTGGGTCTAAAGTAAGCTATTAAAAGAAAACAAATGAACTAGAAAAAATTAAAGTATAGAGAGAGTATGGCTGAAAAATTCAATATTGTTATGAAAAGCAAGATGTCTTTATGCTTGACATATTGATTTTATTGCCCATTTAATTATGTACGTGCTTCTGTCTTGGATTGCTGAAACCTGTAGCTCTTTATTATTAGAATCTGTGGAACACCCACGTTCCTATTGACTTTTGGGGGGAGACAGGCTATTATTTGTTTTGGAGGGTGTAGAATCTTCAGTCAAGGACCACAAACTAATAAGCGGCAGTGTATAAAAGTGAAAAGAAGTTGGACCCTGTCCCAAAACCACAATCTATAACAATTGACCATCATGGATGCGACCTCACTGTAGTGATACCAAACCAGAAGACACTCCCTCGTCGTATTTGTCCTTTCTATATGTTACTTATCACATTCCTGCTTCCTCCTGTGATTGAGGCAGACAAAACCATCAGTTACCATCTGCATTATATATTAATGATAGTAAAAGTTATATAATCATTATTTTTTTAATGTATGGCATCATGTAATAAATGCCAATAGTTTAAGGCATATTCTGGAGAGAGGCTTGGGATGAGGATGAACAGTCAGTTAATATATTTATTTTGAGGTACATTTCAATTTAAGAGACATCCAAATACAAAATATGGAAGTACTTGTAAATGGACTTTATTCTGTCTTTCTCTGTAGTGCTATTCTGCCTACACTATTGATAGTTATTTTTACACCAAATTGTTTAATCTGTAGGTCTTGGTACATGAATATTAGACAGGATGTCCTCACATGAAGCTCTGTGATTTGGGTATGACGGATGTTATCCTACATGTGTACATCTTGCAGTGTAACAGTGAATCTGATGTGTAGTCCGTTTATGGTTCAGCCATAATCCAAAAATGGTACAAGACATCGAGAGGATATATACTGTAAAGTTTTCTTATGCTCCCAGCTTTTGTGTTTCTGTGAATGGTCACATCTTTCATTTAACCTTTCAGCTTCACAAGCCTTTGCTCACATAAGCGTGTCTAGAATTTATCAGTATCTCTGTTTCTTGTACTCTTCATGTTTTTCCCTCTTAAAGTGTTTGAGTTTCTTGATTTTCACCAGGGAATAAAGCTTCTCTTTTCAATTATGCAATTCAAAATGCAAACCCAACATGGCTAATTTGGAAAGAGCGGTGGCCATAATAAAGAAAAAGATCACTAGCCTCTTTCAAGATAGTCTGGGGCCTCATCTCTGGTTTAAGTAAAGGGCAAGTAATTCAAAGCAATATCTGTCCTTTACAAAATCAGCTGCTCTCTACTGGAATATCCTTTAGCCCCTGCTGTATGGAAATCTGCGATTTTGAACAAATAACAGAAAGATGAACGTCAATACTTCCTCCTATTTTAAAGAAACAAAATGCTCCTTCAAAACCCATGGCATTAGGATTTAGTTCATTTTCCAAGACTTCCAAATATGTAGGCTTATGTGTAGGAAAATGAGATTTTGGTGGGGTTAAATTTTTGATAACACTCAAGAGTCTGTGCTATCAAAATAGCGTGGCACAACATTTTGTAAAGATTACAGGTTTTTAAGATTTATTTCAGCTTCATAATCTAATAGTGGTTTTAACTTTTTCAAAATACCATTCTCAACTTCAGAGTATTGTTGAAGTTCGAGACATAATTGCATAAAACCTAAGTTCCTTTAATTTATGTTTTAAAACTTCAACTGAAATTACTATTTACAAAGAAAAACTGTTGCTAACCTGAATGATAAAGTGCTGAAAACCAGTGCCTTTGAAATGTGCTCAGCAAATGTTAAAAAGTCTAGTGTTCTGTAATAGTTACAACATTCATTTTAGAGATGCCATGATTGTGACCATTCGTAGGAATAAACACCAGCAATTGAAATTCCCTGGTTTTAATAATTTAGGCATTATACGTGCAGATTTGTTCTTTGGTTACAGATCTGCAGAGTGCCCTGTTTGGGTCCTCAATGACATCTATCTTTGGTGCTATTAGGGGATTACTCTTGCTTTTCTGCATAATCTTTGTTGTTGTTGTTGTTTCCTATGGCAACACACTGTCCTGCTAAAAATGTTTACTAGTGATCTGTATGTTCCTCAGCTCTACTTTAAATATCTGGATTCTTTACAAGATATTGATATCCAGTCACATAGTTCACATAGTATCATCTGACAAAACTCTTCAGAGGACACTCCTTTATTGTTTAATTAAGGAATAAGGACTAGAGACAGGTTTATTTAAAATATGTGCTGTAAACTCTCATAATGGAAAAATAAATCCATGTTCTGAACAACTTTCAGTCCAAACAAAAAGAGATAAAGCATGTAAGAATGGGGCAGCTTCATATAATGAACATTGAGAAAGGTAAATGAAATGATAGAGGGGTTAAATACTGTGAATGTCAAGCTTTTATGTATTTTTAAATGAGAATGGGTCTGCTCATAAATTTGTGTTGATTTAAAAGTAAGCATTGGTAAGCAAGATAAATTAAATGTTTTTTGAGTACTACTCAAAACAACAGCCTTGTTTGTTTATGAGCTTTTTCTGTTTTGGTGACATGAATGAAAATGTTTTATGCCAATTAGGAACTTTCCCTAAGATTTTTAGCTTTATAGACTTTCATGTATGAGGACTTAATCAGATGTGTGCTATTGAGGTTCCCATGGCTATTTGTGGGACAAACTCATCATCTAATTCCAGTTTTGTTCTTTTATATGTAGTGCACAAGCAGCTTCCCGTTCTGAACATTAAGGCATACAGACTGTTAGACAAGGCACTTGATGCATTCCATCAAATAAGCTTGTAATACGAAAGAGCTACTTACAAAGTAGACCT
This sequence comes from Rhinoptilus africanus, assembly GCA_013400135.1. Lineage (NCBI taxonomy): Eukaryota > Metazoa > Chordata > Aves > Charadriiformes > Glareolidae > Rhinoptilus > Rhinoptilus africanus. The sequence goes on along the minus strand of VXBO01011025.1, from coordinate 30,052 downwards.
CCCCCTCAAATCTTCCCCTTTTTTAAAATGTAAGAACAAATTTTGCTAATGGGAATTGTCATTATTGAAAGGCCACCTCTTGGGGGCCTGAAAATGTGCTTATGGCAGAAGACTTCCCTGTGCAGTCTCTTTTTTGCTAAATAGGTTTCTGTTGTGCAGTGTGATTAAACCAATGCCAGCTTATCTGTAAGATCTCCAGTGCGTAATTTAATGTTGCTGAGATGCAATGCTTATAATATATTCTTTACTTAAAATGTTCTCCAAAGAGTTCACATCTCATAATCACGTATCATAAATCATATAAATTCTGCTTTAACTGAACTTAGTGTCAAAACTCACATTGCCTTAATTGGGGCAGGAATTTCACATTATTATTTCATATAAAAGCACATAAAGCATTATGATTTAAAGTTTTCTAAAAGTAAGCCCAGAACTAAAACAACTGGTGTATCAATAATACAGGCAATGACACCACATGGAGAACTAAGTGTGTGAGACAGATAATAAATTTCTTCTTTCCAATTTGTCTTTGACAAAACTTATAAAATGTGAAAGTTATATGTGAAAGTTTCAGGAAAAATTTCAGTTTCTGTTGTATGTAGGGAAAAACAGTATTCTATTTTCTGCTCATATAACTACTCAATGGTGTTTTTTCCCTCATGCTGAGGAAGGTTTTTATCCTGTAAAATGCAAATACTTATTTACTGCTCCTATTTCCCAGCCATTTTCAGTTTCCACTTCTAGCTTAGTTTCTTTTGCCTCAAAATACATTTATCCATGTCCCTGTTTTATCTTTTTTCCAGAGGAAGACTTAAATTCTTTACCAAACTCTCCTCATTTCTTTAGTGACCCAAGCCCGAAAATCTGCCTGTCTTCTAATCCCTTTGTTTTTAGCTGCTGCTCTGTGAGATTTTAGTTTTTGTTCCTATCTTTGGTTTCTAGCCCTGGCCCATTCTGGAGCAGGCAATACAGGAAATACAGGTTTGCATCTCTGGTCATACCCTGGACGAATTAAGGTCTGTTATGTTATAAAGTTATATGTGCACAATACAGTCATGTATCAACTATGTGAACAGGACTTGCTTGTTGAAAATAGAATCTATGAAATATTACAGTTATCACTAACTGGAGTTACTGGCAACTCTAGCAAATTTCTGTTAAGGATGTGAGTTTTCAAAACTTCTAGCTTGATCGTGTAAGAGTGAACATGGCACAAGCCACATCTGTGAATCCAGCTCATCTTCAGACCTCTTCGTCTTCCCCTTTAGAGTTTCTACTTCTTAGTACAAAGCCTAGGGCTTTAAAACTATGCAGAGAAAAGGCCTCTGGATTTTTAGAATGGGCAAATTCTATTTTTTCAGCAGCTTAAAAGTAAAGTATTTGAAACAGATAGCTAAAACTCTGGTCGTTGCTCACTCCACAAGTCTTTTTGTGATAGTTACCCAGCAAAGTGTTACCTCAAAGTAGAGGACTGTCAAACCAATGGCATCCAGATCTGGGGAGCAAGTTTTTTCATCCATAACGAATCATGCATTGCAGATGTCAGTATGTCATCTGCATCTGTAAGATTTTTATGTTACGTTGTATCCTCATAATAGGGTATTAGAAGCATTCTTTTTCTTTGCTGTACGAGATCAAGACTCGTTGCTTCTAGTGCAGACTCCATAAGGCATGAGGTTCAGTCTCTTATATTCTGCATAATTTAATGGGATTTCATGCATATGTTGAAAAGGCTTCCTAAGCATTCTCAGTTTGGCTGGTTTTTAGAGGAAGACTTTTTCCAGTTAGAAAGACAGAATTCCAACAGGCTGGGCTGAAGCTCATTGAAATTAGCAGATGAAAGCCTAAATTTTCTGCCAAGATTACTGGAATCAACAACCTCTTTAAGCTAGAGCTGAGAGAACATATTATCAGTACATTTAAATGGAAAATAGATCCATTACGCTATTTTGGAAAAAAGAAAGAAAGAAATATTTGCATTCATAAAGCAATTCTTAACCCTTGTAATTTGCTACCTCAGGTTTTAACTTCCTAAAGTTTAGAAATCTGCAGTTAAATCAGCTAGACAATATTGACTCTGCCTTAGTGTCAGTAGTTACAGCTTCTAATACTTACTTTTATTGCTTTCATAGTTCTTTTGTAAGGTGTTATTTTTGGATCAGTGACATTTTGTAAGATTTTAAGTCAGAAACCATCTGAATTTTGGAAATACCATTGTACTTGTACTGCTTTCCACCCACTCCCCCCACCCCAAACAATTGTCTGTCTTGGCTTACAGAAAACATGTTGTCTTCCCCCATAAGATGATGTCCTCATACATTTTGTTTATGTTGTGGTCCAGTTATAATAGTACTTCTGCACTGACAAATTGCAGCTCTGTTCACAGGCATTGAGACTTGGTAGATGTAATTTACAGAGAGTGTGACTGCCTTCAGAAAGCCCTGTGCATGTCTTGCAGTCTGATAAACAAGGCAGTTGCCTTTTAATGTAGTCATTACAGGCACAGAGTTTCGTGTGCCTATGGCCATACTCATAGCAATGGGCTTTCTGGTAGATTGTCAAAGAGCTTGATGGGGGGAGGTGGTTGATATTTTCTTTTCCTACTGCTGGTGTATCAGTGTCATGTCTGTGATTTTTGTTCCCTGTTTCTGTTGCAGAACTTCCCATGGGCCATTTGCTGCAGGTGTGAAGCGTTCAGATACAATCATAGCTTGTAGGGGAGTTTGGGGTGAGGGCTTGGTTGTTCTTTCTTCAGGTGGGAAGTGTCAGGGTGGGGTTTTGAGCATGCCATCTGGAAGGGGTACAACCCAGGGCACTCTGTAGAGGATGGGGAAAGGTCGAAGTAGAATGTAGGGATTTGGCAGAATTTTGGGGTTGTAAGCATCTTCCATACTTTCTCTACATTCATTGTGACAAATTTTGGGACTTGTCCTTGGACTGACTTTCAAGACAACATTCCTAGGGGCATGAGATTTCCTGCAGACTCTACAGAATGAGTTTGTTTTTCTTTTGCCTTTTTCTACTTCATTTTTTTATGTGCCAAGTGCATTTGCAGATGGAACACAGAGTGGCAGTTTTCTAGCAAGATGGTTTAATTACATCCGAAGGCTTGTAATCACAAGCTTTGGTGGGACAGACTATGAAAATGCAGTGTAAATGGTGCATACAAATTGAATTGACCTCTAAACGTAATAAAGAAACAAGATTAATTGCCTTATCCTAGATGCTACAAATTATTTACATTATGGCTTTATATGACTGACTAATAAATTATAGAAAGGGAGGCAAGTTTAAAAAGTAACAGCCATCCCACAGCATAGGCATTTTCATCTGCACACCTTAATTAAATATGTTTGAATTCATGAAAGCATTGTATTGACTTCAGCTTTTACCCAGCTAGACAAATGCAAGTAAAAGGTAAACGATAAATGCTTTCAGAGAAGATCTTTTCCAAAAAAAGACAAACCCGTTCTTGTAACTTTTTTTTGGCAGTTTTAGTCTACGTGCTACAACTTGATATACCTTAAGAGGGAGAAGCATTTTCTGCATAGCTCTTACCTGCTGAGTAGCAAGCTCGTTCACTTTTTTGAGTTTAGCCTGCTCTGTTGTACTCTGCTCGCAGTTCCTGAAACTTCATATACAAATCTGTTTATAGACTTTTTCTGTCATCTTTAGCAAATGCAAATGAAAAACTGTAGTTTGCGTATCACTTTCTTTAATAGAATGTTAATTGCAAGCACCACTAAGAAACATTAAAATATTTTTTAACCATAGTACCTCTTCTGTTTTAAAGGTAAAATAAGAATTCCCACCTTATTTTAAAGTTTATAAAAATTCCAAAAATGTACATGTTAATCTTCAAGAGAGTTTAATAATCACCTTATATAATGGAAATTACATAATTTCATAAATAATGTGATTTTTTTTTTCTATTGAAAAGTAAAGTTTCATGTAGCTTAAAGTAGACAGCATGGTAAAAAATGTGTGGTGTTTAAATAAATGCAGTGTGATATTACTGTGTCTTTGGAAACATGACCTAAAGTTTGACTGTTTTCAGTGTGACTCAGACAATAACGCAACTTTAACATGGTTTGGGGGGCATTTAAAACTAAATGTGTATTGAAAGAAAAAGCATAACTGTATATATTTACATTAAGTTATTCAGGTTCTAACCAATTACAGTTAAAAAATGTGATTCCCTGCCCCACCCTCCAGCCTGATACATCAGAAAAGTACAGCTCTTAAAAAAAAAAAAAAAATTAAAAATCGACTCACAGGATTTCTGTGATTTTCTGCCAATATTCTGTATATGTTGTCTAAAACACAATTTATTCCCCTAAAAATGAATACAGCCTGAATCCTAATGCCTGATAGTCTATCTTGAACATATTAAATTTATTTTTCTACAGTAATAAAGATAATTATTTAAAGGTCAGTGCTACAAAAATGGAGGGTAAAAGGATATATTGCTTAAGCTACAGGAAGTCATGTTTCAAGGTCCTGCTCTAAGGCAGAGGAATTAGTGGCTGAGTTACAGGTGACGTTTTTACTTCAATATATTAAGTAGTATAAAAGTAGAGAGAGTATATAAGGGAGGGGGAAAAATTCCTGCTCTTAAAGATGGCACAAGTCAAAGAATATGTAAGTTGAATTTAAAAATATGTACTTCTCAAGTATCTTGAAATTTGAATCTAGAATGAGACAGAACACTTTTGAATTAGTTTTTAAAATTCTATTTGTTTTAAAGATGCTGCATAGTGATAGGAAAATATCAAAGATTTATGAGAGGTATGTTGACCTGTGGATAAATACTGATTTGAACCTATCTAACATTTTGTAGCTGCCCTTTTATCTTGGAAAAAGAAATGTAAAGTATTCATTAATCGTATTATATTTGAAGGTGCTTTTTTTTTTTTTTTTAAGAACCTAGTATCTTATGAAAGCCAATGTGGTGGCGTATGCATGTCGTAAGAGTTTCCGTGTTAACATTTTAGCAGCCTTTAGCAAAGAAAATATAAACAACTCCCCAAACAGAACACCAGCTACTGATCTCGCTATTACGGATTTCTTATTTTAAAACAAGCATCCAAATCAGTGTAAAAGAGTGAATAATTTAAATGAGGTGAAAATATTTCAAATGTATAGATCTGCTGATGCAAAGGAATTGTTTTGCACTCCTAAAGATTGTGGATGATTTCCGCTATTCTTAAATGCTACACCATAGGTTACACAAAGCTTGTATAGTAATTTTTCCTTTGGAGATGTACCTCATAAGAGCTTACAAATAATGCGACCTTTTATTGCATTTTGCTTTTGTTTTATTGTTATTGTTCCTTTCTTCTTCCTAATACCAGTCTCTAAGGTCTAGGGCTAAATTGTGGTACTTTTCCTAATGTATTTTCTCTTCTTCATACCCCAACATAATTTAAGGAATTATGTTGCTGTCACTCATTTGACTATTGAGCAATCCCATGAGCAATAGCTCATGGGACAATAATGGAAAGAAGATAAGGTTTGTAGAACTGTAGTCACTGAGTACTGAGACTGTTTCTTAAGCAAAAATGTCATCAAATCTATTCTATAAAATCTACTGTAGGAGGAAAAGGGGTTTAGGGGGCTGTATTTTTCTGGTTTGGGTTTTTTTGGGGTTGTGTGGGCTTTTTCATTTGTTTGGTTTTGGTGAGAGCTAAGAAATTAACAGAACCAGAAGGGAAAAAAAGATGGATTTGGTACTTGAACTTTTAGTTGCATAAGGAGTTCCCTTTTGAAGCAAATTTTTACTTATTAGTTCATTATTGTTATATTGTATCTGCCTTCAATCAAGAGATTGCATTTTGTTCTGTACAGCGTGTGTCAATCAAAGCCGTAGAATCATATCAGAGTACAAGTGGAGCATATTTATGTGTCTGACGGTTGAGGCAATTCATATATTCAGATAACAGACAGAATATTTCAACTGCCCTGCAAACTGGAATCCCAAATGCCATACAAAGCTGTGAAATTGCATCCATCACTTCTCATATTTCAACATTGTCAAGACTTTTGGCCTTCATCCTATTACATAAAACTAACCAATCTCTCCTGGCTGTACAGTCATTACAAGATGAAGAGATTTGAGTTCCCTGTTTTCCATTTTCCCTTTCCCTAAGACATCCCCAGTTTAATCTTCCTATTGCTTAGTTATTGCAAAAGTGGCCAAAACCACTGTGAAAGAATATATATTGCAACATATAAATGAACTCAAAGTTCTAATATTAGTGGTTAGAATAGAAAATAATTCAGCTTTAAAAGGACCTCAGATCATTCTTCCCGAGTCCACAGTCCTAATGATTAAAGAAAGAAGGAAAAAGAATGAACTTCAGTTTGCCATAAATATATTTGTTTCCTTTTCCCAAATAGCCAGTGAACAAACTAATTTGTTAATGGCCCAGCTCTTCCACTGTGGCCAGAGCCCTCTCTATTGTCTCGGTGTTTATCGCTACTTCCTTCACATAGAAGAAACTGTGTGTGAGGAACTTGAAACTCATTCTTGGGGTTTTACAGAAGACACAAGTCAGGAAAGAGCTTAGGGTTGTGTTTGTGGGAGTTTTGCTTGCTTGTTTGTTTTTACAGTGATGCTATTTTAAATAATCCCATCGGGTTCAGTTTGGTTTTGCTTCAAATGTCATCCCTTCATATTTGAGGTGATTTCTCTTACCTCCCTGGATGTTTTCATCAGCATCTGGTACACACAACTAAGTAATACGTACAGAAATTACCTTGCATCTGGACTTGATGAAAACATGGTAGATATTCATTGTTGCAATGTAGTCATGCCTGGGGTAGTACGCTCTTCAAATTGCCATTCGTTTTGGTTAACACCATTGTATTACTTCTGCAGGAGTTCCAAAACATTTTGGGTGTGGGAACAAAATGCTATTTATAAGCATAGCAAAGCTAAGCCTCTTAGAAAATTAAAAGGAAGAGGAAAATGCATCTTTTGTCCAATAAATAGGAGATGGGTGGTGAGCGGGATGCACATTGAAAGGGTTCAAAAGAAGACAATCTGATCGTATGTGGTGTATTCCCTACTTTAAAAGTATCTTTTTGTGTAATTATCATGTAATTCAAGATCAGATAGTGTAGTGTTCAACAGCTGTATTTGAAGGACAGATTTTTTCAGAAAAACTTCAGATCCCATTTAAGCATAACTAAAGCTGGTTGAACAGAAAAGATGTGGCAGATAACAAAGCGATTAAAATGCAGTTTATTGTTTACTACAGTGTACGGAACAATAAAGTAATTTTAAATACTTTTCCAAAAATGTAAAATGAGAAGTTGACTGAGAGTCCAGTATTCTCACCTGCCCTTCTGCTTGCCTTTGCATCTTGATGACGGTTGTGTTTCTCTCGATGTCTTTTCTCTTGCATTGGAATTTTGCAACTGAAAGCAATTCCTTCAAAAGTGTCTGACCCTAATTATATCTGACAGTTGGGAACACACTAAAAATATTTTGAAAATTGGCTTTTTGTTTTGGTGTCTTAATTGGAGGGATGGCTGTAAGTGTTGGTTTGTTCATCAATGAATTGTGGTATAGTATGCAAATATTTTTTGTTTAATATTTGAATGTTTATCAAGTACTTTGGGATCTTGTCAGTGGCTTTTTGAGTAATAACATTAATATTAGATGTATATTAAATAATTTCTCTTTAAAGATAAAATGAGCTAAGTGGGTGTAAAGTACAAATCAAATTAATTAGGCATACTGTTTCTTTTCTAGTGAACAAACACAAGCCCTGGATTGAGACATCATACCATGGAATCATAACTGAAAACAATGACACTGTAATTTTGGATCCTCCCCTTGTTGCTTTGGATAAAGATGCACCTGTTCCCTTTGCAGGTAAGAACATACATTAACAGCAGCATTTGAACTTACAGATTGGATTATGAAGTTATTAGCGTTTTTAAGGAATGAATTTGCGGTACAGAGTTAATGTAATCTGGAGGACACACATTTAGAGGCTGTGTCTGAGTACTCAGGACTTGACCGTTGGCCCACAGACCATGGAATGAGGTGTCTTTTACAATGAATGTATCTGTTCATTTGTTGTGAAGCAAAAGTAATTATAAAGAGCATAATGCAGTTTCCACTATCAACAGTTTTTCATGAAAACACAAGAATTGCATAATTAAATTTGAATTTGCTTTTACATAAAGGAATCATTACAATTGCGAAAAGTAATAGTACGTGGTTAATCTTGTCTAGTAATAACAGCCCCCGCTTTCTCTCTTCCTATTCCGCTCCCTGGCACAAACCTGGGTATGGACAAACTATATGATAAATATTTAAAGTTGCTCAAGTTTTACATTACTGTATTAGTACTTTATAACTGTTAAGAGTTGGACAGAAAATGTAATGGAGGGTTTGAAGATTTTTTTCTCAGATCACTGTATGATAGATGTATGCCATATAGAAGTCTTCACTTGTATTAAGTGTATTTTTCCTGACACTTACTCTCTCATATTATGGGTTCCTTAAACAGAAACGGGTACTTTTGCATGCCAAGCAAGTTTTCTCTTGAGTTCCCTGTTTCATTAATAATAGTTTTTGAAGACTATTAAGGCTTGATAGCTCTTGTGAAGATCCTAAAAACATGCAGTTGTAAAAAAGATTATGTTGCTTAAGAATGTTTATCTTTATAAGGAAAAGGACTAGTAGAGATGAGTATCCTTGTTCTTGTGGAATACAGTCATGTTCAATAAGCAGTAAGCCAAAGTACTTGGTCCAAACAGCATTTTACAAGATCATGTAAGAATTGTTGGTAGCCAGTTTCGCCCAAAAGCATATACTGGCATAAACTCATACCCTGCAAAAAAGGGATTAATGATTATTTTTTATATATATTTAAT
>VXBO01011025.1:2165-16581 GCA_013400135.1 Rhinoptilus africanus | reverse complement strand
TTTTTTTTTTTCCCCAGCAACAGCCTTTTATGTTACTCCCTAAAAGCACTGTGAGCATGTTAAAGAGCATGGAGGTGGGGAGCTTCTGCTGTCTGTTGTGTTACTGATACACAAGTGAAGCATAGAAATAGAAGGTAACTTGAAAACAATGATATGATGAATGCCCTTTTCACCTTTAAAGTGAGGAGCCTAACTCTTCACTATGTCACCATTATTAGGCTGATACACTTGCATTTGAGTGCAGTGTATCGCACATTAAACTGGATAATTATATCGCAATGAATTGCGCTTATTATGTTTTAAGCTACTTTTATGCTCTTGATAGTTTTACAGACAGCCTTTTTTAAAAAGGTCAGGTGCGTGTCTTCCTGGCTCCACGCAGACAGGTACTCTGTATCTCAGAAGCAGTTGCAAATTGGCCCTCCTTTGTAGATGGAACCCCAGTCTCTGACTATATTTTGACTGCGCTAAAACCACCGTAAAGGATAAGGAGACAATAAAACCAGCCAAGACGGATATCTAAATATTCGCTGAACTTCATGCTGCATCCAAAAACTCTCCCAAATCGTCTTTGTTAGTTTTGCAGTTCAGAGGAGCATGTATTCTCAGCTGCATCACAGCAAATCCAGTAGCTGTCAGTCTACTTACACCCAGGGGCTGAACACAAAATCCCATTTCTTTTCTTCAAACTGTGAAGCTGTCTAGCCTTCTCGTTTGTTTGTTTTTATTGATAAGCAGTGGCATTAATAACAGAAACAATCTTTTTGGAACAACATTAAAAATATGGAAATTATTTTTCAGATTGTGACTCTGAATACTGTTATTTTTAACTCACTATCAGCCAGGCTTAAAAAACATGCTGTCAGTTTACGATACGCAGAATTCATCAGTGTTAAATATTTTACTGTGAAAATGACGCATGATCAAAATATCTGAACTGTAAGTGAAGTCATTGAGTATTGCTGTTTATAACAAATCACCTGGTGATTGTTTAAACTTCTATTTTTGAAGTTTAGATTTATTAATGTAGCTTAATTAGGTAAGACTGTAGCCTTTAAAAGCAAAAGAAAAAGAATCTCTTCATGGTGATCATAACCTAAGGTAGAATAAAATATTGGCAGTAGCACAGTCGATTCCAAACATGTTGGTTTTGACCTAAGGGATAGTGCTTGTCATGCAGTAAAGTTAGAGTGATAAATGCTCAGGTTTAAGATTAAAAATGCACCAAAAAAATCACTCTGAGAGTGACCTCTGTTGGTTAGTCCCTGAAGCTCAGAGATGAGGTGTTTGAGGGTCTGGGACTTTTTTTTATTCCTGAAGTTTTTGCCAGTTAAATTTGATTGCCTTTCTGAGTCGTTTGACAGCAGTAAAATAAAAGTAGGTAACATTAATGTCTCAAACTCAGACTAAAGATTCAGACTGTTCTAATAGAGCTTTGAGTAGTTGCTGAATGGTCGGTCATTGCAGGAGTAAGTGGTTAGGAGGAAAATTAGACTTTAACGCATGGACAGTGAATGTAAGTTGCTTCTGGCAGGCACAAACAGTAATGAATGAGAACGTTGAGATAAACTTTATTACACCTAAATATGCTAAATTACTCGAAGCTGGGAAGAAGCAAGCGAAGTAACCAACTAATTATGGTTTGATGATATTCACTTGGGCTTTTAGACCTATTATGGAGCATACTGATGTGAAATCAATTGGAACTTTTTTGAATAGTTTCCTTTATAAATAAGACTTGATCTTTGGAAAATTAGGCCAGGATATTACTGTGGATATGCAAAGATACACATGAGGACAGGGGCCAAATCCAGCATTTTATGGTGCTGAAGTATCATACTAAATGACTACTTAATTAAAAAAAACTCCATTTAATTAAAACAGGTTATAACTGAAGCTGCCAGGAAAATAGTGTCAGTTATTAACCTTCTGGGGTGCTCAGAACACTAGAGATGAAGTGAAATGGGAAGTACTGGAGTTGCAAGGCCTGGAAGTCCCCAAGTTGGTGGCTGCTCTGACTGTAGTTCTTTGAAATTAATGAAGCCTTGCAGTATGAGTACCATTACATTTAATAAAAAAATACAAACTTTGACAATGTTGTTATCAACAGAACCTAGGGCTGATGATAGCTAGATAATCCAGTAAAACAAAGCTTTCTACAAAAAAGGTAACATTAGTGTATAGAATTGTTCGGTTCAAAGTAGCAAAGTTTTGTGACGAATTCAAATGCAATGTATTGTAGGAATGATCGTTATCCAGCAGCCTGGTCCATGACAGGGGAAACTGAGGGATGTGGCTTTCTTGGACCTTCCCACTGGTCTGCTAAAAATCTCCAGCTCCACCAGCACGAGCCTAATTGTTGTGAAAGGTAGAAATGCAATGTAGAGTTATTGGCAATTCTGGAAAACAGTTGTTTTGCTGGACGTGAATCCACAATCAAATAAAAAAAACCCCAATGAAACAAAATGCAATAATGGAGGAATGATAATTTCTCTCTTTCTTAACCAAATATAATTATATTAAGCAAATTCTATAGGAAATTCAGAAAAATAACAGTCCATGCTTCCCCATTTTATTCTTAGAAATTATACTGTTAGTCATAAGAATGTTATGGTTTTGACCTCAAAAATATTTTACTTTTTGTAAGAATTGGTCATGAATTTTAATGCAGGTTTTTTTCTTTAGTCATCATTGAAGGTGAACAATTAATTTTACTATTACTTGCAAAGCTAAGTATCCATTCAGGAATAATACATTTTTTTCTAAATGCCTTTGCTAATGCATCAGTTAGGGAATTTCAAACCTTGTTCTAAATATTACTTGTCTATTTATAAAAAAAATGCTTATTTGACTATTAGAAAGTGAAATGAAAGCATCGGTAGATGTTTTTGATTCATCAGCAATTCTTAATTGATCAAAATCTTTGCGCAATATCTTGACAAACTCCAGTGAAGGTAATAGAGCATATGTAAAGCATTGCTAATAAACACCTTTTTAGAGACATTTCTAAGAGATGGTAAATCTTTATTCAGTAGAAATAAACTCAGTGTTACTGTCGTAATTTATCCCATGTGCTGACTGTCCATCATGTAAGGACATAGCTGCACAGAGTAACACTAAGCAATGTGATTATCCAGTGATATACATGTATGTTTTACACTGTGAACAATGTACCTGCAGTTGAAATATGAAGTAATTTATTTCAATGAACTATGTCCATTACTTTTTTATTGTCAACAAAATATTTTAAAAACTGCAGAAAGTAATTTTTTGAGGTACTATTTTAACCATTTTGTTCTGAAAGGGAATGTTTTGGAGTGAATTAAGACTGTAACTTGCTTTTGCGATATAATGTTCTATGTAATTAGGTAAGAGAACAGCTTAAATAGGTCATTATTTAATCTTTAGAGTTCCTTTTGCTTATTGGTCAGAAATTCTCTTATGGAGAGAATAGTTGACAAACCCCACTTTCCTTTAAACCATGACTTTAAACCAACTGAAAAAAATGTTATTCTTCCGGACTAGAATAAACTCAGTAGCCTGTAAGTGCTGTTGCTCCCTTTGCTTGCTAGGGCAGCCTGAAAAATGCATGTGATAATACTTTTATGAAGCAGGAGTGGGAACAAGAGTATAAAGAATTCAAAATCTGGACAAGTGGTTTAGGGCATTGATTTTCTACTCAATTCTCCTGCTTCTGGCTGTGTGAAATGGATCAAACCAATTTGTTCTCTTGACCTACAGTGTCTTCCACTGTCCTATATTATGTGTGTTTAGACTATATATATAAAAAAAGTCTTCTAAGTGCTTTTATCTCAATGACTATGCAGCACTGAACACAATCTCCTTGTACGACACCATGCACAAAGCAGATTTGCTTTTCTCAGCTGTCACTATTTTCTTTTCCGTAATTTTTTATGATATATGTATGTAGTGTGTTTATAGTAGATGAGACCCATGCAATTGGGTTAGCGTGGATGTTGAGCCTGAGCTAACAATGCTGCTAGAGATACACATCAATGTGGTTACACAGCTCTATGTCTACGGCTGTCACACCAGCTCCCAACCAGTAAGGCAAATGCATTACTGAGATGTTGCAGAGTTAGAGATGAGACATGAAGAGAAAGTATTGGCAAATAGTGTGGGGGGGGGAAATATGTTCTTACAAAAAAGCTGAACACTGTTGATACAGGATGCATTGTGTAGATATGTTTAAGGTTGTTATTTCTCAAAATTAAAAAAAACCCCAACAATTTCTTGAGTGTTTAGTCTTGGGGTTCTGTTTTATGAAGAAGAAATTAAATGCGTCCTGTTTTTTACTAAAAATATGGAATAAGCTAGATATGCTTGTCACTGAATAGATCTGTATTCGTTCTTAGCCATTATAGATTTAATATCAAGAGATAAAGTACCCAATTTATGGTGAAAGCACAATACATGATGTAAAGAACCGAGTATTCAAGTATTTTCTTAATTGTGTTACATGCATAGAGAAATGTCACTGAGATGTTGTGAATGGTACCAATCCCCCTGAGATACAGAGTGGGAGGAAGGATAAGTTGAGAGAAATAGTATAAGTATTTGAGTTTTCTAAGGAGACCTGGTGAGAACAACAGGGCTAATATAACATCTAGGTTTTGCTGGGCTTTGATTCTGCTGGCATTTTGTCATAGCAGGTTTCAAGGGACTTAAAAAAATTAATTGCCTACATTTTCAGATATCTGCTAATCCAGAGAGGCTGGATGGCTTTGATGTAGCTACAGCATGTGAAAATACCAGACATAGTCCCGTATATCTGATACATTTTCAGTTGTCGGGATCCTTATTTCAGCTGTTACACGGTCACCTTTACTATTCATGCACAGGGCATGAGAAGGAGCTTGGCAGAAAGAAGGTGTAAGTTGCCTTTTTTTTTCCTAAATGATTAACATCTATTATTTTTTTGTGGTGTTAGATGTTGCATTTACTGTATGTGTAAAAGACACTTCAAATTGGTTTAAAAAACAAAATAAATTCTTCTCTCACCAGGTATTCTGCTACACAAAATACATTCCCATTTCATTCAAGTTATTGGCCTTTGAAGGTAAAATATAGTAGATAACTAGACTCTTGAGGTGAAATTTGGTTTTCTCTTTCACTATTTTTGTATTCTTAGGCTTTGTTTCTTTGTAAGCTGTTCTGTTTATTCCATCTTTCCTGAATGAAATCAATTCTGTAACTGCATTATGCAAATTTAGTACAACAGGAAATTCAAGGCAAAATGGAAGTCAACTCATGGCCAGAGTAATCATTTTATCTATAATTTACAAAATAGAACTTAAATATTAATCCACAGAAACAAATGGGCCTGCTTTTTTATAAAAGTCATCATAGTGAGACTGGTCAGGGGTCTGCAGCACTTGTCTATGTGGAGAAGCTGGGGGAACTGGGCTTGTTCAGCCTGGAGGGTTGACGGTTTGGTGGGAACAAAGCAGCAGACCCCCGGCAGCTATGAGAAAGGGATTGAGAAGATCCCCTTTTCTGAAGGGGATCTCAAAGAGCCTGGTTCTTTGTGGCGAGAGGAGGAGAGATAACACATGGGAATTGAAATGAGGGGTTCAGACTGCACATAAGGCAGAACATTTTCACCAGTACAGTCAAAGATTGGACCAGTATGCTTAGAGAGAGCTACCTCCATCATTAGAGGTTTTCAAGACCCAACTGGCTTGAGCCCTGAGTAACCTGAGTTCATAGCTGCCCTGACTTTGAGCAGGACATTGGCCTACAGAATTTCTCAGATCCTTTCCAGCCTGAGTTTTCCTGTGATCCTGTGGTTTCATGATGTTTAGATGTTTCTTTCAGAAATTAAATTGCTCAAGAGGCAGTGAGAGAGAGGACACGTGAACTTGTTATAATGCTGTGTCAGAGAGATAGCGTGCTTGCTTTCTGTCGATTTGCAGAGGATGCTCGTGTTGGCACTGACAAGGCCACTTGCTAAGGGAAAGAAAGGAGATCTCCATAGAAGTGTCCTGGCTGAAGTCAGCTAGCAGTGTTCTTTATCTTGACTATTTATTCTCAACTGAGTCAGAGAGGAGAACAGGCTTCCTGTTTAGTGTAAGCCTCTCTTTTTGTATTGGAGTGATACTTTTATTTCAAAGTAAATTGCTTTTAAAAAGGAGCTTAATTTTTTTATGTAAACTATGCTTTTTCACTCTTAACTACTATGGCTATGTAGGATACACACAAAACCGTAGGCCTACAAAATATTAGTTATAAATAAAAGTTCCCGACACAAATTGTCAACTTTATATGACTGGTGAGATGTAAATGCTCTTTATATGTCTTGTGCTCATACAAAATTCAGAAGAAAGTACACTGAAGAGACCTGACAGCAGACTGGCTCTTACGGTTTGCTCTTATGGCAAAATGTCCAGACTGTATTGCACCTTGGCAGTGGTTCATATCCAGATCGTATTATCTTGTATAGCAGTTCTGTGTTGACTGTAATCACATACTAGTCAGGAAAGGCCGTATGTCCCCTATGAACCTTGACAGCATATATCAAATAAGTACTTTTTTATTTGCCATTCTCTCAGTGGTTTTTTAGAGAGTATTTAAAAAATAAGTAGACACTAATATCAGACATCTCTTAGTATTTTTAAATATGACAGCTTTTGATATATGCAATTAATAAAGTTAGACATGCTAGACTATTTAAAATACAATCTTTAAATAGTTGCATATCATTTTAAGAAGAAGCTGTATTGTCTGCCCTCAATTCATTTTGGGCCTTTGTCTCTCAGTGGGACTTAATTTTTGTGTTAATTGTTGTCGTGAACGAATTTTTGGAGGAGAGGTTGTGAAAGAGACTGGTAGGGATTCAAACTTGTCATGCTGTTGGACATCTGTCTACTTCAAGTTAATTGCAATATATTAATTTACGTGTAACTTCAGTCAGCTTTTTAAAAGAATCTTATTAGCAGATATAATGGACTTTTTACTGCACGTACTGTCCCTTCTGGCTTTTTTATATTACTTCAATATTCAGGTGTTATAGAAGATTAGGTGACAGAATAGCAGAAGTTAAAAAACCCCTAAACACCCCCAAAACAAACAAATGAACTCCAAACAAGCTTGATAATCTTACTGCTGGGATTATAACTTGTTTTGTTACTTTTAATCTTTTGCAATTAGAAGTAGAAGAAGAAAAAAGAAGCTTTTCACTTTAGTCATAAGAGTCTAGCTCCCAGCGTTGTTCAGACTAGCTTTGTACTTGCTTTTTTCTTTAGGGAAGTAAGTCTTATACTTTGAGTACGTGGGTCAAAGAAAATTTTTTGATCTAATTACGCTTACTGTGTTATACTGAAATTTCCTCCTTACCATTTAACTTTTATAACTTTTTTATTTACTTTCATTTAAAGTTTAAGCCATAAATAAACCAAAGGTGTAGAACCGTCTAGTCCAGAACTACTTACCAGGTTTGAAAAAATGCATGAACAGTGTTGGCTAATCTGAAATTGAATCTTTCACTGAAACATTATTTATTGTGTTCTGCACATTTCACAACTCTTCACAGTCAGGGATTTTAAGTTAAATATTTTCAAAGGTTGTTGAAAACTTCCTTTATTTTCCTTTGACCTACCATAAGCCCCTCTCATTATATGACCAATCCAGGCTTTTTGAGGTATTTTTTGTATCACTGTGTTTACAAATACATGGATGTTTAAAAAAGAGAAGTTGCATATATCTGCGTAGATATTGTTGGCTCATTGTGAGTGATATTCTTGTGGCAAGCTGTCACTATTACTCATTTTTATTATCTGTTTAATCTGAAAAATTAGGGAGAGGGATGAATGAATTTCAATAATTATTTTACAGCACTAATGGAGACACAGAATATATAACAACTCATTAATTACTGCTGTACAATTTTTATATAAAATACTGAAAAAAGCGCTTAGATTTATATGTGTAATGATGCATTACTCTGAAGGAAGATGAGATACTTGTTTGTTCTTGGTCCTATGTTGAATAGTACAAGCCTTTCTTTTGAAGGCTGTTGTACTTGGATTGCAGTGACACCCAAATGCCATCAAAGTGCCCATTGGTCTGGGTTAGTGGTTAAAAATGCCATCTATAATTGTACTCGTTAAATACTTTCCCGAGTGAATTGTGTCAAAGTTCCAAAAGGATATAAAACTGTATGCTGGCTAGGAATATTAATTTAGTACCAAATCTAATATATTTTTCATTGAATAAACAATCCCAAGCCAAAAGAACAGCAAAACTAGAAATGCCTAACCTTATTTCAGATATCTGGAAAACCTCTTAGTATCTTTGCTGATTGGGTTCTTTGTCAGTGATGCTAGGCAGCACGTAGGAATTTTATTCAGTGATTTGGAAACAGTCATTCCATATACATAAGAAGCCTGATGCTTCCGTATTAAATAGATCGTCTTTGTATTATTTTAAATGTTCTCTGATGTCAGGATGACTCTTGTTTCTCAGACTGAAAGATAACGTAGAGAGGACTGTTCACAGGCTAGAACTTTACCAGTCCTTGGGCAACGGGGCTTTGGGAACAGCTCCATGGAATGGATGGCAAAGGCAGGCTCTTGACAGCTTCTGTGATGAGCTGCCTAAAATGGAATGTTCTGAATGCTCACAACTGTTCTGAGAAGCAAGTGGACTGGACTGAGAAAAGATACACTTTGGTTATGGAGACATTGGGAATTTATTTAAGTGAAGATTACATGTTTTAATGAACTAGCTACTGCTATCTAACTACATGAAATTGGTAAAATAATTTGCATGGAGAAGTAAAAAGACTGAGGTCAGAATTATCTGATTTATTTGTAAAATTAAAAAATTAATGCATTTAAGATTAATTTGCTTTTGGAACACTTTAAGCTACTGGAGAAAAGCTGGTTTTATTCACAATTGACACTGATGTGGCAATTCTCTTGTAATAGATAGAGTATTGCCGTAATACCAAGTCATCAAATGTTCCTGTGGCTTTCTGTGTCCCTTGCTTAAATCTGTAGCTCCTAAATTCTTTTTGGAATAACATACTTATTCTGTTATAAGACTAGTTCCCTGCTGATCATAATCCTCAGCTCTCTTCCATGTAGTTCTTGTTTGGTCTTCAAGGAAACTGGACGGAGATTTTTCTTTACAGTTTATTTTGTGCCAACACTTGGCTTATCGTAATGTGCAAATATCTCTCTTTTTCCTGTAGTGGATGGAAATCTAGAATAAAGTTACTTATCCACTTAGTAACTTGTATGTTTCTGTATTATGTATCATTGCTGCTATTCTGAGCAAGGAACACAGCATTAATTCTGTGCCATTATAAAGAAATGAAAGATGGTAGGGTTACAGTTTATTCTGGTTAACAATACTTGGTATATATATCTTGTAAGTTTTGGGGTTTTCTCTTGTAGTTCTATCTATAATTTATATAGTTAACATGCATGGAACATTTAATTAGATTTTAATAAACATTTATAAAAGTCAAACAGGGTTTTAGAAATGCCTTGGAAATGCTTAATTAAGCAGGGATAGATATTTTTTTCCTGCTCCGAGTCAGTAGCTATTTGTATCAGAAGTATTCTGTTGATTTACCTGAAACATTCTTCTGCAAGATAAGTAGAGATAAAAACATTTTGTGTGACGAGTGTAGAAGTTAGAAGGAAGCAACCATGGAAGCTTTCTGAACATCAGGATTCTTGATATTTTATATTAAGAGTGAGGAATAATTATGCACTGAAAGTAAGTATGGTAACCTTTCCTCTGCAATATTACTGCATGAGCAACAACATAACCTACAGTTTTGTTAAACCAGAAAAATTTATTATAAACTGGTAAAATAAGAAAGTAGGAGGTTGACTCAGGAATGTTACCCTGCACTCAAGTCACAGACATCTTTCAGGCAGGAAATTGCTTCCCGAGTACAAGCCAGGAGGTTTTTGTGAAGTACTCTATGTTGTCCTAATTCTGCTCCAAGTGGAGGCAATTTCAGCTTTTTGGGGTTTTGTTACCTCCATCATGAGGGAAGGGCCAAACAGAAACGTAGCAGACTTCAGAATTTTTTGAGAAAACTGAATATAAAATTTGTGTTTGTCTCTTGTAGTATTACACACTTTGCCACCTCACTGGTGCTACAGAGCCCTCGTTATCATCTGCTCCAGCTGTGATGTCAAACATGACAGCTGCCCAACTAATTGGCTTGGCTGAGTTTAATTTAAGAGGACATGCTAGTGTGTTTAAATGATGTGAAATCTCCAACCAATTCTGTCTTTGCAGTTTCAGTCATCCTTTTGATGCCAGAATCCTTTTATTTGGATAGTTGCATGCTGTTGCTCTCTCGCTGGTTCTTGCCCATCTTTCTCCTTCCCCTCCACCTCTCTCCCCACACACCACCACCCCCCCCCACCTTCTTCTTTCAGTCTAATGGATTATAAATTGGTTGTTTTTTTCATGCCCTTCCATGACACTGAACTTGTGACATTCTGTTCTTAGTGGAAGCTCATGAAGTGTGAATAGATAAAATACAGGTAGGTGTGTTATAGGCATTCACGATGCACATTATTTATAACATTTCTGTTGTATAATAGCATCTTTTGGACAAAATTAACCTGCATATGCATTTTATTACACACAAATACTTGTATTACACCATGTCTGTAATAAAGTAATTCACATCACAGGTCAGTTTCCCTCAGTTTTATCATTGTCTGGTATGCCAAGATTAGAAAATAGTACAAAGACTGAGAGAAAAATAACAATTTCTGCAAGGTGATTAGTTTTTAGTTACTTGATTGAATGTGACTTGAGTTTATTGCCGTGTAATAAATATGGTGATATAACTACTGCAAAACAGATTTATACCTTTGAAAATGTGAGGGAATTCAATTTTTAAATTTCTGATTTTTTTGTTAATTTTTAAAAATCATGATGTACTTGCCTTTTCAACAGCATGCAACTATCCAAACAATACAAGTATAATTTACTTGCCTTTTCATATTAGTTTTAAAACAACAGGGAAGATATTTTGGATTAATGAATGACAGCAATTACCAGCCTATTAAAGAAATTAAACTACATAAGAAAATTATATTTTAATTAAAATCTAATTCATTAATTTGGAAATAGTTTAATTAATTTTAAATTTAATTGAAGCATTTAGAATTAACTTATTCCTGTTATATTACAAAGAAATTTAAGTGACTGTTATTCTGCAGTAGTGGATATAACTAGTAAACACCATATTTCAGGCCTAGTATGTTTTGTTGATGTTTTTGTAAAGTCAGGTTGATCCCTTTTGAACCAGATGCTAAAAAGAAAATTTTTAAAAGGCGCGTTGGTACTTGATTGATTTGTTAGCACCTGTGATGGATTTAATGGATATTTCTGACAGGACTTCTGCTCCTTACTGAGATCCTTGCCTTGGAGAGGTTCCAGGTGTGGTAATGAAAAAAAGTTACAAATGAGGACAGGAACAGCTAATGTTGTATGTGATGTGGAATCCAGAGTACAGAAATTAAAAGAAATATAACACTATAATTAATAAGCATGCTAGAATTTAAAGGATTACAGTAATTTAACTTCTAGATGTTTTTGGACTAGGACTCTTCATTTAGGACAGCAAGGCCTCTATGTCCCGACTGGCAGCTTCACTGGAACTGAGGGACTGTTTTTCTATATGGCCTCTTCTCCCAGTGCATCACTCCTGCAGTGTCTCGCTAAAAGTAGATGTAGGCCAAGAGGGAAAATTATGCAGCTCTGTTGACTTCCATGGATGTTTGCACATTTATGCTAGCCCGATGCTGTCCTTAATTGTGCAAACTGGCTGGTGTATGGGAACTGTGTACTAGGAACAGCATAGTGAGAGGCAATAGAAATCATAAGCAATGCAAAAGAAATAATATACAAAGCCCCATAAACTTTGTATTAAATTTTGGATTAAAAAGTGTCTCTCTGAATTAAATTTGGCCCAGCTGTTGCCATTTGTCAGCTTTTCAGCTTTACAAAATACATTATTGATCTTGGTCCAGTCCCTCTAGGGGTGTGCTGCTATTGGATATGCCACACATGGCAGATTAAAGTGTCACTGGAGAAGCCAAAGGCTGTTGGGTATGGGTCTGAACACTCAACTGGTGTACTGAAAACTAAATAGTCTTATGCTTCAATCTGTGAGATTTAAGTAGAAAGACACTGCTTACTGTTTACTGGAATGTGTGCTTTTATACTGCATATGAAAGCACAGCAAAAATCCTATGACTTTCTCCTAGAGTCTCTGTGTGATCTGTTTGTTCTGTGGTCTGATCTAGAGGTAAAAGTTATCTTGGTTAGAACTTTCCTTGCCCATGACTGTGGCTTTGTTGAGCAGAATTAGGTGTAGAAATAAACCCCCTTGTGCTGATGTATTCTTCAATTTTTAATGATATCTTCGTAGAAGAGAGTGCATAAACTGCCCAGGGATGAGCCTGTCCATGTGCGTTGTTAACTATGCAGATGTAGAGGTGGTGGCCTCAATTTCTAGGAACTGAGAAATAAAAAAAGACTTCTCGAAACCGGCAGAGAATTTTAGAGTAAGAAAATTAATTAATAACTCTGAAAACATATTTAAATGTTGTAAAATAACTCTTAATAAGCCAGAAAGCCGTAGAATATCTTAAAAAATGGTGATATTTTAATTCTTTTGGTGTATTTAACTGACTCAGAATATGAAGGTTTGCTTAGGTTTGAAATCACACTAAGTCAAGGGCATTAGATAACTAGGTGAAGCATCTGGAACCATAGGCTGCATACATTTTTCTGTTTTTAACAGTCACCTTCTAGAAGGCCAGAACTCACTGCAATGATGAAGCTAAGGTTGTAGTAGTTTTCATTGTAATTTAACTTGATGTGAATTATCACTAATATTTTATGCACAGTGCAATTTCTGTATGAATTAGTCTGTGATCCAGATTAAGAGACTGAAGTACAGCTACTGTGTTTAAAATAACATAGCATTAGCTAAGCCATTTTTTGAAACTGCCCTACAGAAGATGAAGTTAGTTCTTATGCTCAGCCTCGAGGGTGACTCTTAATCATAGAAGATACTGACTTCTCTTTAGATTATAAGCCTAAACCATAAATAAATAATAACAACTTTTTATTAAATCATTTTTGCTTCTGTTATGAAATTGTGAGGGTTTGAACTCTACTAGTGTGATAAAGATGTGAAAATACAAACATCAGATGAGAAGTGAAAGCAGATTTAAGAATGAAGGTTTAACTTTGAGCATAAAAGTAAAAACTGAGTCGTTGTTATTCCCCAGACTAATAGCAAATCATTTAAGGTGCTGGAATAAACTGTACTGATCTGAATTTATAATTAATTTTTGAGATTGATAAGTCAGTAGGTAAACTCTGTGAAACAGAAGCCTGAATACAAAAGGAAATAGATGTTGAATGTCTCAGGTAGTTTTGTGAATGCTGTGGTCATAATATTTATTCAGAGTTAGTCTTCATCTTGTGTGAATTTTTCAGACTTGATACTGTTTTGCATTGAAAGAGTGAGTTGTTATCATTCAGTATAATTTATTGAAAAGTCTGTTTCATTCGTGTTATTGCACTGTGCTTTTCTTCTTTTTGAATGCACCGAAGCTGCTTTGTTGTGCTGGCTTTTAAGTTTACACTTGAGTAAAAATAGGCTTTTTAAAAGGTTTGCACTGATCAGAATCGATCAATTTTTTATCAGGCAACCAAAATAAGTAACTTATCACACTTCAGGAGGGTGCACAGAGCACAAAACTAGGGCGCAGGAATTAATATTTTAGTATTCTGCACTTAAGTCATTACACGCTCTTTTGCTGATGACAATGGAAACAACTTAGAAAAGGAGTGAAGGAGAGGAGCCTTCTCTCTCATTAGTTGTCAACAAAAACCTGAATTGACTAAGAAAGGCTGTGATCTGCTGGCTTGTTTTTCCACCTCACAACTCACATGTCAGACAGTTTACTCATATGCTCATTTTATCATGTTCTTATCTCAGAAATATAAATTCTTGTCATTTCCTCTTTGACCCTGTGTATGTATGTCTAATTCTTCTTTAAAGGCAATAGAGCCCAGAGGACTTGGTAAATCAAAATTTAATGCTTTCCTCTGATACAGATTTTGAGTAGTCACTTAAGTGCCCAGTTTGATTACCACTCATTATTTGGGGACCATCAACACGTACTTAAGAATCTATTGGAATTTTAGGAGGTTATTAATAAAATTAATAAAATTGCTGCCTTTCGTGTTCCTCGTACAAACCTATTGACTGTTATGTGTGCAGTCCTTCCTCTTTCATATTTCAACATTCATTTCTGTCTTGCATATTCTTTTCTTTTTTTTTTTTTTTGCAAGATGGCTTCCACTGTTTTCTAAGACATGGCTGCTTTCTTTTCAG
>VXBO01011023.1:275228-365029 GCA_013400135.1 Rhinoptilus africanus | reverse complement strand
ATAAAATGTGATATTTTTACACCTTAAAAAATTGCTTTCATATTACTCAGGTGGCACAAAAGGAATGGAAGCAGTGTGTTTCTACTCTGTAGAAATTCTGCCTTCATGAGACAACTTTGCTGTCAAACCCATTGTGATACAAGGGAATAGGAGCAGCTTCTTTTTGGCCATCTGCAGAGAGCAGGCAATCTGTAAAACAAACTTGTTGTCATGTGTTTGGCAAAGCCACTTACAGGCTTTTCTGTCTTGTGCATGTAAGAAAAATTNGGTTGAAAGCCAGAGGCTTAGTGCTTGGCTCATCACATTAAAGAGGAGAAGACATACAGGATCACCAGGGCAGAACAGGGAGGAGGCAGAGAGAGGGAGAGGAACATCAGCGGAGAAACAAAAGGCTTGATGTGTACCTTGTAGTTTGTTTGGGTGGTTTTTCTTTTACAAAGTCAAGTAACATAATGTGACTTGTCTGATTATAATTCTTCTCAAGATCTGCGTTGTGAACAGACGGTTATAGGACTGCCACTTGACATGGTCATGTCTTTTCTTGTTGGCAGTTATAAAATGCGATCAGTGAGTTCTAAGGTGTAGTGGTAACGCAGGTCAGGCCGATCGGTGATGGGGTTGCCTTGTGCTTGCTGAAACTCTGTGGGGCACAAAATTTTAAAGATGCGTTTGTCCTGCACTGGGCGCATCTAACCCTTCTGTTCTCAGTGATAAGCACACTGAGCGTGGGCTTCTTCTGTTTTTAAACCTACCCTTTTAAAAATAAATATAATTTTGTGCACAAGATATAGACATCCATTACTTTATGCCCTTACTCTAAGCAGAAGCTTTTTTTTCTCTTTTAGTTAATCCAGCCCAGTTATTTTCACAAAGTTATTCTTACTCTTTGATAACTTAGTTTGCAATATATGAGCCAACTAAAACCTCTAGCATCTGCTTAAAAGTAGCATTTGAAAACCTAATACACTTGAATTTTTGAATTTTCTGTACTTCTCTGTTTCTTGAGTTCTTAGAAGTTGTATTCTCACAGAGGACAGATGTGTTTTCTCTTCCATTTATATTTNAATCTGTAAAACAAACTTGTTGTCATGTGTTTGGCAAAGCCACTTACGGGCTTTTCTGTCTTGTGCATGTAAGAAAAATTAGGAGTCTGAGAAATCAGCCTGACGAGTACAGTGGAGAAAATGAGGCCTGTCAGTATATAAATGTAATGGTCACTAATGCTGCAAAGCACTTGGATATGCAGTGTTCTGTAACTTAGATGCTTACTAGCTTCTTGGTAATTGCCATTGACAGTACATTTAA
The DNA here is from genome assembly GCA_013400135.1 of Rhinoptilus africanus. Taxonomy (NCBI): domain Eukaryota; kingdom Metazoa; phylum Chordata; class Aves; order Charadriiformes; family Glareolidae; genus Rhinoptilus; species Rhinoptilus africanus. The sequence goes on along the minus strand of VXBO01011023.1, from coordinate 363,724 downwards.
AATACTGTGCCAGTTTTCTGACCTACAGTGTATGAGTTTTAATCTGGCCTTTTCTGATTTGACCGATCGGTTTTGTGCTGCAACGATGTTTCATGAACTTTTAATTTGCTCATGAGAAATTTATTTGGTAAGGGGCTATGTGACTTTCCACGACCACTACTGCAGTGCACTGCAGACTACGCTTGTCTTGTGGTTGAATGAGGAAAAACGCAAGCAAATTCCAAATGAATTAGGTCAGGTTGTGGAAGCAGTTTAGCTGCAGCAGCACAGAGCTCAGCAAAAGCCAATTAATCTGCCCGCTTGCATAAATACTGCTCTGCCTGCCCCTCTCCCTAAAGAAGAAAAGCAATTTTGTCCATCTTCAACCCAGTAACTCTCGTGGGCCCCTTTTTCAACATAATTTACGTGTATTAATCACAGCCTAGTTTTCTTCCCTGTCTGTCCTTATTGTATTACTCTAATCTGGTTTGAGTGGATGACAAATCTAACAACAAAACTTCAAGGTCAAAAAGGATCTCTTGGGTCTCGAGAATGTCTTGAAAAGTAAATAAAGAATAAATCTATGGTGTGATGATTCTGAAGAACTTATATCACCGTAAAACTGGAGACTGTAAAATTAGCAGTTGGGGAGACAAACTGGTAATACCCAGCTGTATTTAATGCAGTTATGCTTACAAAAGAATGAGCAAATTCTCTTGTCTGAACAGGACACATCAAACAAAAGGAAGATGTTCACAGCTCCAGTACACAAAGAAGTGCTTTTCCCACCATTTTTTCATAGGCTCATACTCTCTATGTTTCTACTTTATACACTCCTCCTTTGCTGTTGTCTTCCTGCTTCTCTCTCAAGTAACCTGACAAGATTTCCCATGCGCTGTGTGCTTTCCTCTGGTTTAGAGTACCAGAGGTCTTTGGTTCTGACTAATTGATATCACTCACTCCTTAAGTGAAGAACCACCAGAATACTTCCCTAACCAGTGAGTCTGCCTTTTTCGTATGTACTGTATATCTGAGGCTAAAACAGAACACTTTATTTAATCTAGCCATTAAAGAAGCTATTAACGTCACCAAATCTTACAGTTGTGCTCAGATGGGCATAATATCTCCCATTTCTAAGTATCTGTGTCACTGATGATAGATTTTCTTAATCCACTTTGCACAGCTGTAGCAAATCACTATTTTTTTTTTCTAATACATACTTTATGCTTGCAAATGCTCTTGAAAAATCACTAAGAGCTCTGTCGAAGCTGCCATTGTAGTAATTGTAAACAGTTGTATAAAATTATGCTGTCATGCTGTCTGTTTCAATTAAACTCGCAACATTTTTGTATGGGGTATACAAATCTATACAGTAAACTGGAGAGAATGGGTCCTTGACAGTTCTATTAAAAGGCAAATTGTATTTCTTCGTGGCATAACTTGAGAAAAAATATAAGCAGTCAGCCTTTTTTTCTAAGATGAAGATGCACTAAAATACACAATTTAACAGTAAACTGCAATCCAACAATACTGCAAAGATCTTAGCTTTCCATCACAATCACAAAAGCATCTTTTTCAGTTACATTAAACATGACCTGAAAGTGAAGGACCAGCTCGTAGAAATAGGATGAACTTAATCTGCTTGTACTGATCTGTTATGCTGCTCGCTGCTGAGCGCCTCCTGGTCTTCCTTTCTTAGCGTTCAAAGGTAGAGCGGGACAGCGTCTGACAAGACAAGGCACAAGGTGAGATGTCCGTTTTCATGTTTAGCGCATTTGCTCTTCCACTTTGATTATAGAAAGAAGTGGTTTCATGGCAGAACAGGGCATCCTAACACCAAAACTTTTGCAGACACTTAAAATACCACTGCCGCCTTTCACTAGGAAACATAAAAAAGTGGGAAGTTACAGTTCCGCTGTGGGTTTATACGCAAATAAACAGTAGAACGTGGAGAAGAAGAGCACTGAGGGAGAACAGAGCCTGAAGAATCTGATGCTTGATCTCAGATTCCTTGTATGAATTCATTAAAAAGCTCTGGAACAATTTGGAATTAAAATTATTTCCATGTGGAATCCTTTTGTTTGCTGCCAGCTGATTTAAGCACAGTGCATGCTGGCACCTCTAACTTTCATCACTTTGGTTTTGGAATCTTTGAGAAGTAAAATAAATATCCTGGACAGACACCACATGCTTCAAAATGTTGAGAAGCCTGTGAAAAATGCCGTCATCATAGAATCATAGGGTTGGAAGGGACCTTTGGAGACCATCTAGTCCAACCCCCCTGCCAGAGCAGGGCCACCTTAGAGCAGGTTACACAGGAACGCGTCCAGGCGGGTTTTGAATGTCTCCAGAGACGGAGACTCCACCACCTCCCTGGGCAGCTTGTTCCAGTGCTCTGCCACCCTCAAGGTAAAGAAGTTCCTCCTCATGTTTAGGTGGAACTTCCTGCACTCAAGTTTGTGCCCGTTCCCTCTTGTCCTGTCACTGGGCACCACTGAAAAGAGCCTCGCCCCATCCTCCTGACGCCCACCCTTCAAGTATTTGTAAGCATTGATAACATTGATAACATTCATTCCTTATAATTCGCTGCAAATGATTCTTTGACCTAACATACTTTGCATTTAATGGCCATAAGCCACAAAAGCAGAAATTAGCACAACCGATGAAAGGCAGTGAGTAGGATACGTAGTCATAACATTAACTTAGCTGAGATATATGCTAATTAATGCATCTAAATAATTTTATTCATCAAAGTAGAGTTTCATTTGTATTATTATTACTATGGTTAATTCTCTCTTGTTGTAGTAAAGATGCCATTCAGTAATGTCCATTTAGAGGCAACGTATTTTTGGTGAATGTGTTTCATGGAAACAAAATGCCTCCACTTTCCCTAGTCCCAGTTCTGTTGTCATCCAAAGGGGAGAACTGGGAGGAGTGGTCTCTAGTTTGCTCGAGAGAGAAACATTTGTCCTTAAAATCACAATTTCTTAAGAAAATGTATATCAACAGAATAAGTGTTGTTTTGCAACCAAATACACTAGAGTGTATTTAATTTTGTTAAAATTAGCTCAATGGACTGTAGGAAAATGAAGATGTGCAATTGCAGAGTAGCTAATGAGAGTCCATCACAGTGACACTGACTTCAACCCAGGCAAACTAGGGCTGTGTGCCTTTTATTTTTTCATGGCATTTGGCAATCTTTCTGTCTTCAGCCACTTACATTAGTGCTTACTATAGGACTTTTCCACTGACTGGATCTTAATTCCAGAAGTAAGGTAGTAAGGTTCATATGCAGGCCTCAACTTGTATTCATCGTTCAACAAGTATTTCTTCTCCAGGTACTGTGGCAGTTGGTAGGCAGGCATTTAACAGCTCATATGTAATTACTCTGCATGCATTTAAACTTGCTTAAATGGCATACCGAACAGGGAAGAGAAGTCAACGAGACATTGAAATTACTGTTGTAAGTTGTCCAAGCAATCTAACCAGCATTAGCAAAAATAATAAAGAAAAGAAATAAAGAAAGAAGTATTTATATTATGATAGTCTTGTGCAGCAGTGTTTAATATCTACACAAAATACAGGAAAGCATGTATGCGTGTATTTCTCGTATGGCTATATGTATATACACATAACCTGTAATTATCACAACATGAGTTTCTAGAAGTTGCTTTTAGAAATGTAATCTTACGACCTCTGTCTTGAATTTTATATTCCATTCTAAAACCAAAGGATTTTTATTCTGAAAACGGTTCCTCATTGCAAAACTTGGTTATGGAACTGTTTGGTTTCATTTTATCTGGAAGTTGTCATGCAAATATGATGGGAACGCCTTCTCTCTATTAAAAATGTTCTCTCCATTTAATAATTCTAGATAAAATCCAGCTAGTGGGGCAGAAATTTCCTTCTTAGGCAAAAGGGAATTTAAGGAAAATCTCCAGATTCGTTATCACAGTTTTCTCACAGCTGGGCCAGTAGTGGAGTGAGCAGCCACGCCAGCCAGCACAGTCAGTCCTTAATGTACCTATTTGGGTGAAATCGCACTTTCGGTGCCAGATCTTGTATTCTCCTCTCTCTTGAAGAGTCTGACTCAAAGACGCTAGTCAAAGCTTTTTGCCTCTTTTATTCTTGCTCAATGGGGCTTTTGCTTTGTTTCTGGTGATTCTGGCAGCACCACCGTGTACAAGGTATGGGTTTTGCTCTTTTCACATGCTATGTTTTATAGGAATGCAGGAAGCGATGGTAAGGGCAGTGATCAGGTTTTTTAAAAGTATTACAACACCGTTGTTTGAGTGAATATATTGCTGATCCAGCACAGTAATTGATAGACGTTCCAATGTCTGTTTGGAAATTACAGCTGTATAGAATGATTGCCTGGGAAGTACGTCAGAGAGATATTGTTGGGTTTATAAATATATCAAGTGGATAAATAAACAGAAAGATAAGAATGATTGAAGCTGAAAGATAAGTTGGCGCAAGAATGAATGGGTTTACATTGATGCAGTATGAATTTAGACTGAAAATCAAAAGAAAATTTTTACAAGTTAGAAAAATCAGGTTCTGCACCTTAGAGCCTAAGAGATGTTTAAGATATCAGCTGGTCAACATTATAAACGTGATGGTACAAGTGACTCAGTTTCACTGCCTTTTCCTTGCCACGTTTACTGGACCTCCATAGAAATTTTCCACATGTGTGTATCCAGACTCCAACTTTTGGTGCCCTGCTAGCTTTCTACTAATGCAGCTGTTTGGCAAAAGTAGTAGTAGTCATCTCAGGGAAATGGATATCTCATAGCAACTCTAGGTTTCTCCAAGTTAACCTCATCTACCTAGCATGAGCAATAAGAACCAGCTGCAAGACCACAAGGTGTTCCTAGGCCGTGATAATTCATGCGTGGCTGTTCTTCCATGCTGCAGTAACTACGTGCAGGTAAACCTCCTGGTGACCCATTGAACATGTAAGGCTGGGTGCTAGCGTCACTTGTCTCTCTCACAATGTAGATTTTATCCCAAAGAAATAAAATTTTCTGGAGAGCTTCAGAAGTATGTGCCTAAGACAACCCATTTCCATTTTGAAAATTATTTCAGCTTTGTTTTAGAAATGTAAAGGTACTGAGTTTTTGCTTTAGTGTTTTATTTAAGTGAAGAAAATCACTACTCCTCAATGGCAGGTGCATTGGCAAATGAAAAATAGAGGCAGCTGCTTTTTCAGCTTAAAATGTTCTTGAAAGTCAGTTATATGTAGTCCAGAGCTGCTGAAAACAGGAGGGGACGGCAGTTTGCAACAGACAACTGTTTTCCTTTGAGGAAAACAATACTGCTGCTGCTGATGATGTTCTCTGATATTATGGCAGAATACTGAATTCTTCAAAAACCTGTCTGAAAAAAAAATGTTTTTATCTGCATACCTGATAGAGTTAACAGTATTCTATCAATAGTAGGAAGTACTTTTTCATTGATAATCGGCTTATTTCTAGGACATTTACTGATCCTTTGTAAAGTGACTCTGAAATATAAAGACCTGATGCTGCTGTTAGCTCAAGCAGCGATATATGGTCCCTTCTGCAACACAGATTTCAGACCGCATTTGATGTAATGGACTGAGGAAACATCAGGATGAGATTGCTATTCTGTACAACATCGTAGGGAAAAAGACCACTTCTGGTGATGAATGGAACAGCTGACTGGGAAGACCCACAGCCAGAGTCCTAGAAAATACAGATATTGTTTTGGTGGAGCCTTACAGCTCCTCTGAAGAACAATATTTCCACTTCTTTAAATGTCGATGAAAAGGGAAGATTTGGGTCAGAAGTACATTCTAAACCTCTCTTTTCTGCTGTTTACTGGCACATACATGCTCCAAAAAAAGGTACCTTGTTTAACAATCTGATTAACAAATTTAGGTTAGAGTGGTGTGGGTAGCATCTATTCACTGAACACAAACCTTCGGCTGTCTTTTTCACTGCTGTCTGGCATCTTCATGGCATCATAAGGGGACTTATCTTTCTCACTGATTATAGCCCCTTTAAAAGCGCCTTCTAAATTCTGCTACTAATATGACAGTAAAGTAGATACGTAGCTACAGGAAAAAGAGGCAATAGCTGGACTTCTCGGTTTTGAGACCGTATATGGGTAAAATAAAATTAATTTAAAAAACCCCCAAAACAAAACAATCAGCCAAACCTGATTTTCGTGAGACTTGGCTTAACAGATTCAGCTTGCCAAAGTTTGCTGTGAAATCGGTTTTCATCTCAGGTCAGCAGCAATTCTACTTCAGTGGGGTTTGGAGCACACACTGGAAAATTGTGCTGCTCAACTCTGGCACCTTTTCGCCATCTTTGAGGTTAATTTTGCTACCTGATCTTATTCAGTTCCTGAAATTCTGTCCCTCAAGTATAAATATGTTGGAAATCATAATAGAAGTGTCTCTTTGTCTCTTTTCCCCTTGACTGTATTAAGCTTTGTGAACATTTTACAGTGTGTCTGACGCTTTTATAACTATTTGCCCTGTAATACTGCCACTGTGAAAAAGGAATTTTCCATTTAGGCTCCCAGCCCAATGACTCTGGTCTTGTCAATTGAGAGGTCACTTGCCAATTTGTGTCTCCCTTTTAGCAGGCTGCGCTGGCAGATAAAAATGCGAGTCCATTTGATAAGCCAGAGCTTTCCCCACCTTGCTGCGGTCAATGTAACTGTATTAGTAAATGAATGAATTCACGATGCAGTTTCATTTAGTAAAAAAATAAAACAAAAATGTTCACAGGTAGCAGGATTATTTACTTTCCTCCTGAAATGCCAATATATTAGGTATTTCTCTTGTAATTTGAAGCAATTTTCTTCTTCTTGGGTCATATACACCTTTGGTTTTATGACTTGGTAAAAAGAAACCTTTTGGTAAGTTATCCTGTATTTCTGCTAGAAATTGCTTGTAATGTTTTCTAGAGATTTTATTGGAATTTACATGGGAGACAATAGTCTTTATTTCGTGACCATATACACATCTAATTTCTCAGACTAGTACGTCTCAAGGGGAGAAACCCCATTTCACCTGGGTAGCAGATTACCTGAAGGCTGTATTAGTTGAAGCTGTAGTAGTGTTTACTCATTTTCCTCTTATACACACTTTGCTTCAAAATTCATTTAGATTTCAATGAGCTTCATGTTCATCTAAATCTCTTTGTCTACCTTGTAAATAATGGTTCATGTCTGTGAAGATTACAGTACAAGTTCTGTTCCTGTTTACTTTTTTTTTTTTTTTTTTTTTTTTAAATATGTGGCTCCATGTGGGGTTCTGCAGTAATTTGTGGGCTGGCCTGAGGGCCAGGTGCCAACCACCAGTGCTGCAGGTATGGGCATACAGGTACCGTTCTGATTGTTTGGGTTTACATCTGATCCATGCACAAGCAATTCATTTGTTTGAATGGTTCTGAAAGAGTGATTACATTCAATGTGTTTAATGTATATACAGGGCTCCTTGACACTATTCTCACGTTATATTCATAACAATTAATTGCAGTGTCTTGCCATATACAAATGGGGCCAAACAGCAGCTTTAATTTTGTTGCACTTGCTGTAGGTGACTCTTGGTTGTTTGCACATCATAAACTTGTTCCAATATGCTATTTTTTTTATTGCTTTAGATAGCAGCTAATAATTCTTTTTATCATAGCCCTGTGTCTGCTTCAAATCCCATGGATGAGTCCTATTACCGCTCCAAACATTATCCTATTTATACCACCTTTGTTAATATCTATTTATCGTTGTTAATGTTGTTTTAATGTATTTATAGTAGCAAAGAATTTAAACACCTGCAGTATTAAAACACAATAGCAATTAAATAATTTTTCAGATCGCTACGTACGTATCAGAGTCATAAATTCATGTCGTGTATCCAAAATTGCACAAGATGCTCAGACTCTGTGAGGAAGATCTGATGGTTATTTTTTGCCATCCATTTTACTGCTGCTTGTTTGTTTACGTTATTAGCTAATGGCTTCTAAGCAGAATATATTTCCATAACCTTTCCATAAACAAGACAGCTTAGGCATGGAAAAAACCCCCATGATTCCATTTGCGTGGACTATATCTGACTGCATGCTATGGGGATTTACGTACTAGACTATCGGTGGGTTTATAAACACCAGTTGGTGGGATGTTGTCAGGGCAGGTGGGTCAATACCCGCAATCAGTAGAAATGGCAACGTTTGAGCTGTTACATCTCCAGGTAAGAGACCCGTTTCCTTGGTGCCTTGGTAATATCCTTCAGCTCCGCAGGTTTCACATCTCAACAAATAACTCCACTCACTATCTCACTTCAAAAATCCTGCCGTTCGGACACAGATCTCTGTACATTGCAAAGCTGTTGTCCAAATCAGTGTGCTGCTCCACTGTACCTGCCTTAGTATTGATTAGCTTGAACAAATTATTCCCAGATGTCAAGAAAGGATTTTAACTTAGAGAAAAACAGAATTCTTCTCATCCTATCTGCTGTTTGTGGTTTGAAACCATAAATAGGCTGACGATTACCAGTATATTTCTATTAAGACTGCTCGTAAAGTACACCAACCCCACAGGACAGGGTCTGGAGAAGGCATCTGGTAGGTGACTTGAGAGAGTGCTCCAACTGGAGTACTGAAGCATTCCTGTCCTTCAAGGAGACTTTCCTTGAATCTGAAAACACTATACAGTAAAATAATGGCCTTAAAGGTCTCAGTGTATTCTCTAGCTATAAATAAAATGTAACTGCTCAAATGTTTTGGTGGAATCTCAAAGTTTTGGGATAGTCATTTCACAGGTAACAAAAGAAAACACAAAAAAACTTCAGGCTAATGTTTAACACCGCATAGTGCGTAAATGCAGTGCAAGCAGTGTTGTGTGTGGTGTGCATGGCTTGCACACCATGACAGTCAACACACATGCAGCACCTTTTTTTTTTTTTTTTTAAACCACTATAACTTGAGTTGTAAAATGGACAGGGAGGGAGTTAGCATTGGAAAAAAGAGGAGAGATGGGACTAGATTTAGAGTTGTTCCATTGCTATGCATATTACCTTCTTGCAGACGTGGGAGAATTGTACAGTAATGGGAGTAGTTTGTGAACTGGCATTCAGTATTTCCTCCACTGAATTATAAAAGCTGTTGGGCAAATGCTGTGTTTCAAGATAAAGTTCACTGCAAGAAATTCTTTAAAACTTTCAAGTATACAGCCCTATGAAATGGAAAGAAATAATAAAAAGGAGAGATGCTTCTCTTCTTCCTCACTAAATAGGGGAGACCTACATAGGTGAGAACGTCTTTTAAATAAAACCCTTTTTGAGACCATGTATATGTGGTTTGCTCATCTGCAGCTGGATCTGAGATGTACGGGGACTTCCATGCCTGGTGTCCCAGAGAAAGGACTCTCAGTAAGATTTGGAAGAACACCGGAGATCCTGCTGTTAATAAACTTCTGATGGTTCAGGAAGGTGGGTTGAGGCTCCTGACATGGGGGAGTACCTATTGCACAGGAGACCAGTGAGTCTGTAAGGCAGCAAATGCCACAAACATTGGGACAATTTGGATTAAATCCTCACGTATCGTTATCTGATCCTGAAACATAGGACTACTGGAAATGAGGGTCAGTGAATCTGCTGTGAAAGGCAGCTTCTTAGACCAAGTATGAGACACATGCGCAGAGTAATCAGAGTAAGTTTAAATAATTCTCTTGCTGCATTCATTCATTTAAAATGAACCAATGTGAGAAAGTGTCTTATGTGTACAGGAAATATGGTTACTATTCTCAAAATCGGATGCCTAAAGAAATGTGGTTTCCCAAATCAAGGCAGTTGAAAACCAGCATCTTTCTAAAAAGATGTGAGAATCCCACACCTTTGAGTCTCCCGAATCCTTTTGTGCAAAACTCAGGACACTTATCTAGGCAGCTAAATGTGGATATAAATAAATATGGCAACTTTCTTGTCATTAGAATAGAGATGTAAAATTTGCAGCCATTAAAAATTTCAGTCAATATTGTTAAAATCTTAGTGTCAATACCTGTACTCTGCTGCTGCTGCTTTGGTTTTTGACTGCAGTAGAACTAAATTACTTAGTGTGTTAGGGAATAAAGCTCAATTTTTTTTCACAAACTGATGTGAATTCCTTGTCCTGAAGTTGAAGAAAGTAATTAGGTTTTAGGAAATTGACAAAAACTTACAAAATTTTCTGTGCCTTTAGAGAGCAGTAAACACGATTGTATCTTAAACATTTTCCTGTAGTAGGCAAGTGAAGGACAGCTTAATGATCTGTGGAAGGAATTAAGTAACATTTAGTATGAGAAATGTTTATTAAATGTCATATGTTCATAAGATGAGGGAGCTATTAGCAATTCCTTTAATGTTTCTGTGAGGCTGGTTATATTTTACAGACCCATATTATCAAATACCCATTTGGAAATAATAGTGTAAAAATCCCTACAGTAATTGCGAAGAAACTCGTAGACTTATTCCACCTTAATAGGCTTTTTGTGTCGTTTATTTAACCAGGAGAGGATTCTCTCTCCCACAGAACACTGCAGTCAAGGGAAATCTTTCATGCCTGTGACAAGATAAGTAATTTAATTCATACATGGTTCCAAAAACGTTCCAGACCATATGTTTTGAAAGTACTGAATATGCTTCTAGGGTATGATTTGTACTTTTTTTCGACAAAAAATATGATTCCCCTCCCCTCTCCTATCTAGCTTTATGAGACCTTGTCACAATGTAATTGGGAAGTGACGGGTTTTTCCAGCGTAGAGGTTGGCATTTTCCAAGGACTCTGCCTGACTAATCATGCCAATTGCTACTGAAATTCAGTGGAAGTGCCTAATGACTTAAAAAATCTAGGCTCAACTTAGATGAATACGTTCAAACCCAGTTGCCAGCATTCCTGCGGATAAAGGTGAGCCCATCTGCAGAGCAACATGATGCCACTGTGCAAACCTGGAGTCATCGTAAGAGATGGGACTGGGATTTTATGCTGTGTGAGTCTCGGCTCTGCAGGAACCAGTGCATTAATGACTTAGAGAAGAATAGAAGAATATATGGCTCCATAGCCTAATTCTTATGACAGTGCCAGAATCACCTACTATGTGGGACAAGTGTAGTCATTGTCATAGTTGCTGCAGAAGCGCGGGAAAAGATTTCAGAATTGTAAAAGTAGGTCAAATAGCTACGTCGCTGTTTTGTCTTTGTGTAGTTCTTAGCAGTCAGAGATCCTGATACATGAGGCTGGACTTTAGGATGGCAGTAGAAAANTTATCATTTTCAACATATATTTAGAGAAAACTTTATAAATAACCTTGTCACCAGGAGCTATGAAGCTCTATATGGGCAGCTTCACTTTGATGTAGTTACTCATTTTCATGCAAACAGCATTACATCGTTAGCAAATAAAACAAGAAAGCATCTTCAAGTCGTCTGACTGGAGACAGAGTTCTGTGTGGACTTTGTGTTTACACTCTGATATTCTGGCGTGAATTAAAGTCCTTATAGATGTTGAGCAGTTCTGTTGAGCTATGAGTGTTAAGTAAATCACCAAAAAATATCTGCATATAGCAGCATCAAACCTTTACCTGTTCTCTCTTCTCATTGATGAGAACAGTGTTATTCAGAGAAAAATAAAGCATTGCTGCATTTGACTGACAAGTAACACTAAACATTTTGTCCTGGATCTGGTAAAATTCTTAAAAACGTTATTCAGGTATTTAGTAAGTTTAGTGGAGTAATTTCAATAGGCTGTTGATAGATTTGAAATGAAACACGTGTTTATTTGTTCTACTGAATTTGTAGCTACAGTAACAAAAATTAACCTAGGGTTAAAATCTGCACTGATTTACACTACTGTGGATATCAGTAGGGATTACTTACATTGTTTGATGAGACTAAATTTTTGCATTAAAATCCAACATAGTGCCCTCAAAGAAAAGCAACTTGGTCTGTTAATTGTAGAGATGATAATTTAAGGTCTTAAAAATTATAAATAGGCAAGCTAATCCTCAGAGCCTGCATGCTGCAGGTGAGATAAGTAGTTGAAATTTCCAACTTTTCTCGAACCTGTGAAGATGGGAGCATTGCTATTATTTATTTTCAAAAGTTCAAAACAGTCTTTCACCTTTGGTGTAAACCACAGCCACGAGCTTTTGTCATTCAAAGAGAAAAAAAAATCAATAGTTTATTCCAATATTCAGCACCGGGTATTATTTATATAACAACAGGTTTTGCTGGATGTTTTTCAAATGTTCCTTTGTTATGGAATTGATGGTGGGTGGAGGAACACTGTCCTGAGGCTATACTATAGCATCTCCAGAGCCACACAAATACTCACAGCAAGTCTAGTTTTTTTCATCCTTTGCCTTTTTTTTTTTTCTTTAAAAAGAAATGGATAAAGCAATTAACCTCCAGATGTTGTCTTCAATATTTTTTTTTGCAAATTGAGGATTTTAATTTGGTTAAAAATAAAATTAATCCTGTCTATGTAAATTGAGAATGTAAATCTTCTATATGCTGAGAAATATCAGATTGTGAAGTTTTTTGTAGATATGGACTTCTTTTTTTTTTAAGGTTATTATCATTTCCGTAACCGTGATCTATAATTTCACTGAAAACTGACCAAGTATCTTATAAGGGATGGATGGATGGATGGATGGTTTTCATCACTGTGTCTTGACATAGGTGGGGCAATTTACTGATGTATTCCGTATACTTACTATTACGCCAGCTAACAGGTAGTGTACAGCCTAGCTGTTGCCAGGGAGATTTGACATCTGGAAAAATGTTAATAATCCTCTTTTTCAGAGAGGGTAAAAGGAGGCACCAGGGATCNAGGAGGTGATAAGCTTCAGTAATGAAGAGATGCAAAAAAGAAAATTTACATTGTTTGCAATTAGAATGCTAATTCAGGGGTTTAGTGATCTGTCAAAATTCCAGAATATAAGAGAAATCATGATTTTTCTAGGAATATCCATCAGAATCACTGGTTATAACAGTTGATGCTAGTATCAGTTATCAAGTAACCAGGATATAATGTCCAATCTTTACTGCAGTCTTNCATTTTGTCCTGGATCTGGTAAAATTCTTAAAAACGTTATTCAGGTATTTAGTAAGTTTAGTGGAGTAATTTCAATAGGCTGTTGATAGATTTGAAATGAAACACGTGTTTATTTGTTCTACTGAATTTGTAGCTACAGTAACAAAAATTAACCTAGGGTTAAAATCTGCACTGATTTACACTACTGTGGATATCAGTAGGGATTACTTACATTGTTTGATGAGACTAAATTTTTGCATTAAAATCCAACATAGTGCCCTCAAAGAAAAGCAACTTGGTCTGTTAATTGTAGAGATGATAATTTAAGGTCTTAAAAATTATAAATAGGCAAGCTAATCCTCAGAGCCTGCATGCTGCAGGTGAGATAAGTAGTTGAAATTTCCAACTTTTCTCGAACCTGTGAAGATGGGAGCATTGCTATTATTTATTTTCAAAAGTTCAAAACAGTCTTTCACCTTTGGTGTAAACCACAGACACGAGCTTTTGTCATTCAAAGAGAAAAAAAAAATCAGTAGTTTATTCCATTATTCAGCACCGGGTATTATTTATATAACAACAGGTTTTGCTGGATGTTTTTCAAATGTTCCTTTGTTATAGAATTGATGGTGGGTGGAGGAACCCTGTCCTGAGGCTATACTATAGCATCTCCAGAGCCACACAAATACTCACAGCAAGTCTAGGTTTTTTCATCCTTTGCCTTTTTTTTTTTCTTTAAAAAGAAATGGATAAAGCAATTAACCTCCAGATGTTGTCTTCAATATTTTTTTTTGCAAATTGAGGATTTTAATTTGGTTAAAAATAAAATTAATCCTGTCTATGTAAATTGAGAATGTAAATCTTCTATATGCTGAGAAATATCAGATTGTGAAGTTTTTTGTAGATATGGACTTCTTTTTTTTTTAAGGTTATTATCATTTCCGTAACCGTGATCTATAATTTCACTGAAAACTGACCAAGTATCTTATAAGGGATGGATGGTTTTCATCACTGTGTCTTGACATAGGTGGGGCAATTTACTGATGTATTCCGTATACTTACTATTACGCCAGCTAACAGGTAGTGTACAGCCTAGCTGTTGCCAGGGAGATTTGACATCTGGAAAAATGTTAATAATCCTCTTTTTCAGAGAGGGTAAAAGGAGGCACCAGGGATCATTCTATTCAGAGTCATTCTCAGGATTTAGTTTGGTTCATTTTTAAATGTCCCACGAGGGAAATTTCTATCGTCTTTCAGTGAGGATGCTTTGAGAAATCAGTAGTTGCGCTATCTTGATTTTATGTCTCTGATTCCCCTGAGCTGTCCCAATCATTTCTTCCGCCCCACCAAAAAATGTGGAGTGCTTTTGTGTCAATTAATTAGAGAAACAAATCACCAGAGTCTCTAAAACAAACAACAAAATAAAATCTTGTGTTTCTAATAACTGACAGTTGTAAACTACATTAATACATGCTGGTGCTTTTGCTTTTTGATACTGAAAAAATCCCAAACCAACCTCTGAGAGCATCTGGCCAGTTTGCTAAATCCTGTGGATGTCAGAGAGAAAACGGGAGCAATGAGCCCTTCCCTACTGAGTAGAGAAATCCCTTGTCCCATAGCTCTACGTGCTCACATGTGAAATGAGACATCAAAAAAGAATATACTTGAGGATATAAAAAATTATATACTTTCATATATATATGTAGCCAGTTATGGTTTTAGCTTCATTAACTACACAAATAGGCTGATAACAGTGTGCTGTCAAACATAACAAAACCTAGTGGATAAAATCAGCAGTTTGTACGTTTAGGTAGTATCCTAATCTAGCTGCCTGTTGAATGGAAGGATTTTTCATAATTTCAGACCAAGTTTGATTGGTGTAAGACTTAAGAGTTAAACTTTGTGCTGTTTCTTCTGGCCAGATAATCTGTTCAGGGTACTTGAGCTGTCCCAAAGTAGCTTGCAGCATGTTATTGTATTGCATTTTCTGTTCAAGACAATAACCTACCAAGGACAATTTAACAAATCTTATGAGTTTAGTGGAACAGATGGATTTCATTCGCAGAGCAAAATACTTTGCTGTTGCATTGATTTCGTAAAACTCTCTCCTTCATGCCAAAGTCAACCTATCCTTAAAACAGATTAAAATATCTGTAGTGGTCTACAATGAGTATTTTCATGTTCAAGATTTTTTCTTCTATAAATCAGTCAGATTTACATGTTGAGTTTATATTTCTACTCATAGCGTAGCTTAGAATGGACCTGGGATAATGAAGCCTCTCTTTAACTGGGGAAAAATCTCCATGTTAACATGACTAAGGAAAAAGCCCCAGCAAACTGCAATCCAGACACAAGGCTGCATGTTGTTTGTGAAGCATTAATAAATTAAGCCATTAGTGAGTGCGAATTTATCTTTTCTTGTGCTTGTTATCAAGTGTATTCCCAGGTGCGTATGTGTTCATAGAGTATAAATTAAAATAGCTTTAATACTAGCAACAAATTCACATAGTGCAAGGACCATAAGGCACAGTATTTTTCCCCCATCAACAACAAAATACAGAAATATTCATAAAATAAAATATAAAAGTGAATAATCTTCCTGTCTGAGTAATATATTAGTTCCTAAGAACATAACAATACCAGAAAGAAAGAAGAAATCACAATAACAAAAATAAAATACAGTCGCATTATTTGGTTAATGACCCCATCTTGTGGAGCAGCGCCCACGCTTCAGCACATTAATAGCTCTCATATACGTTTTTGCTGAACTGAGCCCTTAAAGAAACAGCATTGCTTGATGGTGAATTACTTGGCATTGCACTCGCCGTGTCCAAGGAAGTGCTCTGCAGGCAATCTACCAGTTATATGTTACGACTCTATAGCAATGAGAGCCCTTTGTTACACTGGGGCATGTCAGGGGTCAATACTTTAGATTTTAGTGTTTGGTTCAGCCTTAGGTCACCACCACAGCTCGCTTCCCCTCCCAGTGCCCCTGCTGTGCCATGTAGATCTCTCACATGGACCTGCTGGGGAGTTTCTTGCTGTTGTTGGAGAGGAGAAACCCATCTCCAGAACTGGACCTTGCAAAAGCATCTATTTTCACCACAGCAGTGCAAGTGAGAGGGACCACTGGGCTGATGCTGTCACCAAGGGGGCAGCCCGATGACGGGCATAACCTGTTCCACGTACAGCTCCCCATCCCTCCTGTCCCTGCTGGGTGCTGGGGGGAAAGCAACCCTGGGAGCCCCGGGGGCTCCTCTTGCCGCTACAGTTCCAGCGGGGAGGTTTCTCACCCCTTATAGCCATATGAGAGTCTCGTCACTCCTCTGCTAGCAACGGCAAGCTGTGGGCCTTGGAGGTGGCCTTCGGCAGGGGCCAGCTCAGCTGAGGGCTTGAGCGTTGGAAGCAGTCGTTTCCTCTCCTTTTCTAATTTCTTTCAGATGTAAAGGTGTGGGTTTGTTTGTTTTTTGTAGTATTTTGTTGTTTTGATTTGGTTTTTTTCCCTATAGCTAGTGGAGTAAAAGTCTTAGAATGACAAAAACATTAAGAGCCAAACAAGAGGGGTGATTAATGATTGCTGACATTTCTTCTAGCCTCTTTCCTTGCCGTACGTCCCCGATTCCGTATGCTGAACGCTTTGGTAAACGCCATTGCTGCAGGGGCCATACTTCTATTAAGAAAAACAAGTTTCAAAGTTAGGGTTTTGATAGCATGAGTGCAGCTGAATATCTGCAGTGAGGAGGGAGAGGACGGGAAGAATGTGAGCCAATTCAGGGTTTTTTTAGTTTTTTCCATTTCACCTCTGAAGTCTCAGAGCAGCCCAAGTAGTGCTGTTGTTTCTGGGATAGAGTGTCTTTTGGGTTTTTTTAAACACAGTGGCTTGATACTCAGACCTGGGAATGAGGGGGAGAGATGGAGAATGGTTGTGTTCCAGACTGCCTTCTTGCACTTGTAAAAAGAGGGAGGGAGTGAAAAAAAAGAAAGGAAAAAAGAAGCCATGGTTGACTGCATTAGAGCAGTGCTTGCATGATACCTGCTGGTATGGAAGACTTGGTTGCAATGTATAGTCCCCGTGACGCTGTGGTCCCCTGCGGCATTCCCCTCTCCGCAGGCATCCGGCTGAGCCTGGCTCCCAGCCCCGCCGCCTCCCAGCCACCGCTGGCTCAGGGACGTCATCTGTGCCCCCACCACGGGGGTGGGCGCAGGGGCTGGCTCCCAGGCTCGGAACTGTAGCCGTCGTACACGTGCCACAGCAGCAGGGCGAGGGGGCTGCGCCAGTGCCAGTGTGCGCTAGATCCGCAAGAATTACAGTTTTGTTATTTTCTATTCCCAGAGAGCTGCTCTCGGAGCTTGTTGAACTATGCCTAATGATATAAATTGGCAGCTTGGATATTTTGCTGTAAAGGTTTATCCCATTAGACATCCTTTCATGATAATCTGGGTAAATCAGCTTTGTCAGCAATATATATTACGCTGATTGCTTTCAAGGCACATAAAATACTAAAATAAATAACCTGACATGTTTCCATGCTCTCCAGTTGAACACATTTCCCAGGAAGGCTGCAGATAGCCTTCACTCTCACTTATGTATAAGCCACCCAAAGATGAACTAAAACGCGTTTTTCCATGTTGTTAAAAGAAAAGTATATTTTGTGTGCACTTTTTGAGAGAGTGGCTTTTAATCATTTTGGTGAGGAGATCGCAAACTGCAAAGGGAACACAAGGAGAGAATGTGTACAGCCCCGTTAGGAAAGGAGAATTGTTTTTTCAGCTCTTATACATAGACTTAAAAAGATGTTACTGTGTGATCTTGTTCATGTGTGAATATCCCTAGCTCCTCAGAGACCAGATTATAGTGCTTTGATCTCTGTTATTTTCTAAAGTAAGCAGTTGTTGGCTGCATCTTGGTCTAGTTTACAGAAGGGTGCAAGAAATGAATTGCAACTAGATAATATTTGCAGATTTCACAGGTACAGAAAATGAGAGGAAAAACTCCAAGTTACAAATCTTTGTGAATATAGTATGTTGAATGCACTTTTGATATTTCTGATCGCATGCTTTTATAAAAATTACATCCCTGTGTCAAATGCACCAGGGGTGTTTGTATGTGGCACTTGTACATGAATGCAAGAATACAGATTAGAAGTTTGTAATGTGGAATACATATCTTTGTGGTTTTAACACCAAAAAGGAAAACTCATTTGGGTGTTACTAGGCTTGCATAATGCACCTCTCCTAACACCATGCTAATAAGGTATTTATACCACATAGAATCATCTTGTGTTCTTTTCTTTTGAGATGGATATTATGTCTTCTGTGTGAAGATAAATATGGAGTTTAGCAATTGTTATAGAGTGAACTGAGCAAGGTGGTGCTTGATGCCTTCTCCTGGAGGGACTGAAAGGTTGCAAAAGGTGAATCACTCACTTTTCAACAGAAACCCAAGTATTTAATGTTCTCGTCAAAGGCATCGGAGCTGACGATTTATACAATAGTGTTTAAAATTACTGTTAGTTTATGTTGGAAAATCTTATTTAAACTTTGCTGTATGGTTCTGAAGTGGACTTTGAAAGTTGCAGTACAGTAGTTAATGGGACCGAGTGTGCCACACAGCTCCCTGTAGTGTCTCCCAGCTCCAAGCACCAGCTCCGTCTTTCTTGTAACCCTCCTGCTCTTTCCCTACTGCCTTCCTCTCCACATTCTCTTGGAAGCTTTGGCAAAATCATGTATTAATCTGTTGTGTATTAAGGAAATGTGACTATAAATTGTAAGGAAGACAAACACAATTAAAATATTTTGCTTTTATTATATTCTAAAGGTAAATACTGCATTTTTCTCAGAAAAGCAAATCCTCCTTTGTTCTTTGTAATCCAAAGCATTACCTCCCATGGAAAAGCAAAATATTTCAAGTCTAGGACAGAAGAGAATTCTGCAGAGAAGGCTGCATCCAGCCTTTCTGCAGGATGAACAGTTTGTTACTCTCAATTGCGTATTAACTAAAACATACTTCCTGTTGACTTAATGTTAGGTGCTTTATAGAAACTTAAATCTATTTTGCATTAAAACATCTGTCTGTTAAAAACATATCATATCCTAATCTGTCACGTGAAAAAAGGACCCTGAAATATTTTGAACTCTGCGATAAATTCAGCCGATACTCTAACAAGGTTAATATTTTTGCTTCTGAACATCTTGAAATTGTTGCGTCATGCCAGGCAGATGGCTCAGCAGGGAACGTGGCTGCTGTTTCCTGCAGGCAGATTTTCTGTTAGCCAGCAGCCAGCAGTGACGCAGTCACGTTGGGTGCAAGTGTGGCCACTGTACTGTAATGAGAGCTGCAAAACTCGGTAAAAGCCTTCCATTCATCTCTTCAGGTTTTGATCTCTGCCAGAGAAAATGAAAGCAAGAATCTTGTCTAACTAATGACAGTCGTTAGCATGTTGAGAGAGGAGTTTGAGGAGGAAGAGAAAATGAAATTCCTGTAGGTATCTGGCTTGAGACGCTTCAGTCGAATATAAAGATAATGAGTAAAGGCGTTCATGGTTGTTCCCAAATACAATTCCAGACAGCTTGGAGCCCTAAATTCCCAGTTTAGGGTTGCCCTTCGAGAGGCAGGGGTCTGCTTTTCTTTTTGACCAGTCCCCACGCGGCGGGGCCCTGACCCGCATTGCGTTCTGCGGCTCTGCCATGTAAATATTGACTGCTACCAGGGATGATAAAGGTGAAGTTTTCATTTTAGTCTATTTCTAACATTTCTGTCTCTTTTTTCTTTTTTTTTTCTTTTACATGCTTTCTTGGGTATAGCAGACCATTTAGGAATTGAATTCATGGGTAAGTTTTTATTTCTCTTCCTTTCACTTGCTAATATTTATCTTGGTGCCTTATCCCAAAGCACGTGGAAATTAATGGGAGGATTCCCATGAGCTCCATCAGTGGATTTTGGATTGGGCTTCTATTACATTTACTGATTACATTTGAAATTATATGAAGATTTAATTTTTCTCTTGTTAATGCTAGGGGGCTTAAAAAATACGTAGTGATATTTTGGTATTTTATTGGTGTTTAATGAAGCATAATATAAGGATTATATGCCATATCATGATGTTTGAGGAATAATGTTTTATATGAGATTTCAGGAAACAGTTAATGCCTATCTTCATGTAAAGGAAAATAAACTATATATTAGAATTAATATTTTTTTTCCAGAATTTGATGTTGATTACAATGTTAAATGTAACTAGGTTTAATAAGAACCATTTAATTAGCTTTTAACAGACGAGTCAGATAAATACTTTTAAGAAAAGGGACAAATACCTGTGATTCTGTGAAATAACTTCAGGTTAGGAAAAAGGTAAAGCAGGTGTGTATAATTGCTTCTTATAATTTTGGAAAGGAAAAGATGGTGTTCTGTTGACTCAATTGCTGTCCCATAATGTGCCTGATGGAATGCTAGGCTTAGCAGGTCATCGCTTCACCTCCCAACTGGTGATCTGCAGAAAGCAGAGGTAATTCCTTCGAGTAAGCAGAGGTTTGTCCTTAGCAGAGTTAGTGGACTTGTGCATTCATCTGTGTAAAAACAGCTTGCATAAACTATTAAATATGACTGAAAACACTATAATAAAAAGTTTGCAAATTCATATTCAAGTCACAAAAACTTAATTTTAATGTGTCCTTTCTCTATGTTGAGTTTTACATATTGTTTTTAGATTTTAAAAATAGAACTGTACTAGTTTAGTGATTGTGAATGATGATATGGGGATTTTGTTGACGAGTATAAGTTGCCGTGAAACCAATGTATTGATGAGTATTAACTATGTGGCAGACTGCGTTAGCAAGAGGATAGCCAGCAGGTGGAGGGATCTTCTCCTACTGCTTTTGGACTTGTGTGGCATACCTAGAGAACTGTCTCTGTCTTGTCTCTAGAGGAGAGTTCTCTCTAGAGGAATATTCTGTGATCTCCACAAGTTTAGTGTTTCACTTCAGTTTATACAACACTTCCGATGTACTGGTGCAACTGATGCGAGTATTTTCACAGACGTAGTGGACAAGCACAATTGGGAAATGGTTACTTTAAAGGCTTTGCATATATCCCAGTTTTACTGCTTAACTTAAATTGTAGGCAGCAGTCTTGAGGCATACGAATTGAAGGACAAGCTTATATGTAAAAAAACCAGGGTAAGGAATATATATAGGATTCTTTGAGTGAGCCGTTCCATAGGAAGCCAGAAAGTGTTACCCAGGAGGCAAAGCTGAATTATTTTAACTTTATTTTGAGCATTTTAGTTTTGTCTTTTTTTTTTTTTTTTGACATCTCTTTAAGGCTTGAAATAAAGCCAACCCCTGAAGTCTTGACACAGAGTAGTCTTCTCATATGAGTAGCTTTCTGATTGTCTTATTTAATGTTGGAACAGATCTTGATGGTACAGAAATTAATGAAATCTTGTGTCTTGAGCCTGAAAATATTATGACAGCAATCTAAAATGAAGCTTGACGTGATTTTCCGTGGGCTAGAAACCAGCAAGTTCCAGAATTGTACATAGAAGTGAAATGCTTGTGCTTCTTAAACCCTCCTCCAATCCTTTTGCAGAATTACTTAGGAAGTGTAAGCACATATGGAATCATTACTGCGCACATGGCAAAGTACAAATTCCCACCTTGTACACAGAGGCCAGGTGACAATATACACATCAAATTAGGGCCACTTACGAAAAGCCTCTCCCATGAGTGTACTTCTGTACCATAGAAAATAATTGCAATTAGTGGAAAGTGTATTATCCCATTATTTAAAACAGCAACATGTAGATGCTGCAGAGCTTTGCCTTGTTTGTAACTGATCCAGGGAACACTCTTCCTGGTGTTTCCATTGGATCTGTGGGCTCTGTTGCCTTAGGTATTCCATTTCCATCATCATCTTCCGGAAGTTTTGCTTGAAAACCATGTAAGCCTGGATTCCCAGGAAAGACTGGACTCTTTCCACAGTAGGTAAAGCTAAAATCTCATGTAGATCAGAACATCTGTCTAGAGAGGTGCGCCAGCAAACAGACGAAATGTAGACTAGCTACACATCTAGCTTAGTCTTTGCCAAGAAAAGTTGATGAGCGTAGTCTTTTTTTTTTTTTTTTGCTAGACCCTCAAGAATCATTGGAGTGTATATACCTACCCAGTTCTTTTACTGTCCTATTAGGATCTGTTGTCCATGAATATGTGTGTCCTGTTGTGAACCAGTTGATACTGTCTTCCCTCAGAAGCTCCTGTGGCAGCCAGTTCTTGAGCTCAGTAGTTCAAGGCTGTGTATGTTGCTTTTCCATTGCCTGTTGAAACCAGATCCTTAGCTCTCACATGCAGGCCTTGTTGAACAAGAGTTATGCATTCAGTTTATCTACCGCACTGGCTGTTGTGTTAACCTCCCGTATTCTCACACCCCACTTCCCCTTTTGGGTATTGTCAGGTTTATGTTCCACACAAGATTCAATATTGTGCATTCCCAAACATGAATACCTGATACTTTAATATTGTTGCTGGCTATGGTTTGCAGTGTCTGTTTCTTTGTACGGATAGCAGAGATAAATGCAAGCATATTAATCTGACATACCTGTTTTTAAATGTTGTAACAATTAACAACCAGTTCTGATGTAGGCATGTGCAGCTTCTCTTGAATTAAATTAAAGCCAAGTATGTGTTCAAGGGACACTATGTCCTTAAAAATGTGCATTTAAGTATTGTGATCAGAGTGGCCAAGCTTTATGAAATTTCTGGTGATAAGGAAATGCGTTACGCTTTCTAGTACCTCAAAGGAAAAAAGAAATGAGACTTGTGTTTGAGACTCACTTGTGAGAGCTACATCCAATTTCTATCTCTGATGCGATCTTTGGAAAGGCTTTGGGCAAGGTATTTTAATCTCTCCGTGCCTTAGATTCTCAGTTACAGTAATTTTTGTCAGGCTTTATGCATTTAGATTACTCAGCTCTCTGGGGAGTCTCTTTCAGTAGTGTATAACGCAGGAACTATTTCTTCCTTTGTGGATTTCGCCGCCTCCCCGCCTGCCTGCGCTCCCCGGTACCTCGTAATGGGAGACCAGCGCACAGCTTGTGCTCTGAGCTGGTGCTCCGGTCTGCATGGTGCCCAAAGGGTCTCACCAATCACGATGTAGGAAATTTTATTTAAATTTCCAACACAAAGGTAAGTAAATATGAACACACTGTTCCTACAAGCTGGAAATCTACTTGTCGTATTAACAGCTTCATGTCTACTGAAAGCAAGCTAGCTGTTGGTAATGCTCATGTGAGGCAGCGAGTTTGTGAGAAGAGAGAGATTGAAAGAAGCAACTTTTATTTAATGAGAAAACTAAGTGGTATATTGTTAGCGTTAGATAGCATGCGGAGATTTACAGCTTGTTACCATTTTTTGACCCAAGTGGTTAATCGCACATCGGGGCTGAATTGTTTATTTTTGTCTGCTGGAAAATTTGATGATGAAGCTGAATATCTCTGATAGCCAACGTGGCTGATCAGGTTACTTTGGTGCAACAGGTAGCAGCTGAGAACTGAGTTGTGGAGACCAACTTCGTGCACATGATCCCAGCTGCAGAGTGAAATCGTTGCTTTAACTGGCAAATACGAGGAGATGCAAAAGCCTGGGATTGATCTTTGGAAATAAGTGTTCTGGGCAAAGAGTCAGTGCCCAAGACAAGGAATCATCAGTTTTACTTATTTCTTGTGCTGGAAATGAGTAGAGTTAAGTTGTGTTAAGGGATGAACGTGAAGGTGAGTGAGCATCGAATAACCTGCCTACAGTACAAGGACAAACATGACTATTTCAGCAATTCACCTGCCACCTAATCTGATGATGCAGAATCTTTAGCTTTTGTTCTGTAACAGTAATGTACAATGGATACAGCTGAAAATAAAAATGCCCCAAGAAAGTGCAACAAGCAGGTCCCTACAGTTTTGGTGGAAATACAGTCATTATATGAAGTAGTCCTCATCCTTAGGCTGCCTAGCAGTTAAACCAATAGAAATGTAAACAATTATGGTGTGATAACCTGAATCTCCCCATGTGTAAATTGTAAAAATAATGCAGCAGTTGCTATATTTAGTGACTCTTTTTAATGGGCTAATACTTAGGCCTTACACGGGAAATACATATTTTTCCTTACAACACTTTCTGCTTTTTTTTTTTTTTGGAAAAATCAGAAGATGCACTGAAGTCAGTGGAGTAAGAATGGTATAGAATACCCTTGTAAGTGGTGAATCATTAAATAACATTCAATTGAGCAAAGCAATAAAGTGACTGAAGGACGGGATCCTATGAAGGTTTATATATCTTCTTGCAGCGACTACAATGTGGAACGTATTCAGTTTTCTGTACTCTGAGCAGTTGTTAATATTGGAGAAGGTGGTGCGTGCTTTATTTTCACCTGGGCTGATTCTCACTGCCCCCTCACTGCGATAAGGCGGTTGTATGCCTAAGACTCCAGGAACACCTGACCCAGTTAACTCAATTGACTCTGTGACTTTGTGTCATGCACTGTGACAGATGCATTTTGACTTTTCCAAACCGCAAAAGTTGGTTTTGCTGATGGGCAGTATAAGCAAGACTGCAACAATTTAATATTTTTCCTCTTTGCCAAGAAATACAAAGACGAAGTTCATTAGTTCCTGCACAGTTCACAAAATGTGCAGCTGGTGAGCTGTCCTCTGGAACTCAGTGTCTTGTAGCAGCAAACAGACAATGAAAATAAATAACCAGTGTTTGCATGGATGGTCCTGGCCTCAGTTACCGTTTAGCAGCTCTTATGTGTTACAAAACCCTGTAATGCTCCTGTCCTCGCTGGAAGAGGGGATGGATGTTCAATTACACGAGCAAAGAATGTGTATGTTCTAAGGGACACATGTTTAAAAAATAAAGTTCAGTTTTCCCTGTATTCCTTTGTTAAAGTGTAAAGCAGGTAGATCCTTTTCTGGAAATATGGCACACCGACTGTTTCATCCTCCTGTTTACACAAAATCTATTCTTAGAGATTCTGATCACAGTCGTACCCCAGTACTATCAAAGCATACCTGTCTAATAATTATATTGTTGTTAATCAAAAGTATTTAAAATACTTCGTCTGCACTCCTTTAGTAAATTGCTGAAGAGCTAAGAGAGACTGTCCTGATAGGCATTGATACTTACAATGTTTACTACTGTTGTTGTCATTGCTCCTTGAATCATTTTGTTCTTCATCCTGCCCCAACTTTTCATTACCTTCTTCTGATTTTACCTTCTTAAATTTAGTTTTAGCTTTGCTCTTGGGATTTTGTCTTTCTGTTTGCTTTGTGAAATACCTGTCCTTTTTAAGCATGCTGCAAAATAACAATAGTATCCTGAGGCATGAAATGGCTTTAGATCTTCAGCACTTTCCATGGGATTCTTTTAGCTGGGAAGAAGAGTCATTTATCACCTCTAGAGAAAAGAGACATGAGCACCAGAAGAGAGAACTTTATAGAAACAGCTGATGTCTGTGTGCTGTGAGAGTATTGGATGAAGCAGAGATTCCTCAGGGGCTGGAGGAAGCTCTGCCAGTGGTTGTACCTGATCAGGAAAATGTACCTCTTAAAGTCAACGTGCATCTGGTGAACGTGTTTCACGCAGCCTTACAACATCTTGGATCAGTTTGGGGAATATGGTTTGGTTTGGGTTTAGTGGGAGGGAGAGATTTATTCCTAGAGGTTTTGTGACCTAGTTACCATCTTGGTCTTGCTGTACCGTCTGCATTTTTCTTAGTATGTAATTTTTCCAATTTATCTGCATTTTCTGTATTGGCAATGAACTGAGATGGATTAACTTGCGTTGTTTTCAAAAGGCAAGACTAAGATTCACCATGGGGTTGACTTACTTGTGCTGTTAATAGCCTGTAGTGATTTATCAAAATAGTAATTCTGTGAACTGTGTGGATAAAATGGATAAAATAACGTTAAAAATATGTAACTTACTCTGGTGACTTTCCTCTGTGGTTGTTTTCTTCTGCTTTCTCTAACTGAAGCTGCTAATCATTTGTGATAAAACTTATGGAAACTAAAAAGGTTGATAACACAGTATGTTGACAAGTTCAGAAAGCCAGAATTGGCCCAGGTTTCTGTGTTTTGCTGGGGGCTGGGCTGGGAGGAGGCACTAGTTGCACCGAGCACGGTATCGATCTGTGGAAGTGGGTATATGTCAGCAGGAATGCTGTGTATAACCATTAGCCTCTCACCTCCCGTGTGAATGTGTAATGCGTATCACAGCATGCTGATTGGGGGGTACTAGTGCGGTCGAAGTGTTATCTGTGGATTAGAAAAGAGAATTTGTGAAGCCTTAATTTTGTGCGTGAGCCTCCAGGTAAGTTTCCACGTAACTCCTAGTGCCAGGTACAAAGTTCTGCATGGTGCTGGTTTCAAGAACAGTCGTGCTGTGCTGTCACCCTGGGGAGAAAGGACATGTGCTTCGAGGCTGGATTTCAACCCAGGACGCAGCATCTCATCTGCACACGGAGGGGCTTTGCTGTATTATGTCTCTGTGTGCGCACATTCTGTGTACGTTCTGGTTTGGGATTAGGCGTGTGCCCTAGGTTCCTGCACGGCTGGTGTATCTCTGAGGTAAACACTTTTTGTCATGACGTACAGGTAATTGGATTGCACCAACACTGAGCAGGCAGCTGTGTATTTAAATGTGACCTTATACCCAGTCACTCTCATAACCTGCATTTTGATTGTGGTATTTAGGTAAATGCTTCACCGCGCTTGAGGAATTGTTAAAACTGACACCACAAGGGTATGATAATGCAATTAGATGACTTGCAATTGAGATTTTACTCTTGGCCTTGTTTGGGCTCAGCTACAGTTTAACCAGATGCAAAAATATGTAGGCAGTGACTTGTATGTATTGTACACCGCTGAAACAAGCCTAGCAGGACAAGGGCGAGATCTGCATGTCAAAGGTGATGGTAGAGACAGCTGCCAGAAGACTTGCCAGTCTTTTTATTTCCAGACAAGAGAGGACCTGGGAGGAGGCTTCAGAGGAGTAAGTACAATCCAGACATGCCCAAGAGAATTTGGAATCCATTGTTAGGCTACTAGGATGGGGGTTTTTATTAGTAAAAGGCTGTTTACTGTGTATTGAAGTTATCTTGCTACAGGAGAAGAGGCTCCAAATGCCAGAGCTGTGCCCTGTTTATGCAGCCACGGTGAATCAGTGTTGCTTTGTCCTTTTCCTACTTGGAGGTGTTATGTAGATGTCACGTCTCATCCAGTAAATGATGCAAGGATTCGGAAAGCAGAAGGTAAGTATCACAATAAATGTTCCATGACAGTGGTGCGCTTGTAATGTATATTACGGTTGTATAGAAAAATTGATGTTTCTGACAGTGAACTAAATCTTTCTGTGTCCTCTGTGCCTAGAATGAGTAGAGACAGTGTCCTGCCAGTAATTGCTGGAAGCAGAGGAGAAGGGTAAGCAGTGTGGAAAAATTGCCAATGCACTATGTAGAGCACTAAATTAATTTTTCACATACTTCCTCTTCTTTTCTTTTGCAGGAGCTGTAGGATAACGGCACGTGAAGAAGTGCAGAGATATTATTCCTACTCTGACTGATTGTTTTTAATAAAGTTATTTTAATGATAATTGAAAGTTGCCTCATGATCCCATTTCCTGTCCCCATCAGCATCAGTTTATCCCCCGTTTCAAAACTAATCTTTCTGTGCTGAAAATCGCTGTTTGTCCAGTTACCCAGGGAATCTGTCAGCATTTGCTTCTGACTAGACAGCCCAAGTTATCTGGGAAACAAGCCTGAGCAGCAGAAAAGGAGGGGGGAGAAACAAGTAGTGTATATTAGTGTGCATGTATTGTTCTTGTATGCTCAGTTCTTAACAACAGTTTAAATAATCACAGAATTGCAAACTGTTGCAAGCAGATGACGGACATGATTTTTTTGTTTAACAGTGCTGACTTTTCATCTTTGAATGCTAAAATTAATTGCCGTGAGGTATTTCATTTAGCATGGATCCAGAATTTTCAAACAACATTTGGATCATGTCCATGTAGTTTAGTCACTGTGGTTGTATTTATTGTATCAGGTATCCAGTAATTCTCAAGTGAATTAATACGATCCTTTTTTATTTTTGTGATAAGTTAATTATGTACTACTTCGTGCCTACATTAGCAAGTAAATTCTATTATAACATAGTATTTCTCTATGGTTATTCTTTCAGGTCTCTTGGTAATTTTGCATTTCACATTCAAATAGAAAGGAAAATCAAAATGGAAATATAAAATATTAAGCTGGTGATGGAGGAGCATAAAACGTGACAGTATTGAAGTTCTCAGCAGAGTTAACTGAAACAATCTACATTTTTCATGACTTGACAGTGAAATAAAAAAAATAAAATCCACTCAAAATAACAGGGAAGAGCTAAACAAAATAAATTAGACCAAGGAGTTTGTAGAGGCAACAGAAGCGAGAGAAAAGAAGTTTATTTGCCATTAAGAGCATTAATACTTCTATTAGCAGTTTCCCAAGCATTGCTGTTAATGGCTAGCACTGCAAGTTGTTTCCTTCTATCTTGGAATAATGACCTCAAGTGTCCAAAAGTACAGGCTTTCAAGCCATAAAAGGAACATGGAGTTAAATTGGCTGAAGAACTCCCATACTGCAGTTCAGAAGGCTGCCCTGCCTGCGCCTTGCCTCCCTCCTGCGCGGTGGCCAGCTACACTTGCAGCCTTCTCACCAGCCTGCCATAGCATGGGAAAAGTACCAAGTTCTTCAGAGCTGTAAAGACATAAGTATCTCTGTACAAGCCAAGAATATTTAAAATTGATGCCTGCAAAGACTTCGGGTGTTTTCAGAGTGTTAGTTGGCTGGAAATCTTGAGAATTGCAGTGTTGAATTTTTAAGATTTCTGACTAAAACCCATGGATATTTCAATATAATTTCTATTATTTCGAATATAATCTACAGAACTTGAAATCAAGACGGAGTGACTGGATGATTCACACATGAAGTGAGTTTGTCCTTTTCCAGATCGGCTTCAAATCACCTAAGACTGAAAAACATAAAAATCCCTCACTAGTAGTTACAAAACCTAGCATGTATAAGTAATTTTGCATAATTGTGCAAAGCTAGGAGTATCTTCTTCTCTTGAACTTTCATTCTTCTTCTCCCTACTACTTCTCTTTTATACCCACCTCATTCTTTTTTCTATACTCCTGCAGTTTCATAAATTTCCTGATCAATGTAACTTTACTTTATTTAAGTGTATGTTGCTGTTTACAGGAGTAACTACAAATCAGTTATATCACAACCGCTCTGTTTAGCTTTGATGGAGAGTATGACACGCAAACACTGAAGTTTTACTCATTTATAATTGTAATGTCCCCTCCTGTATCCAGAAGTGATACAGCATTTGAAAAATGGGAGTCACAGTATACACTAACTTGCCCGGCTCATAAAATATGAATGCTCAGAAAATGAATACAGCAGAGTTAGTACAGTTAATCAGCTTTAGAAAAACAAAAATATGTATTTATCACTATAATATACACTTGCATGGAATATTAATGAAAAAATACCAGCTACTTCATTTTCTGTATTTATTCTACACTGTGCTCGTTAATCTCATTCAACTAATTAAAATTTGTTTTCAGGATAAGGATGATTTGCTTCTGATGAGAAAAGTTTAGGTATCTCTTGTGCTGTGTTTTTCTTTGAGGCTGTAACGTAGAGCCTCTGTACTGAATATAAAGCCAGCTGTGCTGGAAATTTTGTAGATTACAGTGAACTTACAGGGTAGACCTATAAAATTGTTGAGCTAGAAATAGTTGCATGTAGTGCATTGTTAGAACGTGCACCATTAAAAAAAAAAAAAGTAACTCTTTATTGAACTCAAATGAATAACCTGCTTCTGAGAATAGCACTCTGTCTCTCCTGCTAATTTTGCTGCATGAAGTTTCTTTATGTTTCTGTTCTTTGGGCAATCTGCTTAAGACAAAAACAAGAAAGTGTTCTCATTAACTGTTCATTTAATGAATGATGAAGGGAAAATCACCAAAACAAGTAAACATTTTATTTCAGTCATTTTTTTCTTGTAAATCTCTCTAGCCTGCTTTTAAAGTTTCTCTTGCCTGATGGAGAGTCTCTTTACAAGGTAAGGGAGTACCAGAGTGTCTCATTCTTTGCATTAGTATAGTGAATCTTGTCTTGAAATAAGATTGCTGACCATTGATGGGAAGAGGTGAGTAAATCCTATAAAAATCCTATAGAAACAAATCAAGCCATTTTAAATTTATTTATTCCACGAAGTGACTTAAGGGTGAACTGGAGAGAAAAGGTGGATGTACTTATGTTACGCTGTTTCTTTGAAGTTAAATAGCTACTTGTGTTTTTCCCAAGTTGACTGACTTTGCATGTTCTATGCAAGGTTTTGCTCTAATACAACTAGATTGTTCTCTCTCATGAGAACCTCAACAAAAATATGGAACTTCTGTTACTTATGAATGGTTTGCCAAATATGACTAGTGATTTGCTGAAAGGGGCAATATTTGACTTCTCAGTATTGGGTCAAAGTTTCTTCATTGACTGTGATGCAATTGGTGTGGATAGAGGACATCTGATAGACAATTAAAATGCATGCCTTGCCATTGATGCCGCTTTATTCAACTTTTATGGCAGGTGTTGCTCTGCTCAAGGGGTGAGTAATGTAATGCCGTTGGCCTTGCTTTCTCAAGTGATTTGTAATTTTTTCTGTATCCTTTAGGATTTCGTAGTATTCATATATCAGCTATTGTTATTGTTTCTTTGCCTCAGTACCTTTATGGATTGGATTTAGCATCTGTAGTCCATGAATCAGTTCAGTAATCATCCCATTCAGTCTGGCTTCTGAGAATAGCACTCTGTCTAATAGTCCTTATGCAAAGAAAATTCAGAATCACCTTTAAGTTTGCAGCTGTAACCCTTATTGTGACAAAGTGCCTTGTGAATTTAGGATTGAAATGCACTACCAATACCTTGCTGCATGTCTACCCTGTGTTCCTGGGTTCTGGTGGTGCTGGTTTACCATCTCACCCATGCAGCAAAAATGAGGACCAGTATGTTCACTGTTTCGGTACAGTGAAGAATGTGGCGGGTAAACAGTTCATGTTTTGAAAAGCCTATTCCCTGCCATCCCACCCCCCAAACATTCTCAGTTTCTCTAATTCTTTTATAAACTTCAAGTTTCAATTTAAATTTGTAGGTTTTCTTCTCTCAGTAAAGTAGGCTGTTAAAAATTTATTAACTTGTCTTGGAATTATCCTCTCATAAATACATTCCATGATTTAACATTGCTCTTTCTGCCCATTCTCTACTTTTTATGGTATCAAGGTTTGTACCATCAGTCATTTCATTTATCCTTTTGTCATCTTTATTGCTTGCTCAGTCTCTTAGAGATCTTCATCTTATCCTTCATTCTTTTGCTCTTGGTTTTCTAAAAAGTATTGATGCTTGTGTTGATAGCACAGCTGTGCCAATAGACCTGCTTGCAAGGTCGTCTGCTGTTTGAAGGAGCGTGTCCCTCTCTGTCATAACTCTTGTGTCGCTGTTCTTGAGAGAATAGCTTTTTAGCTATTTACTTCCTTCAGGTGTTTTTCCTCTTATTTTTCATTGTGTGGCACACCAATGTGCAGCCATCTCTTATTCCCTGGTTATTTTGGTATCGCTATTACTTCTGCTGGTGGTGTTATCTTTTTTTATTTTCTTACCAAACGTCTGTAATATTAAATTTTCTGAATTATTCATAAGTCCTTATATGAACACCTGCATCTATTATTCAGAACTTCTTATTTCTTTTTTGCTAGAGTTTAAAATCTCTTCTATAGTTCAATAATAAATGCTAGCCTTTAGTTTTTTCAGAGTTCTTTTGCTGACCTCATGTTTATCTCCAAGGCCCCAACTGTCTTTTAGTTATTTGTGAGGAATACTGCAGTGCAAGGAACTGTGGACTTGTTAAAATAATTTAGAGTATCCCTTCCCTCTTTGCCATCTCTGTTTTTATGCACTAACCTCTCTGCAATATGTTTGAACTGGTTCTTGATCAATAATATGTTGTTTACTAGCTATTATATATTATTTACTAGCATACAAATCTTTTTTCTCTAATTCTTAATTTTATCTCTGAATATTACTTGATACTTACTGTCCTTTTAGCTTTGAAGATGTGTTAATTGAAATAGAAAAATGTTTTCTTTTGCTTTATGCCACCTGCTTTGCCTCCCTCATGCACTTTTGATTTCTGTTCCCCACTTGTCTCAAACTTCTGTCCTCTAGAGCATTAGTCAGTGTGCCTCTGAGTTTTCCTGTTCAGTTAAAAAGGGTTTGTAGAACGGAAGTCCCAGAACCACTTAATAATTCAGGGTGGAACCTGAAGACTTGAAGGTCTCTAGTCTAATCTGGTGCTCAAAGCAGGGTCAACTCAGGTGCCACCAGGCTGCTCTGGGCATTATCCAGCTTATTCTTTAAAAACCAGTAGGTGCAAGACTGCACAACTGCTCTTGGCAACCTGTTCCTAGACAGGACAGTGCTTGACCGTCCTAATGGTAAAAGGTTTTCCATGTTTATAATAGTCAAAATGTCTCATTTTCATTTATTACTTGTGTAGAAATATTCTCAAATTATGTATTTTCTACTGCTTGCTACTTTATATTTCAGATTAATAATTGCTTATTGATATTTAATTCTCTGCTTATTTTGAATGCTGTGCTTTTGGTAGGTAAAAACATATTTCGTCTTAGTTTTTGATAGTCCTTTTCTTGCCCTGTCAAAGCTATGCTAGTCCTCATTTAATTCAGTCATCTTACTAGTAGAAAAAGTATGTGATCCAATTCTAAAGTAAAGCTTCCTCTGTGGCTTTGTTATTATCCAGACCTACAGTATTTTATCAGCTTTATGAAAAGCAGGTTCTAAAATTAAGGAGCTGAAGGCCATTTATTTTTCATTTTCTTCAGCAAGTGATCATACATTAAGATCTTTTATTCACTAAGTACTATGAACGCAACTGTGTGAGCTTTTTTAGTTAGCCACCCAAAAAAATTAATCGTAAAAGATCTTTCCATTTTGGAAACCAAAGGGAACCTTTCATGCTTTTGATGAGTGTGATTGTATGTTAGATTTGTTTCTAATTTTTTTTTGTTTGTTTGGGGTTTTTTTTAAAGTTTGTCATGCAGTTTGCTAAAGATACTAGACAGTAAAAAACTCTGCCGTCTTCAGTCATATCTGACCTGTCCCATTTAGGTGGGAATAGCAGAGAGCCATTTGTCAAAGGCCAGAGTAATTCCCTGCCCAGCGGAGGGCTGCCCACCGGCAGCCAGTGTTTCCAGGAGGTTTAATGGAAAGGTGAGCTGGTACAGTAGCACAGGCGAAAACAGAGAGAGACTTGCCAGACGGGTATGAATTCACCGAAAGAGTGGTGGAAAGAAACAGATAAAGAATTTTGACAACTGTTTTACTTAACCAGGAAGAGATCAACCTCTTTTTGAATAATTTGGTTCTACTGTGTTCCTGGGTATAAAGGTGAGATTTCTCTTGTGCAGTATTTTTTTTTGCGTGGCTGCAAACTGATTCGAAACTATCTGTATAGTTAGTGAACGGAAGTCATTTCAGATAACATCTGCTCTGATTTACAAGTGACTGATTTGTCTCTGAAATTAATACAGGTGATTTTTAAATAAATAATCAAAACTATACTTTTGTACCACAATAGATTCTAGCTTGCACTTCTAATAATTTCCAACAAGTAATGTAATAGCGGTTTGTTCATGTAACCTGACATTCACATATTTTATCATTGCATCTGTTGAGAGCTTCCATTTACACTGATGGGACATTGAAAGATACAACCTGCAAGTGCACATACATCTTACAAAAATTTGTTAAGTGGCTAGATGTATAAATGTATTACTATATTAGATGAAACAAAGCTTAATTCCTGACAAAAAAAATCTCAGAGGAATCAGTTCTAAAATCAAAAGTTTCATGAACCGAAATACTATTCAAGTAAAATGAAATTAAGTTGTTAATGCAAAATTACTGAACTCACAGTTTTTTTGTCTGTGAAAATACCTAGCAATCGAGTCTATAGATTCCTCTTCTATTTTCTGGAATCCTTTCTAGTTTTATTTTTTCCTATTCTAGCTTCTGTTTTTGCTAAATCATCTACACGCACATTTAATTAGAGTCACATTTATTTCATTTGTGTTATACACAAAGACAGAGAAAGATCCCTATACTGTTATTCTAATCTAACCTACTGATCTAATTGTGCGTCATCTAATGACATACCCCATTTTGTCCAAGCACAATTATAGCAATTTATGAAAGTACATTTTCATTCCCTTAAGAATACTATTAATATGGACCATCATGTTGTGGATGCTCTGCTTCTTGGTTTTGTTCTCTGAACAGAAAGCAGAAAAGAGTTATTTCAGGTCTTCTACTACTAGGAAATATTACAGAGAAAAATGGTTTCTTACTCATAATTCTAAATTTAATCATTATTTATGAATGTTTGTTATTACTATAAATATCTAAAGTACCACGCAGGTAAGAGATTATGCAGTTCATTATTTCAATGCTGGCGAATTAAAAGACGAGATGAACCAATCGTACATAGTCTGTTACTAGAGAAGGTCAGATCCTTCCACTGCCTGTGAGGTTTGGCCGTGGTGTGATAACCATAACTTCAAATTTACTTCCTTTTCTACAGATGGAGGGGCTGGTGTGAAGACAATATACTGGTATAGGGATGCCTCCTCATTTTTGGCAGGCTTTGTAGAAGGGTTTGCAGTTACTTAGGAACAGTCCCCACCCCCTTTTTGGGGTGCCTTTTTATGCCCCTCGCCCTTCCCTGAGGCAAAGCGTACCTCTGTCTGGCTCCCTCCCGCCAAGCGCAGCTCTCGCCGCCCGCAGTCCGTGGCGTGAGAGCCACGGTGCCAGCTGTGCCTGGGTTCCTGCACCCTCCTCGGGAGGCACAAGCGCTGTGTGGAGACGCTGAGCTGCTCACCCACTCGCCGTGCGCAGGAGGGTATGGTCACACCTACCTGCGAGGGGGGACACGCGCGCGATTTCGATGGTCGTAGAAGGTTCAGCGCTCATGGGTAGAGTTGCCAGCCTTTTTGTGAAATTGCTGGTAGATACTTTTTGGCGCAGCATAACACATCTCCAGAACTGCCTGATAGGGAATATGCACTGATCGCTCCTTTACGTTCGTGTATCCCCCGGTATCTGCCTAGTTTGTCTTAAGTAGGGATAAAGAAACAATTGAAGCCGTGTCCAAAACCACAGGGGTACCTTTATAAGATAAGCAAATTGCATTTACTTTACACTGTTTGTGTTACACTTGGTGTTTTCAAGAGCATTTGTTATGAATGCAGTGAAGAAATAATGTTCTATCATCTAAAATACAGTGTCTGATGCCATTCTCTTTGCTGCTGTGCCTTCCTAATGCTAAATTGCTGCCTTTTAGGGAGGAGACATGTAGTGTCTGAAAAACACCCTCATCTACTGGATTGCTTCCCAGAGTTGTTTGCTCAGCGTGGAGCATGATGTATCAGGGTCATAAAATGCTGCAGTTCCTCCTGTTGACCCCTGTTTGTATGCCAAATCGATTAAGACAGAAGCTGATGTAGGCACGAAAGGTAAAGTTAGAAACAGGGGAAAGTCCAGCACCTCATCAAGAAAACATGGAGAAACCACTTCAGTGTTGGTTGGGAGACAGCAGTGGGCTCGGCTGGAAAAGGCAGCAGTGATCTTGTGAAACGTTGTGATTTTGTTGTTGTAGATGAAAAGGGTTTGTTTCCTGTTGTTACCCTTAAAGCAAAATCTGGGAATGAAGACTCTCATGGTGAAAGTGAAGCCAGGGGTTCTGCTGAGGAAAAAAATTCAGTGTTGCAGCCTGTCTGCTTCTGACTCAGAAAATCAGTGTCGATCTGGGGAAAACCATCAATAAAATGTGCCTTTATGTGAGTGATCAGGAGACAAATGAAGGTTGTTCTAGTGTGGATGGTGGCCTGTCCTACACTGAACTACTGCAAGACAGTGAACTTTTACTTACTGCAAGTCAACACTGAACTTTTGCAAATATGAGGAACATTTTATTCCTGGCTGTTCTGTAGGTGAGATAGGAGCGTCTGAGTCAGAGCGGTCCATGGCTTTGGCTTTGTACACTACTTAGTAAATGTAATATCACTAAGTTTCTTAGTGGAATTTAATTAATTTTGCTTTTCATGTGATGGTGTTTCTTACTTGTGCATACTTTTATAGGCATTTCTGTTATTGAAAACAAACTCATGTTCTTTTCTTATTTAGTTTCCCTGAAATTATGCATTCTTTTATTTAGATTTCTAGTTTGCCCAGGTAAAACTCTTCTCTACCCTCTTGTGCTACAGTTTTAACACAATCTAAGTGTATCATCATTATTTATTGTGCCTTATTAATGGATAATTATGCTGAACATGTACTAGAAGGCTATATAGGTTTTTAACATACAAGATTATTGGGTTACATAATTCAAAGCCGTACGAGCAGTCCAGTTTTAAGGGGAAGTGTAAACTTAATCACTCCTTTCCACGTCTTCCACAGAAAATAGTTGGTGTTACGCACATTTTGGAATATGTCACTAACTTGCCTGTTTTGACAAGAGCAGATGATCAGGAACTGACCCCAAACTACTTATCAAAGTAAAATTTCCAAGCTGACATTGAATCAGAGTTGTTTTTCATGTGGAAAGAACATAGTATATAAGAAACAGAACACTGTAGAAGAGGTTATAACAGAGGTGATACTAGGGAAACCATTTATCTGCTTACCCATCACAGGTGAATTGTAGGGTGAAAGCGTGCTACGTGGCGCGTAGAGCACAAACTATGCAGTACTCTCAGCAGAAAGGAATGAAGCAACATCTCAAGAAACAAATACAGAAGTGTGCGTTTACTAAGTGTCTTTATTCAGTGAATGAATTTTGCTTGTAAGAAGTGCCACGAACCTTCTCTGTACAGAAATGTGTATCACCATTGAAAGTGCAGCTTGAATTTAATAGGAAGATTTTGCTGTTGACATTGGGAGAAGGCTTGGTCAATACTTGCTTCAACAGAGCTATGCTCACTTATTCCCCTTGAGGACCTGCCCCTCTTATTTTAATTAAAAAGCAGCAGACAAAACGTGATCATGCAGAGCCTGCTCCATACGAAACCAAGAGAATGAATCCTTCGTGCTCAGTGTAAAACTGAATTGAGCAACCGTGTCATGTTACCAGATCTTCTGCAGCAGGCTCTGAAAGGCAATGTCATGGGAAGAGCATCTCAGAAGATTATGAAAAGGCAGCAAAAGAAGCAATTACAGCATTCATTTTTCCCTTTTATTGTCTGAGTCAGGCCCAAAATGTTGTTACTGAGCAACATTTAATTAAACCGTTATCAACTTAACTTTGGAGTATTTCATAATCTCACCCTTGGCATTGTCTTTTTATTAGGAAAAGGCTTAAGTGACTATAAAATATCACAAAAAGCCATGGGGAGGGCTTGCACACAACGAAGCTGCTAATCTGTTGGAGGCCTATGTGGGAAACTCTCATTTTTCCGTGGCAAAGTAGAGCTTTGAACATTATCAGGACCTTTTATCTTCTAGTCAGCTTTCTCTGAACTCAAAGCCCTATCTGTGCAAAGTACATCCCAGCAAATGTCCACTGAGCTTAAGGTGGAGAGACTAGTTTATTGCTGCTTTTCCTCAAGTGTTTTACATCTTTATAATTATTTATTTGTTTTATGTAGTGTGTAGGAGCCATAGTGAGAGTCCGGGACGTTAAGCTCAATGCAACTGTGTTCAGTGTCCCAGCGAGTTTATTTTGCAAATTGCTATTCAAACAATGTGTTTTTGACAATGCAAACATACATATGTATATTGTTCTCAACCTGAAACTGAAATAAAAGATTGGGACTGATCCAGTAATAGCAGGGGTGCAATATTTTCCCTTTAGGTTTGATATTTTTACGTAGGAATCTGTTCATCTGATCAACCAGGAGCCAGAACAGTAGCTGCGGTTCACTTTGTATTTTATTTCCTATAATTTATTCTTTTTATTCAGTGTAGAAGAGTCTGAGCCGTAACTGGAAACAGTGTGTCTATGAAAATACTTGGTGGCTTTGACACATGTACTCAGTCAGGCAAACAGTAAGGTGAATAATTTGCTTTCTGAAGGAAGAAGTGAACCCCAATAGCGTCTGAGAGGATTTAATTATTTGAAGGGAAATTGATACGCAGTTTTTAAAAATCCTCGTGGCAGAATTTGGAGTTTCTGCTGCTGAATAGAGCCCCTTTGGTTTGAATCTTGCCATTCATAACCTCACGCTACCAATAATCACTCTGGAAACTACCATCTCAGTATTTACTAAAAATGCCCATGCCAGGCACTTTAATACGGCTGTACGTGGAAAGCAGTAGTTGTCTGTCCCCAGACTCATTTACTGGTGAATGATCACGTCATGCAAAATCTTTTACTGCTGTTCTGCATCCACACTGCTGTGCCTGCCCATCAGCAGCAGTTAACAAAGCAGCACAACATATATTAGACACTTAATTTAAACCAAAATGCAGCTGAAGCACTTGTTAATTAAAAGTACTTATTCTGAAGCCTTCACTGAAGTTTGAAATCTTAAATTTTCTGGGGAGGAGAGAGAGGCTATTTGCTTTACAATTTTTTACTGAAAACGTAGTGTCCCACCTTGGGACAATAACTTATATAAATATTAGTTCTGGCTTTTTAAGTCTTGTCACTGTTCCTTCCACAGAGCTCCAAATATTGTCGTGATCATTATCAAACACATTATAGTGAGAATTAATATAGATCCCGCTAGCCCAGGAGTACCGAAAAGTACTGTAAACCAGAAGGTGCATGTTTTTCACTTACTATTTAGCTTGAGCCCTGTGCCCGTATTAGAGGTGCCAATATCTGCCATTCAGTTGAAAAGTTAACCCTGGCTGTGACTGGTGTTTACGGACTGTGTCCATATTGCTCCTAACTTTAGCAAACCTTGAGCAAACATTTTGTAGAGCATAATTATTTTTAATCTCAAATTCTTGTTTCCTCTATTGTATTGCCTCTCTTACAAATAGTTAGCTCTTAGGAAAAATTCAGTGATTAGTGTTTAAAATATCTGAGCTGGGTTGATCAGATGCTACTGGTCATGCTGCCAGGATGATGTCTTACCTGAACGTAACTGAATAATGTCTTAAGTGCCGCTCAACTGAAATACTGAGTACAAAGCGGTGCTCCCTAAATTAGGAACTGAAATTTCTCTGCTCACCCACTGAGTTCCTGCTAGCTGTATTCAGGTGGAGACTGGGAGGACACGTGCCCTGGGGCCAAAGGGAGCTATTTATCCCTGGGATGCTGTACAGAGGAATTCCTCGCATGCCATGAAAGTATTCACCTGCATGGGGGGTAAAGCAAGTCTTGCACTTGGCAGATACAGAAACCTATTACAGGAGGAGATGTTGAGATCAGCTGAATTTTACTTCAGTGCCAAAGATGACAGCAGATTGAAGAGAAGTGGGTATGTAGCAGGGTGGATTCTTTCTAACTCCATTCTCTGTTAGCCACCGGGGTTTATGTGAGCACTGCTTCCTTTCCAGTATCCCAAACCCTTATGGCTGGGAATGTGGATTCCTCTGAAAAAAATGGCTTTTTGTTGCTTCTCAGCTTTCTAGAAGGGATCCTGCAGGATCTCTATGCTTTGTTTTTTGGAAACAGTGTGTTTACCATGTTCCGTCACACACGGTATGAAACATGCATCTCATAGGAACTTAAATGAAAACAAATTAAACTTTACTTTAAATACTTTCAGTTCTAGAAAATTGTTTGTGCAGGCAAGCAGTAGATATTCACAGGGAAAACAAAATTGGATTAATACAACTGAAGCTAATTCACTTCTTTCTTTAGTCAAATATTTAGACACAATTTTAGTTAATCAACCTGCTCTTCAAATAGTATTGAAAAGGTCATACAAATTAATATCCAATTTTGAGAGAGCATTCGCATTAAAAAAAAAACAGGAAGGAGATGCACATCTTAGCAGAATGGAGTGCAATAACTGTTAAATTAAAAATAATTAGGATATGAGATAACAAGTATCTGTAAAAATATGTGAAGTACAATTTTCAGCAAAATACATGAATTGAATTTTTACTCTGTCGCTTCAGTTAGTATATGGGTTGGTATTGGGAGCTCATTGTTTTTTCAATTAACAGAAAGAAAAGCTATCCAAGTAGTTTACCATGCACTGCATGGTAAACCAAGTAAATTGATTATCTGCGTCTCCTGAATAACTTCACTTCCTCATTAGTGGTAATTACTGCTCATTAGTGAAAAAAATTGTAATCGATGTGTTAACGTCACAGAAATAGCAACAAAACCTAATGTCCCTAGTGTAGCATTTGTCTAAAGTTCTCTTTCCTTGGCAGTTCACTTAAATAGCTCTATATTTTATTGCCTGGTTAGATTTGCTGCAATTTAGGCTAAAAAAGTCATTTTCTTCATAACATCTCTTATGTCACGTGGCTATAAATTTCTGAAATGTTGCTTCTGATGCTCTGTTTTTCTCTGGAGAGGAATTTTTTTTGGAACGTGTAGGAGTATTCAGTGGTCCAGTGACCTGTGCTTAGGCATTATTTTCATATATATATATATATATGTAAATAAAAAAAAATGGTGCTATTTATAATTTCCCATAGACTTGAAATGTTTCAGTAGAGAAATTGTAATAGAGTACAGCTTGGCTGAGGAGGTAAAATTTATTAGGACTGGGTATATTTAGACATATTTTTTCCTCTTCCTTCATTGCAGCTTCTATGAGCTGCTAAATAGCAGAGCTATTGCTGACATTAGGCTATTTGATTAACATAAAAAGGCTTTTGCCTCATTTCATATCTGAATATTTTTTAATATGAAAAAGCCTTGTATTTCATGCTGGTTTACAAAGAAAAAATTGATTGCATTTGGTTGCATGGCTGAATGTCTCTATAATCTGTAGTTTTATGGTATGACAAGAGAAGTTTGTGCCTGTTGGGGGGGAGTGGATGGTATTGTTTCTTGTCTTTGAAGAGATTTTACGAGATTACAGAGTTCTTCAGCCAACAGAGTTTTTCACTGGAATCATAGTACAAACTGGTTGCTTTAGAGCCAAAATTTTGATACTGAATAAAAATATATACTAAATAAAATTTAACGATGAGAGTAAATAAAGCAAATCCTAAACTCAAATCAAAGTTTCTAGGCCATGTTGAATTCATAGCTTGTGCAAGGTTCTTGTGTCCTAAGACTTCTTTTACATCAGAACGATCCAGCTTTGTTGCAAACCAAGCAAAAAATATTTAATTGAATTCTTTAATAGGTAGCTAAATACATAAATGATTTCTGGAAGATGCATACTTGACTTCTAATATTAGAAGTTATTGGAGCTGTTGATTAAAAAAAAATTATAAAAGACCAGTAGGTTATTACAGGGAAATCAGAGATGTGGATTAAAGAGATATCTACATGGATTCAACTATGAGATTTTTTTTTTAATGTTTTCCTTAAAAGCAGCATCTTTGTGATCTAATAGGTAGAATTCTTGTCATTCTGACAGAAATAGAAAAAAAAATCTTATAATTAATTTATCATAATTACTTTAACAGTTATAAGGTATATAGCATCCTATTTTTCTGTACAAATATAAAGCAGATAAGGTTATGAGAAGTCCGGTTAGACGTTTGATAATTTTAACAGTAGACAAAGATCCTGTACAGAAAGGTTGAAATAAGTTTGTAAAGTACTTCAATATAAAACATTGCATTATTCCTGAGAGAGTTGCATTGCTACTTGGAGAGCACCTGTCAGTATTAATGCAAGGTGTCTTTTGATTTGTAAACTACATAGATAGGACATTTTAGTGTAAGGGGACTTAGAAGACATAAAAAGTCAGATTATAAACTCATGGGTACCTACAAAACTTAAATTTAATGATGCTTTGCCTTCAAGGGTATTTATAATTTAGGAGAGAAGCAAGTGTAATGTTAACTAAGTAGAGTAAGATACATTAGGGTACCATGTTATGCCAATGCATGCCTTTAAAATACATGTGTATGTGAGCTACTTAGAAAGTGCATGTTTGGGAATGTATTTTGAAAAAGGAAGAGCTGTTTTTCTGAAGAGAAATTTCTGGCATCATCCTTTATTTTATTTCTGCTAAACCTGAGAGGCTTTCCAGGTAGCGCTGGAGTGGCAGGAAGGCAGATGGAAAAAAGTAAAAATTCAGACAATCAGTGAAAGATTTTTTTTCTTTATTATGCTTTACTATAGGGTGGTAAAGTGCAACACGTCTGCTTTTACTTCAAGGTGTTGAATGATTTTTGTTTAGTCACATTTGTCTTCCAATATATTTTTGTAAGAGAATGTTAAATAAATTCACTGCTGATCTCACCGCTTTTTGAGTTCCTTGTACTGTAAATATAAGCAATATAATGGTGTAATTATAGCATGTTAAATATGAGGCAACAAGAAGTACCGTTTACTTCTTTTTGGTTTGTCAAATGATAATTTGTAAGGCAGTGCTAAATGTTTTCACCTTAAGTCTATTCATATATTCCACAGAGTTAAAGAGCTACGTATTGAACAATAGTACTATGCCAAAAATACATGTAACACTGTGTTAGGTATAGGTAGGAAACTTCGTTTGCCATGGAAATATATTTTCTTTGTTTCCCAGGAACATGTGATTTACACGTGTGATATGTTTCACAGAAACATACATGATTTTCACGTTAGGAAGAGCAGGAAAGAAAAGCCAACTCACACTTCAACTAACATAATGATTTTTGAATTAGAATAGTTCCTCGGTCTGTCATCACTCAACGAAGAGAATGAAAAATTATCTCTAGAAGAAAATATTTTCTGAGTTGAGTTCAGTGAACATGAGAAAGAAGACTTGGAGTGAAATACTTTTTACCACTGAAAAAAGTCAATGGCTTTTTGGACTATTGCCTTTTCTCAGGAAACGTACTGCTTGTTTTGATTGTACTAGGGGCGAGCTTTCATCCTGGGTACTTGCTTCAGGCACATAAACTTGCGCAAATTATTACTCATGGAGCATACTGCCAGAGGAGATTTAGTGCAGAGGAATAAGAGCACCAAGAGAGGTGTCTGCCTGTGTGTGTGTGTATATATAAACCTATGAATGCCTACTGGAAAACCCGTGGTGTTTACCTCAGTATTCTGTAGCTCCAACGTATTTAAAGACAAGCTAATATATGCCTAGATCATGGGTGTCACACGCATGTTATTCAGTCTCTCTTCATTGATAGTAACATGATTTTTACGTTACTTTTTACGTTTGTTACAAACAT
Organism: Rhinoptilus africanus; assembly: GCA_013400135.1. NCBI lineage: Eukaryota > Metazoa > Chordata > Aves > Charadriiformes > Glareolidae > Rhinoptilus > Rhinoptilus africanus. Next base: position 320,284 of record VXBO01011023.1, on the reverse strand, counting down.
GCAAGCAGAAAAGTTTGTCATATTGGAGCGTTACGAGAAGTGAGCAGTGTGTGCTGGGAAAGCACATAAGTCAAGTTTTCTAGTTTTCTTTAAACCATTCCTCCTTGTCTTTAATTGTTTCATCCCCACACTTTCTAATTCCCCAAATTAGAAGAATGCTTACATGCTTCTCTTAATTGGTTATTTAAGAATTTTAATTCTTAGAAGTGTAATTATTAAAAAAAAAACAAACCCAAACCCCAAAGCATCTCGACAGGAATTTAAACCTTGAGATCTTCTTTTCTTTATCTATGATGTTTCTGCTCCGTTATTTATAGGAGAGAGCTTTATACCACTTGTACCTAGCTGGCCACAAATTTGTTCTGTCAATTTTAACCCATTTCATATGAAAGATTAATTAGCAAGATTTGAATTTTCTTTAACTGTTGAGGAAGCCTTTGGGGAAAATCCTAGCATGTGTACATAATTGCAACACACAGACCACAGGAACTTAAACGAGGTCGTTCAGGTAGCAATAGGATTCATCAGAACTTAGAGACTTTCAAAATACCCTGATTTTCAGCTGACTTGGGAGGATGATTTCACTGTTCTGTTTCCTCTCCCAGATGGTCAGGAACAGGTTCCTGATAGTGAGCCAACATTTTGACCTTACATCTGAAGAGAGTTTCACATATCTTTGTGATATTGGATGTTAGTTATAATGCTTTGGAAGTTAATTTTGCAGAGAAATTCTTTCAGAAGCACTCACAACCTTCCTTTTCTACTTCTGGGTTGTGGTTCTTCTCTGACTAATAGTGAAATGATGACAGCCTTTTGGTGATGTGTTTCAATTTAGGGACTTGCCAGGAGGCAAGCTTGCCTTCCAGACTGTGTTGTACCTGAACTGAATATAACTGAGAGTGATTGCGCAGAGTGAATTTTGTCAATGATGATTAAACTCATTAAGCTTCAAAGTCTGAATGATTTCTATAGTGTTCATAGAGTAAAATTTGCTGGTCTTTGTAAAAAAATCTGATAAACCTGATAGTAAGCTACAAATACGCTGCAAGTACAAGAGTTAAATTTATTTCCCCCCCTAAATTATTTCCATTTACTGCCTCATGCTTGTGAATTCACTGAAGCAAAAATACAGACTTTGACACAGTCGCTTACTGAAGTTCAACATCTCATAAATGACCTCAATGAGTCAATGAATTTGGAGGCATCCACAACATTTGATGGAGGTGTCAGTTGTGATTCTCTCTATAAATTCAAGTAACATAGGTCAGAAATCGTCGCAGTGTTATGGTACTCTGCAGGACATCGTTTGGCTCATAAAGTTATGGAAATTTAGGCTGATTTTACAATACCTAGAATATAACATTGGTTTTGTCAAAAGGTAAAAAAAAACCCCAACTTTTAAAGAAGAAATTACTCAGTATGTAATTTCATTATGAGATGACTAACAGTAAAACAAGGAGCAGGAAACAGGTGAGCATAAACACATAGTATATTCAGGGAGCATCCTGGTCAGCTTTTCTACATCCTCTCAAAATGTCCCGTCAGAGGATTCACAAGCCTTTGCCTGGGAAAATATCTGCTTTCTTCAAATATTGAAGTTGCTTCTGTGGCAATATTCTTATGAGCTGAAATTTGGCATCACCTAATAGAGCTATGATCAATGAAGGCTTTGCTTAATTTGGAAACATAGCTGGTAGCTGATTCTCTGATATATATTTTCTAGAGTTTGATTCTGCATTATTGGAACATTTGATGTTCCATGTGCCAGTTAAGAATAACTGGAAATGTTTTTTTGGCTCAATAACAACCATTTGAGACAAAATAGAAAAGGGAAGCTCAAATCTGAATGACAGATCTTGTTCCAGCCAACATGGAGCAATGACAGGTCGTGCACATTCTGAGTTTACACCAGTATGGCTCTAAGTTTTCAGTGAATTTTTCTTGCATGTTGCAAAGTAGACCAGAATCCATCCCGCTATTCCTAGCAATTCTTGCTTTACTCTTCACAAGAGTCCCACCAGGTGGATTTCCCAGATTAATCTGTCCAAAACACTGCTTAAATGTTTCCAACTCAAAGATGAGTCTAAACAAGGTGTAAATACACTGAAAGATTTAAGAAGAGCTGCAAGTGGGAAGAGTTGGGGGCTGAGGAATGTCAGTCTCTCAGGTTTTTGAATCTAGTTCCCAGCTATTAACATAATATAAATTTATGTATATTTGTATGTTTGTAATATATGTAGCATATGTAAACAAAACTGTTCTAGAGGAAAAGATACGTAAACTGAGATTTGATGTCTCCTTTGTTGTTAGCAACTGAGGAAGGTGTAAGTCCTTGGCTTTTTAATGACAATTTATTTAATTCATTTCTTTTAGTTCATAACTAATATTTTTGCATGCCACCTCTGCATTCTCTGACAATATTGTGAAAATTGAAATTGATGATGGCACTATGTTTGCAACTTGATAAATCGTATGTTTTCTGATTGTTTCTTAGAGTAGGTATAAGATGTGTACCATTAAGATGATAAGTAGAGAAGGGTCATCTGAAGGAATCTCCTCTGTAGTTCTGCTTGGAGACACAAAACAGACAGGAGCTGTCAAAGAGGATGTATGAAGAGCAACGTAGAAAGGCAATGCGTTTTCCTTGGCTTTAGCAACACCTGACAGCAAAGGAAAAATTCAAAGACAGTTAAGACGTGCAGAGACTTTACCTAGCTGCCTTCTTGATAATATTGCAAACTGGCTTTTTCCTGAATTAATGACAGGAAAATTAATCATAACTATTTAAAGCTGCTAGGAAATATGAAGGCATATAGTCTTAAAACATGAGTAACTTCTGATGTAGAGGAGAGAACCATGACTTGGAGCCACAGGCAGCAGGTTGGCCAGCAAGGCAGCCTTTTTGTGTGGGATTTCAGTTGCGATCATAAAGGCTTCTCCATGAACTCTCACACCTATTCCATGGTGTTGGGATCACAAATAGCCATGTCTTCTGCAGTCTATTCTTTTGTGTTCTTTCACCTTTTCCTTTCACGCCGTGGTAATGCAGCAGCTGTCACCTCCTGCCTCCCGTCAGCCCGCCCTCAGTCGCTCAGCACTATCCGAGCTCTTCAAAATATATATCTCGCTTGGGCAGAAAAGAAAACTGGGTCACAGGCAGACCCAAGTAGGCTGAGTTATTGCATGCTGTTCAGCTGCCTTTGTTTGGGTTGTTCTGTTCAGCCTCTCCAAGTCTGCTTATTCTTTTCATTAAGCCATACTCAGGGCTGTGATGTTTCAGCAATGTTTGTTCAAGGCTCAGCACCCTTTTGGCCTTATAGTCGTAAGCTGTCCATCATGACTGTCGTGGAAAATAATGCAAATATTTTTAAAAGATATGAAGCCGAGGGGTACAGAACGGACTGTCGTATAAAGCATGAGTCAGAAAACACTTTGCCATGTCTGCTTGGCAAAATGAGCTTTATGCTAAAATGTGACAAACCAGAGGTAGTGCTTACTTCTGGCGTAGTATTTCCATTTGCAATTTTTAGATAAAAATCATGACCAGAGATGTTACAAATCACATCAAAAGCTGGCCTGTGCTGCCAGCATCGTTATCATGTATGACATCCTGGCTTGTAACACCCGCCCAGGCACTCTGCAGAAGTGCTTATTGCTGGTACCACCAGTCAGGCTTCAGCTGAAAACGTTTGACACTGGTATAACATGTCCTGCAGCTCGCCACACATTGACAGTGTAAAGCTGCTCCCTTTCATGCAGTCATAAAATAATTCCGGTTTGGAGGGACCTCACGACCTCCCTAATCCACCGGCTGGGTGCCGAAAACCTCCACGGATGGACGCTGCAGGGACTCACTGGGCAGCCCGCTCCACCACCCAGCTGTTCTCATGGGAAGAAATTTTTCCTCATATCCAGTAGGAAACTCTTGTTTCAAATACTGTCTGTTTTGTCTTGTCCTCCTGCCAGGCGCTGCTGGCTCTGTCTTCTCAATAACCTCCTCGGGGTCAGAGATAATTTGATATTTTATTTATTTATTTATTTACATCACTTTTTACTTTAAACTCGTTGCTTGTGTCATTCTGAAAATACTTTTGCTGTTCCTGAGTTTAATTTCTTACACGACAGACTATAAGAAGTTACGTTACACTGTATGGTTTTGGATAACCGTTCATCTTTTTGAAGTGGCAAGTTTACAGATTTTTTCAGACACTTTGTGTGCTTCACACACTTGGAGAAAAAAATCAACATGTGTAAGGGATTTTGAAATGCAAAAATCTATTAGTAAAAAATGTGTTTATGTGCATGCTTATATTTAAGCATGTGTTTGCATCCCTTTGAGCTACGATTTGCATGTGTGTTTAAAACCCACCTAAATATATTAATATAGAGAGATTGGACTATATATTGCTATTTGTATCTATTTTGGGAGGCCAGGAAGAGGAGTTACAAGGGTAAGTAAAACTGTATTCTCAACTACTTTAAGAACTTGCTTTTAACTAGGGACACAATTAGGATGTATTATTGGTGTCATGCAATATGTCAATTGCTAAAGATTTTAGTGCCCTTCAGTCCATTGGAAGCAAAGGAATGTGAGGAGGCTTGTGCCGCCGCAGTCCCAGCAGTTGTGTACGCGTTCAAGCTGGCACTTGAGCCACTTGGTTTTGGCAGCTTGGTGCCTACCTGCAGCCACTGCCAAATACGCGAGGCAGATCCTGCAACGTGGGCGAGTGCAGGGAGCGCTCTGCTAGACGCTTTGTGGGCTGAGGCCTTAATCGTGTCTTAACACTGCTACGCACACGAGTAGAATTTAAGCATCTGCCATTGCTCAGTGTGAACAACTGGATGCATTATCCCTCACGTTGGCAAAGATCCTCTGGAGGATTAAAGGAAGAGTATAGCTGCTTACAGTCACCATATTTACTTTTCTCTCTCTGCCAGCACAGTCTGGTTTTCTTTCTGATCATGTCTCCAGCCTAGACTTAAGTGTTGTAGTCGTTATGGTGAGCCAATGTGCATTCGCACTGGCTCGTGGAGTGGGTAGGGAAATCAGCAGAGCAAGTAGTGGGTGCACAAGTGTACAGTCACGTAATCCTCCACGTATCTGGGAGCTTTGAGTGGAGATGGCTTCCAGGGGAGCAGAGATTGACACAACGCTCTGTGAAGGATGCTTCTCTGACTCCCTCTGGCAGTCTCCCTCCTTGTCTTCACATCCATCCCTGGTCACTGGCTAGTGAGGAAAAGACAGGTGAGGGAGTTTGGGCTTGTAACAAAAAGGCAATGCATAAATGTGTAGTCCTATGCCTGCAGAGTCTTGTTCAGAAGCTGTCGTACCTCAGTAGCAACACAGTGCTCCTGGTCACATCTTCCTGCAGCTGGCTAAGCCCTTGTCCTTATCCTCCGTGCCCTCACTCTCCAGATCCTTCCCAAGTAGAACACCGTGTTTCTGTTTCAGTGTATGAAGAAGAAAAAAAGCAAAAAATATTTCAAGTTATTAATGATCATTTTCTGTGGTTCTGTCACTGCTCACACCATATTTTAGTTATAAAAAAAACCTATAAAAACACCCTGGATAAAACAGCAGCAGTCAAAACAGAGATGGCACTTAATTATAATATTGCTTGTCTTACTGTGAGCTCCTGACAATGTAGCCTTCAACAATAACTGTCAAATACGCTTTGTCAGCTTTGATGTGAGCTCGAGATTTGAGTGGTATGTTCCATACTAGCAACTGAGCAAGATATAGAATATATAAGCCTCACCTGTGTGAGATATTGCGGTGACAGGGCTTGTTGATAGTAGCAATGCAAACTAAGATCAAATAAAATATTGGCTGGGAAATTAAGACATCATTATACTCGATGTTAGCCATGCTTAAGATCTTAGGAATAACAACCCTCATCAGCCAAGAAATTACTAACACAGAATTAAAGAATGCTATTGCTTTATAAAGCCATAATATTTTTATGCAATAAACCTCTCCGAAACTGTCTTTATGGAGTCCCATATAAAACAATTTAAAGTGCAATGGTTATGTATCTGATCTAATGCCTATTGCACTTAATCGTCTTTGGATTAGTCCCTATATATACATATATATCTTAAGAAACTATGATACACTGCAATCACTCATGCAGGAAGCTTGTGTCTAAATGTCCTTCCCTCTGCTTCCCCCATTTACCAGCACAAAGTATGGCTGAACCAGGGCCTCAGGAGGGCTGGAAAGCTCAGCTGAGCATGGACTTTGCAGAAATAGGTCGTATTACAAGAAGAATGAATGCTAAATGGAAGTTTCACTTTGAAAAATTTTTCATGCTGATGGTGGGGGAGAAAAGATGACAGCAGAAGTTTTTAAAGTGCAGAGCTGTGTTTGGTCATAAGATTTACAATAAAAAAATAAGAAAATAAAAGGAAGATAACAAAATCAGAGAGGGAAGATGAAGAGATATGCCAAGAAGCAGCCAAAAATTAAAAGAAAAAGGGGTGAGTCATCGTTCTGGAGCAGGATAGTATACCTTTTCCCCCACACTTAAGACTCTCATACAGAATTGTGGAGCTTACACATGCTGTCAGAGAGCAACGGGATAGTACTTTCTGTGGGAAATCTATGATATGAAAAGTCTCTAAAACCTGGCAAATAATTGCTATCCTGCAAGAATATACATGGAAACGTAACCACTGGAAAAAAAAGAAACCAAAACCCTAAATCATTGTGGAAAGAATGTTATTTAATTTTTTTTTTTAAAAAAATCACTGTATATTTTCTAATCTTTCAGCTTTTGTGATTTATGCTTTGAAGCTTTTTGCGTATCAATGAAAGACTAGAAGTTTTTTTCTGTACAATGCAGAAAACATCGCAAATTTCTTTGTTGAATGGATGAGCAGTAGGTAACATTGAGACTTTGTAATGTGTTAGAGATATGTGGATATTCTTATCTAAGTTTCAAATGGTTTCAAAACCATTATATGAGAACGGTCAACAGTGCTGTCAATGCAAAGGTAGCTGGAACTGTGCAGACTGTCTGCTTGGTTGGTGTTTTGCTGTGAAACTAAATTATCAGCATCTTGCATGCCCTCTTCATCGGCTGACATCGTATGATGCTGTCACCGAAGGTGGTCTGATGGTGAAAGACCTCATTTAAGAGCTTGAATTTGCGTCTCTTGAAACTGAATTAGAAGCTGGAGGTACTTGGAGCTGTGATTCTCAGTAGGTAGAAATGGCATAAAGAGTAAGACTTGATGGTAGATCATGAAATCTTGGCTATAGCTAAGAGGTTTTAGTAACTGAAACACAAGTGGTTTTTGCTGTTAGTTCAGTAGCTATTAGTTTTAGCTGTTAGTTTAGTACTGAGGCACTAGCAAGCATAACGATGGTACTATGAAGAGGTTTTGCTCTTCAAAAGTTGCTTGCGAAAGTTTAAAAACCTCCAGCCATCCCACTGGGAATTTCTTTCAGTGTATTTTGCAATTGTCTTCTTTTGCACCATTCCATTGCTGTTCCTTTTCTGCTGGCTGCATGTGTCACTGCTGCTGTGGTGCCCATGCTGTCCTGTCCCTGGTGGCTTCTCTGTGCCGCTGGTCATGCCATCCATCGTTCCAGGAAAAGCACTCAGACAGCATTGGCGCTGAGGTTCTCTCTTGTGTAATTAACTAGGTAACGTTTTTCCCCCTGTATTCAGACTGGAAGTTAAGTTGGGGGAGAGGGGAAGAATGGCCTTCATATTTGCCTTTCTCTTATACTTAGCAAACTCAAAATAATTATATTCCAATGCTATCCAAAATGAATAAGATAAAAACAAGGTTCATACATAATTTTTATTCTTATTAGTGTATAATAATGTAGTACAGGTTAGCTTACTGGGTCTATATTTGCAGTAACAGAAGGTCTTAGAACTTGGAATAGCTGTAATAAATTCCAAGACTGAGTCTTCCAAAAAGGAAAATTAGCACGCACACACAGAGGCTGATGAGATTTAGGTAATTAATTTTGTTGATAGATGACTGACCTTATCTATCTTAGAAAGAGAATGAAAGTAGATAAAGTTTGTAATAGAATTGGATTGTCTTACTTGTAAATTGTCAATACACAAAAACTCCTCAACAGATCTTTTCTTAAAAAGGAAAAAGCTCCTTATCATCCCTTAGCTTCCTATGGAGCTATTTCAAGCCTAAGGTTTAATAAATATATTACATTGAATGTACTTAACTAAGGCTTTGAAAGTTTGTTAGATTTGAGTTCTGGTTATAGCTGACACAAATTCCCAAGTTCCCTGCAGATAAAAGGAAATTATTGTTTCTTAAGAAACCAAAGTTAAAATTCATTTACCTTCAGAATTATAATCTTGCTGTTTAAAAGTATCTACTAAATTTTCCATTTATAACAACTAGCACTTACTAAGAATATTGGCACCTTCGCTTGTTGATTATTGCACTTCAATTATTGTAATCATAGACAGTCTCTCTTTTTTCTGTTTTGCAAATAACTCTCCACTGTTTGTCTCATTTTATTTTGAGGGGTTTTTTTTAAGGATGGGTTTAACTTTCCAGGAGAACTTTGTTCATTGATTTTTGAATGAGATTTCACCTTTCACTTACCAAGCTAAAATAGCTGGTTGAGAGCTTAGGGTTAGAGGACATACCTTTGCATCCCTTTTCGTGATAAATCTATAGTTAATTCGTTGCTTCATTTTTAATATTCCACGCAAAACTAGAGCTAATGCATCATTAATATTGTAGAATCAAGTACTCAAAATAGGTCGGTCTGCTTGAGTACTCATCCCTTCCTTTTCAGCCTTCTGTATACACAGAGAATGATCTCACAAGTGTTAAATACCAATAGCCAAACAATGTATAATATCATGCAATTATCATATATAATGGGCTGCATCTATTTCACTTTGCTCTTATTAAGATCCTTCTGCTATGGATGTTCCACAAGTGCAAGAAAATGTATTTTGTTAATCTTCATTACAATCAGAATCATTGAACAGTTCTTCCCAAGAGAGAATCACTATTGAAACTATGAAATGCTTTACGAACTTCTGCCAGCAGAAGTCAGCTTGCTCTGATTCCAGTTTGGAATGTGAGTCTGTGGAATTAACCTTGATTCTACCCTTTCTGTAAACGATAGCAAGATGCGAACTTCAGCACCTAATTTGTGAACCCAAGTATTTTGAAGCCCTTTTAAAAGAGAAATTCTACCCAAACAGGCAAACACCAAAGGAAGAAAACTCAGTGTCTAATAAAGGTAGCTGAGAATTAGAATAAAATATGGTATTTTATGTGAAGTAGTGCATATGCTCTTAAAGATGTTGGAACATGCTTATCTGGGGCAGATTTATCTATTTTATGCATTTGTGTACACTTAATTCCTTTAGACATTAATATGTTTATATCAAATTTTATCACATTAATCACTGAAATGGAAGAGGCAATATTATTCTCATGGTTACAGAAAGAACAAGGATTTTGACTTACCCAGGGTCAAAGAAGAAATGTGTGAACTGCAGCTTGTAGCATTTCAGCTGTTAAATCGTTTTGCCTTAGCACAAGCTACAGCATATGGCAGTGAATCCGTATGATAGGCTTTTGCAAGCAAAGAACAGAGAAACCTCTTGGGAGAGTTGGTCGTCTGAATCACAGATTTTGTAGAACATGCAGGCTTTTTTTATTCTCTTCGTGCATTAAATTTAGAATGCCTTATATAGTTCAGCACTTCTCACACATATATCTAAGTATATTGAGAAATATGCTTTAATGAATCTCTTGCCTTTTAACTTATGAAATGCATATTTTACTGGAAATCTTGACGTTGTATGTGGGATTTCCACGTAGTCCTCCTCTGTTGTTGTATACGGGACTTTGAAGATGCAGGACACCAATAAGAGTCTAAGTGGCAAATGGTACTATTGAGGTTCACCTCAGTAGTGGGGTTCTGGCTCTGCAGGACATTCCAATCCAATGTAGTGTGAGAACAGGCATGTCAGAAAATACATGGGCAGGGAATGAACAGAAATGAAAAAAGTGTGTGGCAGTGAGGTGACAGTGGAGGTGGCTTTATTGGCTTAGTTTTTGCATGGGGATGAAAAGAAAGCCTGCCTTCATGCTGTCTGATAATTTATTGAGGAAAAGCTCGTTTTATATTTTATCCATTAGGCCATGCTTCCTCTGTTAACTCTTAAATGGCAGGGATTGAGAAAAAGGTGTGAAGAAGAACGTCTCTGAATTTTGTGGTGAAAAATAAGTGACAATTATTTTCATAAATTTTCATTGGCCTTTATCGATGGAGAAAGCACATGGAAAGCAATTGTTTGTCATACATACCAGTGACAAGATACTGGGCTTTATGTATTTATTCTGTAGCATGTTGTTAGTTGCATGAATGCGAAGCAGGTCCATTTAGGGGAGAGGAATGAGGAAGGTAGGGGAATGGCGAATACTCCTGGGGTTTGTGGTGCTTTTAGGGCTGGGAGTAAAAACTTCAGCAGAAAAATTTATCTGCACGGTTTTTTGTTTGTTTTTTTTTTTTCTTTATAGAGCAAAGCTTAAGTAATGCATTCATATGTTAAAGGTCATAGTTTCTCAGTTGTCTCAGTCTGAATATTCAATAATTATTCCCTGTGATGCTTGTGACCATATTGAGATTTTATTCAAGAGCCATTGAAATAAGCATCACAAGGGGGAAAGCTGCTATTATTGGTTTGTTATCATTTTGCTTAGGCCACATACACAATGCTGTTCTTCATATTTGAAATACCTTTTCAAGATATTTCAATGAATTCAGAAAATACACAATAGAACTAAGGACCCAGTGATTATGGATGGTAATGATATTGTGGATTTAATTTCTAAAAAAGCCTAACATAATCTGTTTTAATTAACTAAATTATTTTTTCTCGGTAATGTGGTTAGAAGCATGCGTGGTTGTTTCTCAAGATCCTTGTACCAGTGTTATTCCTTTTATAAAAGAGTTACAAAGAAGAGCTTTCAGCTTATTTACACACCAAAACTACCCTATCCTTTAGAAGTAACGATCATGAAAAAAATGTGTCTACCCTACACTTTTTAATCCTCTAAAGACTTACGTGTATGCTTCAGTGGGTCTTTCCACATGCATAAAGCAGAGATGACAGCCTTTAAATTTTAAAGAGCAAGCGTATTAAAAAAAAAAACAAAAAAGCCAAACTCTGGTACCTGGACTATGACATGTACTTTTTTTTCATAACAGACAGACAAAATGTAACTGTGATGTGAGTGCAGGAAGAAACTTTTCATCCATGGGTCACCAGTAGTCATTTTGTATTTTGTAATGGTGGCAAATGTGTAAGATAAATTTAGAAAAAGAAGCACTTAAGGCATGAGAAGTTTATAGTCAGTGAGGCGACATGACAGAGGCAAAGAGAGAAAGGCAATTTATCAGGAATGAAAATAATAAAGAATCAATAGTGTAAATAAAAATGGACCAGACACATAACAGCGCACACAGTGAATGGGAACTTGTCTGTGGGAGCCCAGCCTTTCAGCAGGCTTCATGTCCCATGTGAGTTTGTCTTGTCTTTATCTTCTGGGAAGATCTTTCTGTACATAATTTTTGTTAAACAAAATATCCTGCATCTGAACAGTTCACTATGTTATTCTTCAGCATCATGGTCTGTGGTTGTATTTGTGTTGATATGTTATGTATTTTGTATAATTTGAATGCTTGGTGGAATTCATGTTCTGTAGTCTTAAATACTCAGATGGATTATCCAGGAATATCCATGGCAGTTTATATTTTGGTTTTTAGCTGAAATATTTTCTTGGCTGCTCATTAAATGAGGAATCCTCTCCCTGCAGTACGTATTTCAGTCGAATGTAATTAAGGTGATTTACTTCACAAGGAACGTATGAATATATGTGAATAAAGAGAGACTTATCATAATAAGTTTCAGTCACACTTTAGATTACCTTGGGAAGTTTGTTTCAGTATGTAAATACATGTATGCACAAGTTGATGCACATCTTCAATTAAGGGGAAGGTATATTCAGTTCTGCACATTGAATTTCTACAGCTTTCTGCTCTGTGAGAACAGGAGTGCTTTGCAGTGCTCAGCTGTAGCCTTCGGCCTTCTTTAAAGGCCCCATTCAGTACACCTTGGCTGGAGAGGATCTCAGCTGTGCTGTACGTGTTTAGAGCAATAGTGAGGTTAAATCAAGGCAACAATGAGGAGATATTCAAAGTTTGCACAGAGAGAAAGATTACATTCCTATCAATAAGAAGGTGGGTTTTTTAAAAAAGCCAGTGTGGAAGATTAGTGAATGGAAAATGCTTAACTGATTATATTTTAAGATGTTGGAGACAAATATGCTGGAGTCCAATACATAAATAAAGATTTAAAGGATATTAAAAAGATGAACAGAAGTGTCTAAGAAATGGAATAATCAATAAGTAGTTCTCTAAATGTGCACTGTACAAAATAAACAAAAAGGTAAGAAAGCATTGATCAGCATGTGTTGAAAACTAGTGACAGGGATTAATCTGACTACACAAAAGACTTAAATCTCCCCATAGTTGTTTAAGCAAGATAATATTGTCCAGTCTCTGAAGTGCTTTTATCTTGGTAAGACGTATTCTAAAGCATCTTTAACAAGACAGTGATAGCTATTCATGACTGACAAGACTATAGCTGCATTAAACTCAGTGTTTCTCAAAAAAATAACAGAAGAAAAAAGAAAGAGGGAAGTATTTAATGAGGACTTTGGTTGAAATAAAAACAAAATTAAGCCTGTTTGTGCACACTACTTTAATCAGTTTATTTTAATAAATAGATTTCTTTTTTAATTCTATGCAATGTTTGAGTGAAGTTACAGTTCACAAGTATGTATGTTTTAGTTGTGGTCTTAAGCAGTAAGTGCTGAAATTGGTATTCAGGCAGAATAGATTCACAATTTCTGAATGGAACAATTCTTTATTTGCGGTGTGGTCCATCTCAACTTAAGACTTCAAAATTTGTAAGATTAGTCCTTTGTGTACTGCTGTGGAAATGGAAGGTGGATAATTGTGTTTACACAGGCTAGTAAAAACAAACAAATCAAAACCCCAAATTAAACCCCCAAATGTTTAGTTCATTACCAATGAAGATTCACTGTCTAGAACCAGATTTTATACGTGCCACTGAGGAATGGGCTTTAAAACTCTACTGGAATTGGTTTTACTGCAAAGTTATCAGCATTTCCTATTGAATTACAACCTTTCCAGATATAATTTAGACATGTAGAAGTTGTATATGTTACTATATTTGCTTCTTTGTATTTTGAAGACTGTATTTTAAAAGTACAGCTTTTAGAATTTCAAGATTAAATGAGAGAAAAGAGTTAACAGGAGCTGAGGACATTTTGCATCTTAGAAATGGCTTCTGAATCTCTGTGGTGTTCGAGTGAGCAAGTAAAGAACTAATTAAGAAATAAAGGTTTTCTACCTGTAATTTTGTTTTAAATAGCTTATGAAAAGGGACTGAAACTTCTACAGGAGACAAATGACTGTATTTATTATTCCAAATGTTTAGTAAGAGCACTGTGATATTCAGTCTTGATAAATTAATAATTAGTGCTGATGAGGATACTCTACGTAGTCCTTAATCATGATAACACCAGATAGTATTTCACTGAAGGTCCAGTTAGGGGTAGATTTTTTTCCATATTTGCCTGGATTCACCTTGATGTCATACAACATTTTCTTCTAATGAACCTGAGACTTACAAACCTGGAAGTTGGAGTTACTATCACCTACTTGACTGGTATTCATATTGATGCGAGGGGTCTGCACTGAAGATTGCCAACCTAGAAAGAAAATGTGGGTTTATAGAATCATAGAATGGGTTGGGTTGGAGGGGACCTTAAATATCACCTAGTTCTAATCTAGTTTGTCAGGGCACAGTGCTTGTATTGTGCTTTGATAATCTTACATGCTGGTTTTTTACCTAAAATATATGAATGAAAATACTGTTTTGTATGTTGCATGCTTGGGAGAAACTGATCTTAAAAAATAAGAAACTATTTAGCATGTTAGCACTTTGGATGAGACAATAAAAATAGAATATAGCACTTACAGAGCTGTTAATAAATTCAGTGTGTGTAACTCCATTTGCCTATTAGCTTCTGTCTGCTGTCCTGAATGAGTGTTAGCTCTTGTTTTCTTAGCTTTTTTCCTATTTTTTACTTCATTCTATTCCTCTTTTAAAATCAATTAGAAGACTATGAGTTTTATTAAGGAAATTTCTTTTTAAAAAATTGACTCCCATGAAAGCAATGTCTGGTGAATTGTAGCATAGTAGTCATTGCGTTCCATCCAAGTTGACTGAATTAATTTTTTACTGTAGTATGTTGTATGTAAGCTTCAAGTGCAGGGAATGATATGGAAGTAGGCATTGTAATCACCATTCAATAAAAAAAAAAAAACCTTACATTTTTGGGGTAGCTAAAAAAGAACTGTGAATCTTGTGGGACTCTGTGAGAGCTCTGATGGGTCTTGCCTTAAGTCAAAAAAACTCCATGGTTGTACAGCTCTTTATCCTAGTGACAGTAGAAGCTTTCTAAAAAAGCAGAAAAATAGCATTTAGGGTAGAGAAAATACTAAATTATCCTGATTTTTTTTGTTATTATTATGTGTGTATTGCTTGTATTGGAACCACTTTCTAAACTTTCCTAGGAGGCCACGACTCTATGAGCCTTATCTAGATGAGAGGTTCAGAGAAGCATCCATTCTGTCGAGGAACTGGGCAACCCAGACCTCCAAATCTCTCGTATCTGTCCATCATTAGTGAAATCATGATGTGCTGAAATACACTTTTCGCAAGTATTGTTTTCTGATGCTTTCATAATTCTTGATTTTGCTGTTCACAGAGAGCGAAGAAGTGTACCAGCGCCAGGTGCTGTCTATTTCCTGTATCGTCTTTGGCATAGTCGTAGTGGGCATGCTTTGTGCAGCGTTCTACTTCAAAACAAAGTAAGAGCCTTCATCTAGCATGTTGTTATTTAGCTTCTGTCCTTTTTATGGCTTTGCAATTCTTCAGTTTTTCCCCTCCTTTTGAAGCTGTTGTTATCTCTAGACAGGCTAGAACAGTTCCCCGTGGCTAGCTACACTATCTAGCTACAAAAAGAAGGAAACAGGAGTAATAAGTGTTCTTTTTTTCTATTTTCTGATATCAGGAAAGAAGAGATAGTGTCCTTTCCAGTTCTATTTTTGACAATAATATATTTTTTGTCTTTTAGTATCAGTGGCAATAATCACTTTCCTCTTTTGAAAATAAAAGCATAAACCATACCATCTCCTTTTTGCATTTCATTTCATATCCCTGAATGTCTGTTTTGTTTGTGTATGCTGAGAACAAAGGTGAAGTTAGAAATGCAGAGAGAGACAAGTTCTCTGCAGATATCTGTAACCTGTAGCTAAGAGTTGTAAACTCCTGATGTAGTGGCATAACTGCAATTCAAGTATGGTGGAATCATCTGTACTAAACTATTTTCAAGTTAAATTCTTTCCACTCTATTCTTTACTTTCCCAACTAAACATTGGTTTATAATATTTATTGTTACGTGTGTAATTT
This sequence comes from Rhinoptilus africanus, assembly GCA_013400135.1. Lineage (NCBI taxonomy): Eukaryota > Metazoa > Chordata > Aves > Charadriiformes > Glareolidae > Rhinoptilus > Rhinoptilus africanus. The sequence continues at coordinate 304,703 of VXBO01011023.1, read as the reverse complement.
GAGTTGCAAAAACCTCATATCAATTACATGACCCACTTGTCAGTGCCACTGTATCTATAAATACGATCTGTATGGTTGTCATCCCTCATTCCTGTTCCAGCTGGAGCTAATGAGAGATCACCTATCAATATAAATAGTACCTGCATCAGGTTAGTCATGCTGGCCAAGCATCAGAAATGTGGACGTTTGCACTGTTTATAAGTTTGGATGCTTATCTAAATCCCCTGTCTTAGAATTTATTTTAATGGGTGGGAAATCTGATGAGGACTGCTTTTTATTTTTATAAAATATAAAATGTTTTGATATTTCTATCAGGAAAAAAAAAAGTTGGAAAAGTCACTAGATCTTTTTTTTATTCTTGTTCATCGCCCCAAACTTCAGGGGTAGTTTATGTGCATGATTTAAGTGAAGATTTGACTTCATTCACGTTTCATCTAAACACTCCTGCCTGTTCTCATGTCTTGAGGGATTTCATTTAGTTATTCTTTGGACCTAAAGTATGACAGTGATGCTAGCTGTGACGATGCTGTGGCAGGAGAGTTCCTCTCTGCAAACTCCTTGGTTGTATTATAAAATGTGAGCAGAGACAGCCATTTTCTACTGCATTAGAAATGTCATTATGCATTTTAGATCTGCAGCAGAAAGAAGAGAGAATAGGGTGTTTCCTGTTTTTCCTGGACAGGCTTGGAGGTTTTGCTGGTGAAGAGAGATTCAGAGAAGGCAGAATGAGATTGTCAGTTGGAAGAACGTGCAGTCAACTGAGCAGAGTGTGAAAAAAATGTCCCTCTGTTATTCAGCTCTGCCCCTCTTGGTTTTGCAGTGTTGGGAGTGGTGGAGAGCTGGGTTGGAACAGCCTTCCGGATACCATGACTTGGATGAGGTCATGGGGAGAGCTATGTCCCAAAATAATTAGTTGAAATAATGCTTCAAAGATAAACTGACAATAGTGCTTCATATCTCAGCAGGAGGTGAGGGTGTTGGGTTTGGGTTTTTACCTGCATTATGAAGATGGTAGTTAGGAGTTATCGGGAAGAGCTGAAGTGTGCTTATGCCAGATTCTGGGAACTGACGTTTGAAGAGTTATGAGAAAATGAGCACCTCCAGTTCAGTCAAGAGATCTTACTGAATCTATGAAACACAGTAATGGTAAAATACTAATCAATCCCAAACTCCATGACTGTGGCTCCATCTGGCAAACTGTCCAAAAAGTAAATAAGAGTGTCTAGACTGGGTTTCATAGAGACCACATAAAACAGTATCATAACTGTGACATTGGACGGTATCTTAGCAGTATAAAAAGCAACAAATGTAAAGTGCCTCAACCATTATGATATGTTAGCTTTTAGTCAACAGATTTTGAGGAGCTTCGTCATCAGGCAGATGTATCTTGATCATGCTTAAGAGTTATCAAAGCATTCCTCCTGTGTGGCCGATAATCCTTGGGTTTAATTTGATGTATCAGAAATTTAAAATATTGATAACAGCTAAGCTCTGAATGGTGCACCCTTTAAGAAAAAAGTTTCCATGAAAACAGTGACACTGACTTTCTTAGTCTGACAATTGTATAATACCTGCTGCCAGAAATATGCACTTCCCTATACACCATTAAATTAAAAGGCCTTCTGTAAAATAAATTCAATCTGGAGAAGTTTAGAACTATAATTAAACACTATGCCCTTACAATTATTCCTTTTAGGGTAATCAAGAAAGTGCTGTAAGTGTTAGCAACAGAGGGAGAGTACACTAATGGGCTGCTCTTTATGGTTTAGACTTTTATAGATGACTAGTGACTTTATTTCTTGCTGAAGTAACAGCACTTTATTGCTGAATATCTCTAAAGAAGACCACATAAGGCCTATTTGTTTTGAAAACAAAAAATTATTAAATAAATATATTAATCAGTGAGCAACTTTGAATTATTAATAATTTCTAGTTTTATAGCTGTGCATACTATAGTTTGGCAAAATGAATATGCATAAACCTAATATTAATGTTAGCTTGCATGATCATAAAAGGAAATTAATTATTGGATTGTTTCTCTCAGTAAATTGCCTTCGGGAATCTCAATTGTAATGTTAAAAGATTGCGGCAGTGAAGCTGAATATTCCAGTTTACTTACATGTGCTTATAGGTGTAGAAACAACTCTAAACCCAGGTTTTCTAAATAAATCCCAATTAGAGTTCCAAAAATTTGTAATTTGTGTTGTTATTTTCCTGATTAAATTCTAAGAATATTGTAGGTATAGAAAGGATTCCCAAAGTCGGATGTTGTGATTTTGTTTTGCTGTCATTGTTTAGACTTTATGTGGAGTTTCCACTCAAAAACAGTCATCAAGAAAGATTGGATGGTCCGTAATCATTATGGACACCAAAATGCAAGTGGCTGGATTTCCAGAAGGGCATATAGATATACATGCTTATTTCCTCAGTGTATGTAATTTAGCTAGTCAGAAAATAATTATTCCTACAAACTCTGGAGTTGCTTTTATGAATTTCCCCTGGAATTTTATGAGAAGCTAAAGTGTTCATTTTGACATTTTACAAGTTAAATTATCAATTTTATTGTTTCAAAATTGAGAAGATATCAAAAAATGGTTTTAAAAGAGATGTTTCAGAATTTGATACTATAATACTTCAAATTATAACCTATTCAGATTATTCTGATATTACCTTTACAAGTTGTTTTGGCTAAGGAAGAATTTTGAAAGTTCAATAAGTTTTTGTGCTTGAGAAATTATATCCTCACCTACCAATATTCATAAATCTTACCAATTGTGAGCTCCTAGCTATGCTTAAAACATGCCACTCATATTTATAACACACTTACAATAGGGGCCTTTGCAGGTTTGTTGCTGGAGATGCATCTGCTGGGGAGAAAAAGGAAGAAGGGAAGGAAGGAAAGAAAGAATTCAAATAGTATTGTGGAGTTATTTCTTGTGATTGTGTAAAACTGACAGTCTCAGACAATGTAGCTTATCAAAAAAATAGAGACTGATAAGAGATCTTAAATATATTTTGCTAACAAGTTTTGCCTAGCTGAGATATCTGTTTGCAGAAGATAGAAGAAATATTTAAAATAAAGTTTGCTGCCTCATATCCTCAATCATGTACAGAACTTCAAACTCAGTTTGCCAATATAGTGTGGCAGAAACAGAAAGCCTTTATTGATAGTGTAGCTATCTCCTGAATATTGCAAGTGATTCCTAGTGGTATTCCTAGCTCTGACATAGTGGATCATACTATAATATGTCAAAAACACAGCCTCAGATACCGTATGGATGGTTTTTTCCAGGTTTAAGCATGTAAGCAAAAGCTGGTCTATACAAGATACTGGCTTATAGGTCAAGTCTAATCAGCTGCTAGCAGAAATCTTTGATTCTTCAACACTTTTTATAGCCAACAGAGACTAATGCCTGCTGTATTTGCCAAGGTCTTCGTTCAAACTCAGAGCAAAATGCTTTTTTAATATGCAGGGCTCCTTGCAAGCTATTGTTAAATACGTAATAGATGATCTTACAAAATTCTGCACTGCAACAACTAGCATGCTATTATAGTCATCTGAGAATAGATCTTTTAAACAGAAGTGCTCTTTTTTTTTCCTTTCTTAAGCCTTGCCAGAAAATGACCACTGCATTGAAATATTAGACACTAGTGAAGTAGCACAGCTGGTTAATCTAATACAGGGAAGTTTTGAACAAAGGGATCCATGGCTATAAAAATACCGTGGCTACAGTAGAAGATCAGACTAGCTCTTTCTTACATGAATTTTATTTCTCTCTGCAGGAAACAAACAAAGCAAATTCATGAACAGCTGAAAGAAACACAGAATAGGAAAACCTACAGCCTAAATGGTTCCAGCATGATGGCAAAGTCAGAGTGTATGGCACAAAGCCGAGTCCAGCTGCAAAATGTAAGTAATCCCGCCAGCTACAACACTTAATAGCCTGGCTGAGTTCCTGCTGCTGATGGCAGCACATTGCCATGCTGCTACTAGCATCTGAGCAATGGGAACAAGAATTCTCACCTCTTTCATAAAATGTTTTCTATCAGGCCTGTTAATGGAAAACAACAAGCAGGGATTTTTTTCCTGAAGTTATTTCAATGGATCCTGGTACATTTTGTTCATGTAGTGGACCTTATTGAGCCCCCTAGCTCTGCATCCAGTAGTGGAAATTACTATTATAGTTTCCGGCAATACCTTAGCTCGTGTGTATGGATTATAGGCGAAGTGGGGGTCCTTCATCCTAAGTGATTTCAATTTCAAGTCTTCCAGTAATTAATGAACCTGCATGAAAAAATGTAGAGATATGTTACAGTTAATTCAGAGTAAAGTCAAAATCTAGAACTAAATTTACAGATGTAAACTAATGCTCAAGGGCAGACAGGGCACACATGCTTATTTTCCTGTGTCTTGAGTTAAAAGGGGGTTTGATACCAGAAAGAGATTGGCTTGTTCAAACTAAATTTGAAATTATGTAGTCATTTTCTGTACATGGTTATATGTAAGTTAATGCAATCCCACCATCATGAAATACACAAAACGTATTTGGAATAAGAAACTTGAAGGCGACCAATTCATTTAGCGCTGGATGCAAGGTATTTTCCAACGTGTGTCATTTTCTTCCCCCTGGTTGCACGCGTTCAGTGCTGTCTTATTTTGAACAAAGTCTTTGGAACAACTGAGAAGGATCCTGATAGCAATACAATAGGAAATCATAAAAGATGTACTGAAGCCTTTCTAAATGCTTAACTCTTTTTTTCTAAAAAGATAGTATCTTAGTTTTTCTTAAAGGGCTGACTACCTTATTTGCCAGATTCCACCAAAATAGTGGGAGTTTACCAAAAGTGAGCACTCGTGCCCGCTTAGCCATAGATGTCTCAACTCCTGGTTTACATCCAATTAATGCAGAAATAAGCATAAGCCCTTTTAACCAATTCAGAGTGCACAGAGCTTGCGTGCTGTGACAGAGGAGTTGTCAGAGCACTGCTTGTCTTCACTAAATTTTTATTTTATAGGAGCACCGTTCTGGTTGTGATATGCTTTGTGGTTCAGGAAAAATACACTATTTCAAGAAGGAAGTTAGCACCACTAAATTGACATAATCACAGTTTAGGAACCTTGTGCAATTCTTTGTTTCACTTTCAGTTCGGTCATATATTATTTCTTGCCCCTAAAAAAAAAAGCTGTTGGGAGCATTGTTGGGTTGTAATGATGGCAACAAAAGGTAAAGTTGTAAAGAGCTTTTGTGAGTCTTTTGTTCTAACATATAAAGTGGGTCTTGGTTAACACTAAGAATATGTTCTTTGCCTTTTTTTCTCGCTGTCATTTGGTGCAATATTTTGTCAACCCATCATCATGATGAACTACTTGATGTCTTCTGAGCAGCTGACAAACACATCAACAAGCTTTATTTTAAGTCTTTTTCTTTTGCCATAACAACAGTCATAATGGCTGAAGTAACAGTTTGTAGATTCCAGATATTAGAGATTGAAAACCGTTATTATTATTTAATTTTTATAATCCAAATTTGCTTTTCAGCTTTTAATGCTGTTCAGACTGGCATTATCAGTGCTGGTAATTAACACGCCATTTTCTTGTTCTTGTGGCTGCTTTGCAGGCAGCTGTTTTCTTCTTGCCATTAATGCATTTTCCCTTTGGGAGCAGAGATACTAAGGAAGAAAAACAGAATGACCTTGTGCAGGATGTAGCGTAACAGTGCAGGGTAATAATGGTTTCTATTGTTAGCACGATTTTAGCGCAGGAATGCATGTAGGCAGTTCATGAAATATTTACAACACTTGGCAGATTGAAGGGGGAAATAAAGGGCGGGGAGGGTATGGCAAGGCAGCAGAAAAGAACTTTGAAACGGTGTTTTGTAGGACTGTCCGAGTGGCTTCCCACCAGAGAGCAGGGATCTGCCCCCAGTGTATCTGCTGGGTGGGAAAGGGAGCGGGCAGAGGCATGGGGAGGAGAGTGCTCCCGCTGCTCGCTCCTGCAGCTGTGCTCCGCCTTTCTGCCCATCACCACCGGGATGCCATCTCTCTGCAACTCCCATCTGCAGTTCCCACCGTATGGATTTGGGGAGAAGACTTATGTTTATATAATCCCGGAAACCATTTCTTTTCCCACTCCGGGTGCTCCTCCTACATGGGAAAACTGTCTTGCTTGTATGTCACCTTTCTCTCTTCCCCTAAAAGATTCTCCCTTATTTTTCTCTTGCCTATTTTGAATGGACCTGGTGATGCTTTCAGGTTTTTCACCATGCTTCCTCTGTAACAAAGAATACATTAGTGTAGACCGGAGAATAGTTGCATAGGTTCCTTATTCTCAGTGACTATTCTAATAATGTCTCTTCTGAAAGAGCCATCACGTTTTGACTCCGAGATTGCTACATTTAGTGAAGGATGCATGGATCTTTCCAAATCCTGTGTTGCTCTAGAAAGAGGTTTTACTTATTTCCCAAGACCCAGGGTAGAGCACGTAGTGTTTCAAGTGGTTTGTGGCTGTAAAGAGCTTGACCAATCTCAGTGAAGTACTTTTTCTCCTCATCACTCCTTATTTCCCTTTTTACTCTTGACAAGACTTCAGGAAAATATTTTTTTGTTACTTATTTGCAAAGCCAATTTTGAATTTTTTTTTTACTGAGAGAAGCCATGTGCATGTATCAAAATTGGTGTTAACAGAAAAACCACACATTTCATTTTTTAACCAAGTATGAAAATTAATCACCAATTTGCATTTTATTCTAGCCTAACTCATTATACTTGCAGCTATTTGCAGTACTGCAGAAGGAAAAGGACTGCAGACCTCAGTCCCCATGATATCCTACCTCTATGCCAATTAAAACTTCTTTACAGTACTGTGATTATGAGAACCGTATACAAGGTTAAAAGCTCTGAATGTTTGTTTTAAAACACTCTCCAGTTGTATGAGAATTCTCCTGCTGCATCCTAGATACAGGTTACCTTGCAGCAATCCTTGTTTCAAAAGGCAGTGTTTAAAAAACGAATGTGAAGTGTTGGACATTCCCCCAAGTTCATGAAACATCCATATGGCAGGATTGCTCTGTCAGATGTGGATATTCAAGTTAAGCAACAAAATATTGTGAAAATGGAGCTGGCTAACTGAAGAATGTAGGTTTTTTGAAACTCCCTTCATTTAAGAAGTTACTCTCTTTGGGGCATTTGCCCTCTCTGATCAGCAGAGTAAACAAGTGAGGACAAATGGCCACATCCCAGCACCTTGCTTGGCAAGCCCAGAGGCTGAGGAAGGTCTCTAAATTGGAAAAGCATGGATTTGATGGATGGACCACTCGGTGGATGAGGAACTGGCTAGATGGCCACACTCAAAGGGATGCAGTCAATGGCTCAATGTCCCCATGGAAACTGGTGACAAGTGGCATTCCTCAGTACTGCAACCAGTGCTGTTTAACATCTTTGCCGGTGACATGGACAGTGGGATTGAGTGCACCCTCAGCAAGTTTGCTGATGACACCAAGCTGTGTGATGTGCTTGACACACTGGAGGGAAGGGATGCCATCCAGAGGGACCTTGACAGGCTTGAGAGGTGGGGCTGTGTGAACCTCATGAAGTTCAACCAGGCCAAGTGCAAGGTCCTGCACNCAAGGCCAGGCTGGATGGGGCTTTGAGCAGCCTGGTCTGGTGGGAGGTGTCTCTGCCCATGGCAGGGGGTTTGGAACTAGATGATCTTTAAGGTCCCTTCCAACCCAAACCATTCTGTGAAGAGCGCAAGGTTAGGCATTTAAGTTAAAACATGGATGTCTCCCTGTCATTTGCTATATTGCAGGGCATAAAGCTTTTTGTTTGCACTGACAATATTTTGAAGTATCATATGCTTTTTCTTCCCACACTCAAATGCATTATATCTCCTCCACTTCCTTCCTCTGCTCAGTTGTGATTTTGTAAAGTAAAAAAATAGGTTAGATTTTGTCAGGACAGCTGTATTCTCTCTGAATTCCTGCTGCTCGTAGCTGGTAATTGTGTAACCTGTGTCGAGTCTATTTCCCTCCTTATCGATTCCATTCTTTTGTTGGGGATATAGATTAGATGAAAAATACTGTATAATGTAAGCGGGATTCATAAATCACTGTTTGAACACAGCTCCTAGTATTTCTCCTGAATCTCCTTCAAGTCCACTGCTTTTCCTAAATACTCTGGCAGCAACGCATTTAATTTCTTGCTAGTTTTTCTGGCATCTTGGATTTGGATCTAATGCACTGGTAATCTTGCTATAATTCTTCAGTCAGGAAGAGATAGATATGTCAGTTTTTAATGCAAGATCTTTGAGGTACAAGGAGATTCATATTTATTTCACCTAATGCACGAAATTTAGGACTTCCTTGTATTACCTGTCCCTTCACATATTATTATATTATCTTCAAGAGATATTTAACGAATGCGCTCCACAAGACTTCAGCAATCGGTTCGATGTCCTTATAGGCAAAAGGAAATAAATTGTCATTCTCAGCTGCCCCTCTTAGGAAGAGAAGTGCTCTGTGTCCCCTCAGAGACCACACAAGGGGCAGGAGGAGCTGTTGTGGCCTTGTTTTTCTGTAATTCACCAGTCTTCATGAGTCTTAATCATGCTCCTGATTTCTATCTCCTTTGTCCACCTTGACTAGAGTGTTTCTTTAAATTCTCATAACTTGACAAACATGTTGTGCAACAAAGGGAAAAAAAAAAGCAGCTGAAGCCTTGCCGTTTCTTTAGTGATTCTGAGTTGTCGTGGTTGTTTAAAGTGGCCTTTTTCACCTTTGTGGATTTTAATACCTTCTCCCATGGTATACTAAGTGGATCTATTAATTCCTCATCACTTTCCCTCTGAGGTGGTTAATATGCTTTTCATGCTGTAGTGTGCGGTTTCACTTTTCACCACACTTTCTAATAGCTTGCAGTCACTGGCTCCAGGCTTCTGATATTCTTATAACGAGGGGAAAAGAAAAAATGCTCTTTTTGTGTCTTGTTGCCTTTTCTTGATAGTAGTAGGAAATAAATTCTTTTTAGTCACTGTGATAGAAATGCAATTAATACTTGTTGAGTGACAGATACACTTAAATCTTTTAAAAGATTACAGTGTGGTTTTGCCTGAGTTACTATATGATTTATCGGCTAAGATCAAGAGCAAATTTCCCATTTCTGTATCGCGTGACTACTTAGGAAGAACAGCCAGAATAGACAAACTTGGGTTTACTGGCCTCTGTCTAGAGCTGGTGTTGGCAACAAAGCATGTAGAGCATATGGAAACAGCTGTAAGGACGGTAAATGTACCACCTGATGGGCTCTTCTGCAAGGTCAGCCCAGGAAAGTCACTGGCTCTTTACCTCCTTGAGGCATCCTCTCTGAATGTAAGTTAAAGCTGGCCCCTCTGTCTTCGCTGTCCTTTTTGTAACGGGATCCCCACATTGCCTCTTTTCCAGTGCCACATACATTTCTGGACTTTTTGTTACTACTATTTTGGGAAAATCATTGAGGAGGAAGAGCTAAGAAAAGCTGGGGAGAGGATGGGTGTTTTGTTTTGCATAACACTAGGACAACAGTGTCAAGCTACTCTGTAGCACTTGGGTGGCATTTGTTATCCGTGGTTCCAAATTTTAGAATAAAGAACACAAGGCACGGAGGAGGGGAATTGGGTGCTCACCGTTGTACAGGAGGTCAGTGGCAGAGGCTGATTTCTTGTCTCCCAGCCCAGGCTGCCGTTGCAGAGTCACTTACCATTAACTAGCAGGGGGTGGAATTTTATTGTCAAAGAGTTGAGTAATTGTACATAACAGATTATTTTTCTCCATGAAACTGTGAAAAACTGAAAATTTGCAAAATGGTTTATTTTTAAATGCTGTCATTATTCTTTAATTTATTTAGCCATATGCATCAGTGTTTCTCAGTAATTGCTCAAACAAGCACAAATAATTAAGCAAGACAATAAAACCATTAAAAAAAAATACAGATAAGCTTTCAGTGATGCTTTCAACCTACTGCAACGGCCCTTTGAAAGTACTTCACAGCTTATTCTCCATCGTGGCTGAGTATTCAGCAGCTCACAACTGAGAGAGGGCTCCACAGAGCTCAGCCCAGGTGAGAACTGGGCTGTGGAAGCAGCAGGATGGGCTCTACTGGTATACGGATGGGGAGTAATCCTATACCATACTTCTAAGGGCACCACCTGATACCGCTGTAAACTCCTTACAGAAATCTGAAGATTTTTTTTCTCCAGAAATGATCTCAGACAAAGGGTGTAGCCCTTATGGTTAAGCTAAAGGAGAATAAACCCAAATGTGTTTGAACCTATTGCAATGTATGAATAATGTGCTACATCCCAATTAGTTCGATTACATTGTTCAAATTCTCTGTATGTTCACACCCTCAATTTAAATTGTGATTCACATTTTCATTGTAATTAATGTTATGGCTGTTACTGTAATTGGTAAGTGGTGGATCTGAAAATGGCATAAAAGGAATGTTCGGTTGAGGGAAAAAATATCCTTTGCAGGCTGTGCCTGGGTGGTGCTGGGTGTTGGACCTTCAGTATAGTTTGCTAGTCAGCCTCAGAGTAGCTTCGGGGGGTCCTGGTTTTCCTCAGTTGGGATGAGGAAAGACTCTGTATACCATCGCTCCAGACCACATCCACCCTAACCATGGGTGCAGCAAAAGGCGCGACTTATCTCTAATTAACCTTCATGATTCACTTCATACTCATAGTCTTATAAACCATTTGGACCTTCAATTTAGTATCATGAACAAACACAAAAAAGGACAGAAATAGCTTCCTGGCACTAACAACCCATTCTTTACATAGCTCAAATTGATTTATTCAGGTCAGAAATCAAAGACAGTTTCATTCCTGAAGCTGGCAGGATAACTATTAAACTTTAAAACCTTCACAGACATGAGTACCTTAAAAATCATACTTCTGTCTGAATATTTTATCTACAACATTTACAAGTGACAACTAAGATCATGGTAACCACAAGAAATAAAGAGTGGAATATGTTTGTTCTTAGTATTTCACTTGTGTTTACTTCATGCATGCAGCAGCTTTTTGCATATTGTCACTCTCATAGGTTTGCCTTCAGAAACATGTAAGCAGTGATTTTGGCCCTGTTTATGTGGGTGTTTCACATGACAGGAAGGGGGAGAAGAGCACTGGAGAAAAGATTTGAAGATCAGTTGTTTTCTGACAAAGTTTCAGTCATATATCTGAGTAGATAGACTAAAATTGCATGTAACCCATTTTTAAAACAGTAATCCTGTATGGCCTTCCCTTTTGATTTTGCTAAGTCTGGGAAAGTGTAGATAAGAATAAGTGAGAATCAGAAAATAATTCTGTATTTTTAAGGAGTTATTGGTCTTTTGTTAGACAACAAAATAATTATGAAGAAGAACTATACTTCGAAAGAAATCTTAGTATCTTCTCCACCATTGTTTATGCTATTGTATCATAGCATGGTGCTTTTTTTTAATATTATTTTAACTTGTATTTTCTTTCTAAAATATTTAACTATGTAGTAGCTTCCACAACACCAGTTTATTGTAAAGACAAGATAGATATCTAGGTATCTAGTACTAAAAATACAAACTCAATACAGAAAAAGACCAATTAGTTTTAGTGCAGGTCTTTGAAATGCAACATAAAAAATCTGCAAAGTGCAGTGGTTTTCATACTTGAGTGGAATTGTGGGTTAACCTCTCATATCTCTGAGATATTGCCCAGTAACCACTAACAACATTGATTCTTCTTCCAAGACGAAAACGCAGCATTTTTTCTACTTTGACTTTCTGGCTGCATTCAGGATCAGAGACACAATTTTTGCTGTATTTCCAGTTGAATCACAAAGCAAGAAGAAAATCTGTTCTTGTTTTTGTCTGGTGTCTCCTTTACAGACCTTTGTGCCCTGTTATGTGCCCGGAGACTGCCCTACGCCTACAACTGCCACAAGAAGAATTATGTTTACACTGTTCTTACTAGCACAGATACTCGCAGGTCAAAAGTTTCAGGCTTGTTCAGGAGGGATATCTGGCTCTGTGGATAGGATTCAGATATTTTTCTACTTATCTGATGGTACAAATGCTGTTTCAGTTTGGTTTTCATAGTTAGGCATGCTGATCAGAACAGTGTTTGACTGAAATCACCAAAGGACCCGAGAAGGTGCTGACTGTTGTCTGAGATGTGTTACGTGATCTCAGTCTGCATGGACAGCCCCAAAACCAGGCGTTTAGTCAAAGAAATCAGCTCTCCCTATTATTATGAGCAGACCAGTCAGTCATTTTGCTACTAATGCAGGTATCAGCTTTTTGATGTGGACGAGGTAATGAGGATAATGAGCACTGGCGCTTTCCACTATGTAAACAATAGCAAATGAATGTATTACTTGCAATGCCTAGTTTTAATTTAAATATGCATTAGAGAACTTCTTACCCCACTCCGATATGAATTCTGATTGAATAGCATCAACAATGTACTTTGCCTCTCGTGTATTAATTAATTTTATTCTCTGTGCCACAGTATACAAAAACAGATAGGCATCCTGGGCCTATTCTGGACAAAGTTATGGAGTCTAGTTTTTCAGGCCCTCAGTCTTTCCCAGAGGCCTTGTCTCCCGACAGAGGAACCCAGCCCATCAAGCAACATAGGTAAGCAAACGGCTGTCTGACGGGATGGCGTTGAACTGGGGGTACCTGTGCAGGATTGTTGTGTGCTGCGACTTGGAGAGACGCCGAATGGTGTGGTACTGACAGAGCCTCCGCCGACTCATTAAGCAGATGTCCACGCATTTTCTTATCTGCAGACACAAAAGGCAATAACAATGCTCACAGACTTTATCTGCGTGTTGTAAAAGTCCTAGAGGAAGCATTTAAAGACACCATCCAAGCTGTAGACACAGAGCAGTGAATTAAACAACTGTGGTTTGAGAAACCATTAAAAACAAGACTTCCCTTATCGATGTTCATGAAGTTAATGACTCGTTTGTTGCAGAAAGACATGGTTGCAAAATTCCAACCTTTCTCGTTGGTTCTTTAAGCAAATAATACTTGAAATGAATAATGACTTATTTATGAATACATGGTGGCCTTTCAAAATTAGTCTTTAAAAAGTTTGGATGGTTGTTTCCAAGGAGAAAAAAAGAGGAAAGTCAGCCATCACTGAACGGCATTTGGATTAGAATTCTGCTTGTAGTCTTTTTTGATGAAAAAGTGCAGATGCTTCATTACGGACTAAAAACCAAACTCATGTCTGATATAAGCAATAGGGTTGGTGGAATGGCAGTGGTAACGTCTGGTCCAGAGCACACTGAGGGAAAAAAGGCTGAGAAAAATGAGTTCAGAATTTTTTTAGCTATATAATGTGGAGGGGAAGACTTATTTTTTTTTAAATTACTTTAAAGAAACGAGTCTGAAATTGCGTGAGGTGATGATCTAGCTTCTGTAGTATTTGATGCATTTTCATTGCAGTTCCCAGTCAGCTACATGTTCCCTCTCTTCTGAATGAATGATTTGCTTAACCTACCAAAGTGCAGCATATGAGCCAGGAGGGGTCCTATCTACTTTTACCTTACTTAAGCCTTTCATTTGGCATGAAAAAATAATGCCAACTGTCACCTTAGATCCATTTCTTAGGGCTTATTCCTTATTACTCAGACATTTTCAAAATATGCTTAATAATTTTACTGAACATAGATGAACTGTGGAACTGCTGCCGAGAATGCTTCCCACTGAAGTTCTGGGGGGAATTTTATCTCCATTTATTCAAAGGGTGAAGTTCAGAAAAAACACAGTGACATTCCCGTACCTATAAAAACACAATTGCAATATTCAAGCTTGAAATGTTTTAAGTGCTGTACCATGACATTACCTAAGCTTAAAAATGTGGAAATAAATTAAAGACTGAAAATATTCTAGTTATGACCGTCACTTAAAATAAAAGCTGAATGGCTCTCTAGAGTCCCTGTTTTCCATAGGAAAATTACAGAATAAGCCATGCTGAATTTATAGTGAACTAATGCATAATCACATATTGCTCATTTTAACACCTTTGCACACAAAATCTCTCTTTTCCCAGAAAAACAAACAAACAAAAAAAACCCCCAACCAAACAGAAAAAAGCCCAAGACATCTGTCATCTTACTTGCAGACATCAAGCACTGGACTGTCTTAAGAGTCTTTGCTTCAAAATTGTTTTAAGATGTGGAATGACTAGCTTAATTTATCAAGAATTCTTTTTGTAGTTTTATAGCTTAAGATTTTTTTATACAAGGTCTTTGCTTTATGAAACATGCAACAGTTTTTAAAATTTAAGACTTATAAGGCTGTCTTTAATTTGTGTACCACATGACAGCTTCCTAGCTCACTCGCTTTCTTTAGTTTGGCCAAATGGTCAAATGTGGCCAAATGAGGAAACTTCTTTTTTTCCTGGGATACACTTTGTCCTAAACATCCCTTAATTCCATTCTAAACCTGCCATGAGCCTGGAAAAATTACAGGAGCTCTGCAGGTTCTCTGTTTTATGCTGATGTTAAACTATATTATTGTTTTGTTTCTGCTTACTGTGAAAATACTTTGTTCCACATCCAGATCTGTTTTCTCTGCTGGTGATTTCAAGGGCACTAATGATGGGTGATGATTCCTTAAAATCGGGAATTGTCTGTTTCGAGTTCTTAAAATCAATACAGTTTTGGCCTGGCAGTAAGATTATCAAGGTGGAGAATCATTTGGGGTTGCTGTAATTTGACTGACCAAAATCACCTAGTTATTTCATTCAGATTACTAGGTAATAGCAATTTTCTGTCTTTACCAACCTCAGCTGCACGCAAAGAATTACTGCAGAGATTGAATTGAAAATTTGAATCTCCACTAAATCTTACTTCTAAAATATTTCACCTGTATGATGCACTGTTATTACAGTAGAAGAATTCTGCATCATCTGCTTGCATATACAGAACAGCTCATAGTATGGTCAGAACTGGAAAGTAAAAAATTTATTTAATCAGTAAACTTCCTCTAAAATATACAATGCGCTCAAAAGTTCATCTTGGATTATCTGTTGATTTAAGTAAGAAGAAAACCCATACTGTCTTAATTCCTAACAGATAGAAACAAATTAGAGTTTTGTTAATTACGGGATTGAGTTTTGATCCCTTTGAATAGCAGTTTTCTTGGTAATTAGTCATCCTGGCTTTCATTCATTGATTCAGTCATCATTGATTTTAGAGGGATTCATTTCAGAGAATACCATGATGAAAGCCAAATGCAGAGGCTTTCAGCCTAAAGCAGTTGCATTGTCTTACAAAAATACCAAAATAGGATAAACTTAGTCTAAAATTTACAATAATTTGTTTGCATTTAATGAGATTTTAACACCACAAAAAACACGGTAAAAGCAATTTTTTTATTTAGTAAGCATTTTATTCTTTATGCTCCCAATATGATTGATTTAGTTTAAATTAACAGAAAGAGTAAATTAAAGTTATTCTGTAAATAAAGCTATTAAATTTCTAAGAACAAGTATTGACAAACTAAAGCAACTAAGAATGTAAAGGCAGAGGAAGCCTGAAAGGGAAGGAAGTATAAGGAATCTGATCCTGTTACAAGGAAAGAACATAGTTTGCTGGCGAAACTTAATAAAAAGAATGCCTAAGAGGAATGGGGTGTAGGGGAAGAAACAAACTATATCACAGAGGGCAAGCAGTCATGCTTGAAGTGAACATTTCCTGGAATCACTGAGAGTTCAGAATTACTGGTAATACTGAAAGCAATCAATTGTTCTTGCTGTATAAAGAAGAGGAGAGTTCTATACAGAAAGAAACAAAGCTGGTGGTGGGACAGAGAAAATATGTGAAACAGTGAGGGCAATCCTGAATTAATGTATTTCATTTTTCTGTTAGGATGATTATTTGAGGGCAAAGGTAGAATGAATAGAATCAAATACATGAAATAGACATTTCTTCTGTCAAAGTGGAAACAAAATGCAGAAATCAAAACACTCAAGTCAAGATGGTTTAGTTAGTCTTCATTAAAGAAGTCTGGAAGGAGAACTGGCTCATGAATTTTCAAGTCTGGTAGCAAAATCTATCCAAATGTGAGCTATGCCATGTGATGATGGAATAGCAAATGCCAAATGTTTAGGAAGAACTGAAGACCTATTATGTGGAATTAGACTAGTCGAGGCTTTAGGGCAAATGTAGGGGTAGCAGATTTTTTGAGTAGATGTAAAAAAGGCTAAAAATTCTCATGAGGTTTACCAGCAGCAGTTACTGCAGCACTAACACTGATGACTTTCTTTGTATTTGGTGTAGGTGAGCTAGATCTCTACACAGCCTTAGTCAGCATTTGATTTGTTGTCACGTGTCTAATGCCTTTAATGGGAGAAAGCAGAGAGAGGCAGAAAAACTATAATGCACATATACAGAGGTGGTTAAAGGAAGATAGCAATGAGTTACATTGAGAAGGTAAGTGCTGGGCTGAAGACATTCACCAGTGGAGCCCTCATGGAGCTCCAAAAAAAAGTAGTCAACATTTCAGAAAAATTTTGTTTAATACTTTTGTATGTGACTGGCACAAAAAAGTTGGAACGTACCGAAAAAAATAGTGAAAAGATAGACTCAGTACAGAAAGTGATCTAGTTATAAAGAATTACTTGAATAACTTTGAAGAGTGGCGTGACAGAGGTGGATTGAAGCTCAGCAGTACTAAATACAAGGTCAGGCATTTGGGAACTAATAACACAATTTAAGAAACAAATGAGGAAGAAAATATTCAGTATATACTACTTGCTCAAAGGATAACCAAGTTACAAAGTGATGCTGCAGTGCAAAAGATAAATGGGATGAGAGGAAGTATTAATCAAGACATTTCCATCAGAAAGTCAGAAACATTAAAACCACTTTATGCGACACTTGTCACTTCATTTGAAGATAGCATACAGTGCTATAGTGAATACACCACTATTATCTCACCTGGTTAAAACAGTCTCTTGGTTACTATGGGCTTAAATTGTATTCATGAGCTAATATAAGCAATGAATAATCTGTGTTCCGTTGAAAGCATTAGAGAGTCTGTCTCGTTTCAGCCTTCAGTTCAGAAGACTGAAAAGAGTATGTGACTGCTGCTTATGAATACATCAGAGAAAGCTTAATGAGATGTAAAAGACCTATGTGAAATGAAGCAATATGGTGGCACATAAACAAATGTATACTCATCATAAATAATTTTAAACTGAAAAGAAGCCTCAAAGTTTTCAATACAAAATAGCTTTCTGGAGTAGTAGCCTGGTTATTATTGTAGTCTTAGGATGAAGGTTGGTCAATGCACTAGAGGGAGTATATGATGAAGTTATGGCAGATGATTAAACTCAGTGCCACTGAGATACCTTCGAATGCTCTGTTCCCTTTTCCTATTGTATGTATCCTATTTTGTATGGTGGAACTGTGCTCCCATTTCAGAAATCCCAATTGCTCTCATTTCAGAAATCCAGAGTAGATTTGTAGGTATAGGCTGGCTGCTGGAAAGCTTCTCCTGCACGTGTGGAGGGAGAAGAGAGATTTGCGAACAGCAGGCTGCAGTCCCACTCCACCACCTGGGCTGAGAACCTGACCGGCTGTAGTGGTTCATAAACACAAGCTAGAAAACACAGGTCATTGTGCCATTGTAGATTAAATGTTTTCCTAGACAGTAATCATGTACCGAGGCAGAACACGATTACTTTGCAAAGACATGGGCAAAGAGTGGTGTTTAAATGCTTGGGATGCAAAACACTATAGAAAAAAAAGGAACAAAACTATTAGGTTCAGTTCCCTTACGCCACGTTTTTTTTGTAGAATAATAATCTCCTTACAATCTTAGTATTATCTTAACCACATACAGCTTTATTGAAGTCCCAAATATTATGCTAGCTTTCTCCCTTTGGGGAGCCATCTATAACAGAGGCTCCAACAGAGATGCACTCATTGTGGGTCATCTCGTTCTTGTAAACAATCTGACAAAAGGGCTTTGTGATACAGTGTTATTATTGTTGCATCATATTCTCAGATATAACAGATCCTTTTTTTAAAACTGAAAATTGGCTGAAGGGCTGAGTAGTTGATATGTACAAATGTTAGCAGGAGATTGCCTAGCCAACTTAGCCTAAAAATGTGGCTCATAGGGAACATCAGAAGACACTGTCCACCTAGCAGGTAGCTCTTTCACTGGGGTATGTATTTACTGTTTCTGTCTTGCAAGGACAAAAACCATGTCTTCAACACTAGTTTGCATGTCGTGATCAGTACGTAATAGAGTATGTAATATAATATGCCTCTCTGTATAGTCTTAGCAGGTACAAAACCAGAGTATTTACAGTAACTTCTAGAACTTTCCTTCCTCCCTCAACTTAGCATCTTTCTTTTCACGAGTTACAATCCTGAATAAGTAAGAGAGTTATACACGTAATCATGGTTATAAGCAGTCTTTCTGTAGCTCCATTGTGCTTATTGAACACGAAGGGAAGGATTGGGATCCCATCTAAAGTTTTAACACATTGTCATCCTCTTGTTAATGCTCTTCATGTTCCTGTTGACAAAGTTCTTTCTGGATATGTCCATAATGTGATGTACAATCAATGTTCTTTAGTAATTAATTAAAAAGTAGTACAGGAGGATTCCCAGAGTTGCTGTAAATTCACTCAAGTCGTCTCCTCTTCATGAACACAGTTAACTGCACTTGGGAGTTGTGTATGTGCCTTGAGAAGAGAACGCTTCGCCTGCTGAGATAGACTTTGTTTTTACTTGGTTGCTCAACCTAAAGAAAATTTTCACACAAAACAGTTTTCAATAATGAATCCCAAATTCTTAATTAACTGTAGAGATGGTTGAACTACTTCTTTCAAACCATAAATTCATCAGAACTATATTTCTCCCTATTTTATGCATTACTTGTGAACCAGTTCAAACATACTCTGATTTTTGTTATTCTGGAGTAATTGATTAATAGATTTTTAAGACCCATCTGCTACAGCTTTCCTTATTGGTCTGTTTTATTGAACAGCTTAGTTACATGGGCTGGTTTCCTTGCCCCAGTTAGACTGGAGTATAGGAAGGAAGAAACCATAATGGTTTCCCTGAAGAAATCCAAATGGGGAAGAATACTTCCTCAGAGAGAGGAACACCTCACGTGAGCAATAGAGCAGAACCCTGAGAGGGACTATATTAACATTTTTGGAGGAAGAGTATGCTGACTTTCATAGCAGTTTTGTGAAAAAGGAAAAACTTTATTATGCTGGAGTTACTTTTACATAGAACTTTTAACAAACATTGTTACTATCTTGTCTTTGGTGCTTCAAGAAATAAGCCTTATCCTGCAGCTTGCAGCTGCACTGTCTGTGAATATTTTCTGGTCTTTCTTAGCGAATTTGTCTTGTCCATGACCACCAATTATCCCTTTGTTCATTTTCCCTTCCGTTTTTTTCCGTCAGAAATGTTGAAAGCATAAGAACCTTACATTAGTGACAAATCGATTGCTTAAGCTCTGTCAGTGCTGGAGCGGCCGTGATTGCAGGAAGATGTTGGCATCTGCCGGATCCCTTCAGTCTAACCAGCCCACACACCTTCAGCTGCCTGAGGCGTCTAGTGTTAGATGTAGCAATGAGAGTTTCAGTGCAAGTTGAAGGAAGTACAGATAGGGCATTTATCTTTGCTGCGGTTTATACCAATTATCTCAGGTATAGCTGTATGTGTTGCAGTTACATCTATGTAATGCAGAGCTTTTGTGAATTTGCATGTTACTAGATGGGAGACATTGTGCTGTCATCCAAGAAGGAAGGTGTGCAAGGGCATCAAACCATCCGCAATTAAACAATGCCTTTCTAGTTTCACATATTTGCAAGCAATCTAAAGTCTGTTAAGTTAATCAGTTTGTTGACTTTTCTACTACATTGATGAATACTCCGCAATCAATAAAAAAACCCCTGAAATTCATTATCCATCACGAATTATTCATTCAGCTGCATCTTTTAAGATCCCCTGCTGTAATAATCTCATACTCTCCTGAGCAGAAATTGTCAATTATTTTGTGATATGGTAGTGTTGTTTTACAGAATATGAACTGTAACTCACAACTTGAACTCAGCCTTTGGAATTGAAAGCCAGCACCTTGATTTTTAAAAAAGTTTTTTTGCAACCTCCTTAGTAGCTAAGGAAAAAATTATTTAAGGAAGCATCGAAAATCCTTGAGGGAGTGCTATTGGTATGGGTTACAGACCTTTTCAATTAAAAAGAACCAGGAAGGTAAAAACATGGAAGAGAACAGAGACCATGATGGAACACTTCTAGCCTGAGCAGTAGGATAGAGACTGTTAAATTTCTTTCTTATGTTTTGACTTTGTAGGAGAAAAGGTCGGGTTTAATGGAAATGTACCAAGAGAATTTGTCCAATATAGTTGGTCCAAGCAAGAATTGCTTTGGGAGTGGATGTGGCCCTAACTATAAATAAAGTTCCCACTAGGTATAAAATGCAGATTGCTTTTAAGTCACATTATAATAGGAAAAGAGAAACAAACTTATCAAAAGTCCGTTGCATAGCTGAATTGTATCAGAAGTTCAAATTATTCATGTAACCAAAAATAATAATTCTTAAAATGCATCTAAAAAACCTGTATTAAAACATTATTAAGGATGTGACAGAATATTAGGTAATACATACTAATTTCTGAGACCCAGGAGGTGTCAAGAGAAATAGGAGTAGCTGGAAAATTAATAGCCAGTCACACCATGCAGTACTGTTACCTACTGTTAACAGTAGAAATAGATCATGTCTTGCCTTAATTCTGTGTTCCCTTATTTTTGCATTAGCAACAGCTGAATTGATGGTTAATATACCAAAACTATGGATTCTAGATGCCTTTTAATTCCTGCATGAAATGGAAAAAATCCATTCTCCTTCTGAAACAGTACAAAAATGTTCTTAACAAAAGCAATTTTCTAAAATAAGTAAAAAACTATTACTTGGTTTTATCATATTCAAGTTTGTATTATGTCATTTAAAGAAACAGCATTTATCTATGTATAAAGAAGAAAACAGTCAATGCACATAAAAGAAGAATAGAAAAATATAGAAAAGAAACCTTGATCGATGTGGGGAAAACGTGTCATAGATTATTTCTTCAAGCTGCAGTTGATAAGCTTCACTTTATTCTTCACTTATATTTTTTCCCAATTTAATATTGCTGTCTGAGGAAGCAGGACCCCGTAGGCTGAGAGATGATACAGTGGGCTCTAAATCTAAGATCTGATTTTGAGCTCAGCTGTCGGTATGACGGGGCTGTGCTGTCCATTATTTATGCTGTCTGAGGAGTCAACTCTATATAGTGGGATTGTGGTACGCAGCATGGAAAAAAAGAAGTATCCTTCATCAAGTACAAGAATACATTTAATATATCAGGCATTTATATCGTTTGTAGAAGAGAGGTAGTGTATTAAATATGGCATAAACATATGTTTATGCCCGTGGATTATGGTACTATATTTCCATGGAGAAATTCCACTGATGTCATAGACCACCACAGCAAAGTTTATAAAAACAGTAATCCATGAGATATTAATCCTGAATCTTTACTTCGCAGAAGTTCACCGTTTTGCTGTGATAATTTTTACTGTACTCTTGGTGTTGTTCCTAGAAGTCTCTCTTCATGCTGCAGCCCAGGACAAAAAAGTGGGATGCTACATAGAAATGCCTTTCGGAGGACTCCTCCCTTACCTCGGGGTAGGTTCAATGGAATTACAGGACCAGCATATCAACAGCTCGAAGAGTCAAGGATCACAGACCAGGACACAATACCTTGTCACGGGTAAGTAGTAACATAACCGCAGTGAGCCAGTTTGTGAGTGGCTGCTGTCATGTGGTTAATACGCTTTGCCATTACAGTCCTCCCAACTTTGGTGTAATGTACTTTGGATCCAAGGTTTATAGTACTGAAAGCAGAAGAATGTTTTCAGCGTACTGGCTCTTTGAAGGCAATACCTTTTTATTTAGTTGGCTGCTCTTTTTAAGCCTTTGAAAGGCTGTAGGAGGAGTGATTAGAACAAAATGTAAGTGACTGGCAACGTTACTCTTTATAACTCATGCTTTTTCTAGCGGTGCCGTGATTTTCTAGTAACTTGTGCATAGCATTTTTTTCTTCCATCAGCACTGGGCAAATAAGAGAAAATGATTCAGAAGTCCAGCTTTCATGTTTTTTTAAATAAATCTATGTACATTGAAGTTTGTTTGCTGTAGACTTGAAGACTGATCACAGGTTTGTCTTTGGAAATGCACAAAGAATCCGATATTTTTCCTTTTTTAATTCAGCTTATTAGAATATTGACTGTGAGCTCCAGCTGTACAGAAGGTCTGAATTTCAAAAGTACTGCTGAGCACCTAGAGCTACCTTTGAAGTCTTTTGCAATTGCTGGGGTATTTTGCATAATATTTACATATCCCTATAGATTTCCAAAGACTTTCCAGAATCACTACAAACGTATTGTATGTAAGACTAGGAGCGATACCTGGAAGGGCATAAAACAGCACTAGTTTCATTTGGACACGTGTAAGTCACAGCTAAGTGCAGCGAAGCGAGTGGTTACACTGCAAGAAGGCAGCTGTGTGTTTTGGTACTGGAACTGGCTTCATGAAGTGCAGAATTGAGGTCACCTATGTGTTTAATTTTCCTCAGGGAAGAAAGGAGTTATTATCACTATCCACTCTTACCTCCTGGTAACTGCCAGCCACAAGTGCCCACCAAGAATAAGCGTCATTGCACGTGTGTTGTTGCACATCTTTTCCCCACTCCTCCCTGGCCACAACGTCCCAACCTGCAGCAGGATGCCCCACTCTGGGGAACTCTCTGAGAGCAGGACTTGGCTCACTAAACATTTGTAGCTGAATCTACCTAACAAAGTTGGCCGCAGTAATTAGTAAAGACAGGCCAAGAACAGGTCTTAGCTAGAAAGGGAGAAAGCAAAGCAGCAAAAGGTTTGGGTGTCTGGTGACTTCTTTTAAAAAATACAAACTTGTCTTGTACTTCTTTCATTGCTACTATTTGCTTCTTCTGAGGGAAAGCTCGTTTATTACTTCTTGCAGCAAATATATTATTGTTCATTTGTGTGATAATGTGTGTAGAATTCCTTATGAAAATTGTGACTCCAAATGCAACCCTACCTTGAAAGGCGCAGGCCAACAGCCTTCCCCCTTCAGTGGTGGCGTCTTCTGACACGGGCTCTGCAGGGTGCTGCAGCCCCTTGCTAGGTTGAGAAGGGAGGTAGAAGCCAGCAAAGCTGTCTTGCTGGGAGTTGTATTTACTCTTTTCTAGGAAATCAGTGTAGGATATTATAGCATCATCTTGTATTGGCCTATGTTTTAAATCTGCAGTTCTGCGAAAGGTTGATAGTTGGACCAGACTGTGACCCCTTCTGGCCTCAGTCCACTAAAGCACTTCATCCTATTTTGTGCACTGGGGTGGTCTGTAGAACTAGACCTTCCAAATATTGACTCTAACAATGGGACCTTCTCTGAAGGAGTTCCCTGGGTGCATTAACAGGTGGTGCTGTGACAGGGAGTCACAGCGGTCTGTGTATATCACAAATACAATTCCAAAAGTCTTCAACCCATGGAAATTAATTTTTTAAATGTCACTGTTAGGCATGAAAACAGTTTTTTGATCTTGTTTTATTACGGTGTTTTACTGATGATGGTTTTTATGAAAATGAAGGCTTTTAAGAGCGTAACAAAACTTTCTGCAAGGTATTTTGTGTTGCAGCAATAAAGTTATCTCTTCAACCAAAATATTAAGTATGAATCTTAACTCTGAACAAAAATAAAATAATTCCCTAATCCTACTTTATGTGGAGTTCTTCTAACTTAGGAAGAGGTTTCCCAAAATCAGATGGCTTTTAACTATCTAAATATCTGCTGGTTTCATGCTATTGGTGTTCTCATTCAATTTCCAGTCCAAATGAAAAGTTCCCTTATTCCCTGCCAAAGTTACACTCTTCCCTTTCTTCTCCCTTCTCACTTTCTTTCCCTATAGGGATGCACAAATCAAAGTGGTTGTTGTCCTAATTCTGTGGGCCGTCTGAAGTTCATCCATCAGCAGCTCTGGCTGAAGTGTAGTCAGATCTTGGGTGTTTATGTTTTATATAAAAGAGGTTAATTTACCTGATTAGTTTTTTTCCAGTCCTGGAAAAGTGCTTCTCTTCCCATCCCATCCATTGAGAAGAAAGCTTTTGCTGCCTTCAGGAAGCACCAGACCTCATTATTTGCGGCAGGATCTAATATCTGCAGAGTTTGAGCCAAATACAGCTAATATCAGTTATTTAATCAATGTGCTCCTTGAAGGAGTAGAAAAGCCTGCTTGAAATGAGGGGCTTAAAGGAAACAAACCATCTCCGTGCCAGTCACATCTCAGAGAGGAAGCTGAGTACCTGAGTGTGTCAGGAGTTTGCGTGCAGTTAAGTGGACAGGGGTTTGATCGCATGCTTTCGGCGACAGCTCTTTGCATTGCAGAGTATGAAGTGTTAGAAGGAGCACCTTATAGCCCGTGAATGTGTTAATATACAGGTATAGATGTGTTTATGTATAAAAGACCTAGTATGTCATATCTACAGGTAGAAAATGGAGTGTATATATATCGGGGTTTGTATATACAGGTCTATATGTTTATGAGGCCGAACCAAAGCCTGGTAATGCCACTGGAGTGGCTCCCAGTCATCTTAACACACCTTGTTGTCAGGCAGATGTATACTGAACACCTCTAGCGATAGGGCTTATAGCAAAGCTATTGGTACTATGCTAAATAAAAGAAAACATTTTGTATTTTAACTTCTGATCCCCTTTGTCTCTTTTCAATATCTATTTTAAGGGGGCAGTAAAATCATTATGCTTCTTCCAGTTTCATTCTTTAGTTTAGACTCTTACACACTGTATAACATAATTACTGTTGTGTGTTTATAAATGTTTGAGTTTCTTTTTTTTGTTTGGTTTTAGGAAGAGGGTGGGGAGCTGCGCTTTGAAATACATGCACATGAATTAATTTATTTAGACAAAATAATTTTTCAGATAAAAAGACGTATCTTTCTTAGGAGGAACTATAGTTCTGAGAAAGTTAATTATAGGAAAATGTAATTAAGATTCTGCAGTTATAGGTCTATGTCTCAGTCTATTGAAAACAGCAGCAGTCTGGTGTCCCAAGCAGAAGCATGGATCAGTTTGTAATTAACCAAAAGCTGAGTCTCACATGGTTTAGATGTAATAACCCTCCTGGTTTAAGACCGTGCCTGTTGCACACAGTGTATGTGCTTTAATTCAACCTCAGTCCTCCTTTGTGAAAGCCCTGTGAGCACAGGGCAGAAACATGTAATTCTGGCATAGAATTGGTGTGTCTATCTGTGTTTCAGAAATACTATGGAAATATGCCAGGTATTGCGTTACATGTTATTGTTGCTGCCAATTAGTTTTTGAAGTACCAAGAATAATTGAATCGCTGTTATGGAATTGGCAAATGTTACTGTTTTCTCACCAAACCCATTTTAATTCAGTCTTTTCTTGTTTTTGCTTATATATCATCCATACAATGCATCCATTGCATGTGAAAGTCATTAAAAACATTCACTCCCTTTGTTTTCAGGGTGCAGCCCAGAATATATTTAGGGCCCGAATTACCAAAAAAGGGAATAATGCAACTGATGCGATCTCTCCAGCTATAGTCGTTTGAACAATTATATAATAAGCAAAGGAAACAAGAATGGGCACAACCCAAAGGTCTGCACTGTTTTGTTTTCATTTATTTTTTCTAATTGTCCTCCCTCGGGAATAATATTCCTGATCAGTATTTCATTCATACTGATTCTTGAAGACCGTTCCGAGAAGGCCCTCCATAAATGGCTACAAGTGTGTCTAAGTGCAAATGCAATTCACCAAAAGCTGAGTCTCAGCTGGCTCAGACGTAAAACGTAAATGCAGCTGTATGGCATGTACAAGAAGTTCTAGTACGTGTCCAGAAAAGCCGCTTGCTATATTATTCCCCTGGGTCCCACTTCCCAAAGCAGTATCTCTTTCTATCAGATAGCAACAAAGATCCCAACAGCTCCTTACCGCAGAGCTCCAAGCTGCCCTTGGTGGTCTTTTGGGGATGCCCAGAGAGTTTTCCCACAGGGGCTGCACAGAACTGCATGCTTGCACGTGTACAGGTTAAGGTGTCAAGCAGTTGTACAAACACGGTGCCACCATAGACGAGTTAATTACAAGTCATTGGCCCTCTGCTGGAAACGAGCCTAAAGATATCTCCTCCTCGCTCTCCTAGTTGACGGCTTGCCAGGAGGATGGTGCTAAAGGAGGCCTTTCCAGTTAATTAGCGTTGTGCGCTAATATTGGACGATGGCTCTTTCATGCAATTCGCTTTCTTTTCCTTAGTTCTCTTTCTGCTAATGCCGAAAAGCAGCAGGTCTGAGTAGAAGGGATATCCTTAGCGAGGTCCAGCAGGCTTAAGCAGCTTTCAGAAAAATACCCTTCAAGTCAGAGCTCAAAGCACCTGCTTCCGCACCAGATCTAAATGTTGCTTTCCTCATCCATGGATAAAACATATTAGAGTCCACCATTAGCTTGCCTTATTAAATAGTGATGTGATCACAAAGCTAATTATAAATAAAATATGTTCCGGTACTGAGGTGATGTCTGTGGTCCTTAGCAATTATGACTCGTATGATATAGTAGAGCATAGAGTAGATGCATAGAGCACCAAATTTCTAGTAATACAACTTCTCAGATGGGAAACATCTTTTTTTTTTTTGGTCATTGTTTCCTTTATTTTATATTTAGTATACTTCCCATTTCCGTTTTTTAAGTATTTCCTGTAAAAGAAAACACTTTCTGATCAGAATAATTAATTTGGCTTTGAAACAAAATGGAAATGTTAATAAAAATTCACCAAAGTTGCTTGACAATACATAAAATCATGCTATGATATGTACTAATGGAGGGTAAAGGTGGGGTTTTTTTTTGAACACAGGATTGCAATATCAGGGAAACACAGACATTTGCTCAAGCCCAGCTCTCTTTCCAGATGAGAAAACAAATCAGGCCAACATGAGGAGTGTGGGCTATTGAAAGAAAGACGTGTTTTACAGAGGTACAACTGCACTTAGATGCTCTGTTTGTTTGAAGAGGAGCACAGGCAATCATTTCTATGTAAATACAGACTACACAACCCTGTTTTGTTTAAAGTTCTTTTTTCCTGCAACTTTTTAGAGTGTTTTCCTAAAATAGCCATTTGACATTGAGAGTTCTGATGTTGAAGAAAGCATCAATCCATTTCCCCAGTTAGGAACATAGGAATGGACTTTCAAATTTAATTGCAAAGAAAATTGGTAATACAGTATGATTCCTGAAATCTTTTAAAAGGGAATTGTCGCTACTCTCATGTACTGGTGGGCAAAGTGAGATTGAGAGACAAGCAGGGGTTTGCCACCAGCAGATCTGAGAATCAAAAGCAGGTCTCCAGAGTCTGGTGTTTTCCCCAGGGCCCCACTATTACCAAGTGCTCCTAGCGTGAGGGAAAAATGACATGTACCTTTTCGGCACAGTTCACTGCATCTCATACAGCGTTCCTGCTGCCGGTTGCATCTGACCACTTGATGTACAACAAAAACTTCTTTTTACTCTTTCCAGGTATTCATCCAGTGGTTTAAAAACTCCTCAGAATACTTCAATAAATATGCAACTGCCTTCAAGAGAGACAACCCCTTATTTTAATAACGTGGATCAGAAGGACTTGGTCAGCTATTCATCTTCAAGGGCCAACTCCGTTCCCATCATCCCGTCTGTGGGCTTGGACGAAGCCTGCATGCAAATGCAAAATGTTTCTGAAGTAACAGGCATCAAATGGTGCAAAAACTCCTATTCAGCTGAACTTGTCAATGTGAGTTCCCCAGTCAGTAATTGTCTTATAGCAGAACAACACGAAGTCAAAATATTGCTAGAAACTGTGCAGGAGCAGATTCGGATTCTGACGGACGCGAGGCGGTCGGAGGACTATGAACTGGCGAGCGTAGAAGCAGAGAGCAGCGCGAGTGAAAACACGGCCTTTCTGCCCATGAGCCCCACGGCCAAGTCAGAGCGGGAGGCACAATTTGTCTTAAAAAGCGAAACGCAAAGAGACTCGGTATTGACCAAGTGACTTTGTGTGGGGGTTGTGGGAGGGGAAACGAGAGATCTGTGCATTCGATGCTTTGCTAAACAGGAAGGGAGGGAATTAAATACAAATTATTTATATGCATTAATTTAAGAGCATCTACTTAGAAGAAACCAAATAGTCAATCGCCCTCATATCATAGTGTTTTTTAACAAAATATTTTTTTAAAGGGAAAAGTTCCAGGAGGGAAGAAGCGTACATCAGGTGCTTTCTAGGCAGAATCACACATAGAGTTTCAGTTACAGAGCATTTTACCACAGTCCCATTCTGCTGTCTGAAGGCTTAAGTTATGCATCTTCTTTTCAGTGAAGGCCAAGACCATTCTTAGATTCACTTCTGGTCTCAGGGCAGCGCTGCAGTGAGCTGCTGGCCAGGGATTCAGACCCTGGGGAGCAAGTCCCATGACCCCGGCACAGACCCGGTCCCCTCTCCTCTTGGTTCCAGTTTCATACCACAGAAATAGGCACGCAGACATCTGCTTCCGAGGTCTGGTACCTACTGTGGACAGACAATAAATCCATAAATTGAGCCAGATGCTTAACTCTCGACCTTACTTCAGTGTGTCAGTCAGGCCAAGAAAGTCAGTGGAAACATTTAGGAGCTTTGGGTTTGGCCAAGTGTGGAGTGGGATTGGGGTCTGTAGAGATGCAGTGGTCAGGAGCCCGCGGCTGCTCCATCGTCTGAGCTTTGCCTGTCAGAGCTGCCTTGGTGGAGAGCAAGGAAGAACAAGAGAAAGTGCAGAAGTGTGTATTGTGACAGGTTTGGTTTGGGGTTTGGGTTTGGGTTTTTTTCAGTGGGAACATAAACTCCTTTGGTTGTTACCAATCCCTCAACATTTTTAAACTGTTATACTTTGAAGGCATTTGTAAGCTCTCAAGGAGCACTTCTGAGTGTGTGTATTTTTTTTGACTTATTTTTTATTATGGGTTGTTCAGAGAAGGGTCAGGGAGATCCAATATGATCAAAATCCAGCCAATAACTGTCCACGCTGCCCTAATTTGTTCCTACTTTCAGTTCTCCAGTCACTTTAATTAATTGCGGCTTAAGCTTGTGAACTTTAAAGCTTCAAACCTTGCAGATGGTTCAGTACGGGCAGACCCACAAGCATGCACAGATCTGATCCTAATGGGGCCATATAAGAGCAGATGTTTTCCACCAAATCACTCCCTGCAGGGGATCAAGGCCTTAGAGAAGAAATGTCATTCCCTGGTTGCCGTGCCCCAATCACATTGTGAGCATTTCTTTGCATTTGCTTTCTTTTGAGTCCCTCC